>OZ022259.1:21213005-21762668 GCA_963978905.1 Trichostrongylus colubriformis | reverse complement strand
ACAGAACGCGCATACTCGGCTGGGGAAATTCCGAACGATGGGTCTCGTGGATCTCGAAATGGGAAGCGGCTCAAATCAAACCGCATTCGGGCCAATCTTTCCCGTACTTCCTCCATCTGAATGAGAATTGGTCGGGCGATAACTCGATTTTCCGACTCTTTAAGGTCGGTTCCTCAGGTCTTGATGGGCCTTCCTCATCGCTCGTTCCCTCCGCCACTTCCCTGACCATTCTTCTCCAGTAACACTCGTCATCGTCTGGATCGTCGGTTTGCCTGTTTTCATCTGCAGTTTCTCGTGCACAGTCTTCCTTGCTCTCAGAGTCCATCTCACTACTATACTGTTCTTCTGTGGCCTCTCCGGTCGATTTTGCATCCGACTCTCTTCTTGGTGGGATTATTTCTGCTTCATGTTCCTCCACATTCCTTTTCAAAGCGTCCACTTCTGCCGAACGACTCTATCTCTTTTCTGACAATTCTTTGCACTTGCGTACTCGTGATGGCCTCCCCTTCCTTCAGTTCTCGTTCCTGTTGTGCCAGCACTGCTTTCATGTCGTTTATCTCGATGTCCAGGACGTCTCGCTGGGTAATAATCAAATCTCGAATAGCTTCAGTTCCAAAGGCATACTCGCGTGCATACTCGAAGAAATCTTGTTTGTCAAAACTCGAAGCCTCACCCCATTTCTCCATATGCTGGTAAAGGCGGTCCATTAGCAGATACCATGTTCCCATGCGAAGGATTCTCTCCTTCGTCAATCCTGGAGGCAACGTTCGCCTACCTGTGCGAGAGAGCCGCCGTACGATGAGCATTCGCAATTCAAGTGGCCATAGTGTGAGGAAGAGGTTACTCCGCGATGCTTCTTTTTTTTTTGTTCCTGTTGTATAATGAATGTTGTTTACTATGATCTTGCTGCTTGTTGATATAGTGATCTGATATAACCAGGCCTTGTGTATATAAACCCACTGCTGTGTACAGTCAGTCACTTTTTGGCCAATAAACGGTCCTCCTCGCTGCTGTCTACAACAACTGGCGATCAGTGGACTTCAACGCGAAGAAGAAACCGAGGACGACCAGTGCAACGAAGAAGAAGAAGTTTCTGCAGGACGCCAGCTCCGGCAGTATATCCTGTAAATCATCTGATCATATTTACGTGTGACAACTCAGCCCCGGCGCCGTGCCCGGTCGAACTGCTTATCGAATCACACCGACAATGGATGCGAAAAGCCTGCAAGCCATCCTGGATGCTTAGGCCAGGATGCAGCAGCATATGCAGATGCAGATGTTCACCGAGCTGCAGAAAATGTTCTCTGAACTCGTCAATCGCATGGAAGCGATAGTCTCCGGTTCACGCCCAGCCGCTCCAGCGCCTCCACCCAACACAGCCGAATTCGTGATGAACTCGCTGTCAACGCGTCTGCCAGAATTTGTGTATGATCCCGACAACGGTTGTACTTTTGAAGTATGGTACAATCGATATGAAGACGTCATTTCGAAAGACGGTGCTACTTTGGATGAAGCTGCAAAAGCTCGACTAACCGTCTCCAAGCTCGACACCGTCACCTACGCTCGTTTCACAAGTCACATCGTTCCGAAAAGGGCTTGCGAGATACCCTTAGCGGCCACCGTAGCAACGCTCAAGGATCTATTCGGACACAATACTTCCGTTTTCTCGCGCCGGTATGTCTACCTTAAGACTCAATGCAACGGAGAGAACTTGAGGGACTACACCGGACTGGTCAATCAACGACACAACATGGCCGAATTCAACGACGTTAGCCCAGCGCAGATGAAATGCCTAGTATGGATATGTGGGCTCTCCTCTTCCGAAGATGCTGACATCCGTGCGCGTGCCCTTCGCAAGATGGAAGACAACTCTCAAACGACACTGAAGGAGCTGGCCGCGGAGATACAGCAATTTCTCAACATCCGCCAAGATGCAACTCTTCCTGCACGATCCCCTTCGTCTCACATTAACTCACATTTGACTTACAGAGTCGTCTCAAATTTGACTCACAGAGTCGAAAACGCGACTCGCCATCACCGTGCTTCCGCTGTGGAGCACACCATTGGTCAAAGGACTGTCCTTTCCTGAACAAAACATGCTACGACTAAGGGAATCCCGGTCACAAGCGAGGATTTTGCGAGAACTTCACGACGAAGAAGAAGCAGAAGCCGAGACGGAAGCGGAGAACAGCAAACACGTCGTCATTGCCTCAGCATGGGTCGACGCTGCTTCCATATCCCCTATCTACCGCTTAGTGCAAATAAATGGAAAGACAATACGCATGCGGCTTGACACTGGAGCGGACTTCACGTTGCTGAGCAAGGCGGACTGGATCGCTACCGGTCGTCCGAAGTTACAATCGCCTCAAATCACACTGAAGCGTGCTAACAACAAACCGATAAATGTTCGGGGACGCTACGACTGCAATTTCGTCATTGATGGTCAACATGGACGAGGTACTTGCTACGTTGCCGACACCCCGTCTTTGCTAGGTCTCGGCTGGATGACCCAGCACGAACCTTTGTTTCACCGCCTAGCCGAAGACTCCATTTGCAACATAACCTCCTGGACGCTCAGCACACTGAACTCTTCTCTCATTACACACTTGAAGAAGAAGTTCGCTACAGTTTTCACGCCTGGACTAGGTCATTGCACCAAGTCGAAGGCCCGACTCACTCTCAAGTCGGGCGCAAGGCCAGCTTTTCGAAAGGGTCGTCCTGTTCCATACGCCGCTGTTCAGAAGATTTCCACTGAAATCGACCGCTTAGTATCTACACATGTACTGACGCCCATCGATCACTCAGAATGGGCCGCTCCTGTAGTCGCCGTTCAGAAGAAAAATGGTTCAATACGACTCTGCGCGGACTACTCGACAGGACTGAACGACGCACTTGAGCAGCACCAGCACCCACTTCCGTCTCCTGATGACATCTTCACGAAGCTCAACGGAGAACGCTACTTCTCACAGCTGGACCTTGCTGAAGCGTATCTACAACTGGAAGTGGACGACGACTCAAAGCAGCTGCTTACGATCAATACGCACCGAGGTCTCTTTCGTTTCAATCGCCTACCATTTGGAGTGAAACCTGCTGCCGGCATCTTCCAGCAATGAATCGACAGTCTCATTGCTGGACTAGATGGAACTGCCGCCTACCTCGACGACATAATTGTCACTGGCAGAACCATCGTCGAACACAACACTCGACTCGACGCAGTGTCCAGCGAGTTCAGGACTGCGGATTCCGTGTTCGTCTCGAGAAGAGCAGTTTTCTACAGACACAGATCAGATATCTTGGCTTCGTCATCAACACACAGGGACGACGACCTGACCCAGACAAGGTCAAAGCTATTCAAAAGATGCCAGTTCCAAGGGACATCAGCCAGTTACGCGCTTTCCTCGGTCTCATCAATTTTTACGGAAACTTCGTTAAGGATATACGCGCTCCCTTAGACGCCCGTACGAAGAAGGATGCTGTCTACACGTGGACACCGGAGTGCCAATCATTTTTCGACAAGATAAAGGCAATACTCAACTCGGATCTTCTACTGACCCACTTCGATCCAAATCTACCGATCATTGTAGCAGCCGAAGCTTCCAACTACGGAATCGGAGCAACTCTCTCACACCGTTTTCCGAATGGATCTGAGAAAGTCGTATACCACGCAAGCCTTGCCTCACTCCAGCGCAGAAAAATTACAGTCAAATTGAAAAGGAAGCGCTTGCTCTCATTTTCGCAGTGCAGAAATTTCATCGCTTTGTCCGCGGACGACACTTCACGCCACGGACGACAATTCCACTTCAACCCTCGCTCTGACTCTCAGGTATTGGTTGATCGCCGCGCCCTATCTTCGTCGCAGGGCATACATGTGTCTTTAGCTAGCAATCCATCATCCAGATCGGCTTGTCTTTAACAAATTCCTCCTTTTCAATGCTAGGTCTGTGAATAATAAGCTACATGAACTTCATCATTTGCTTGCGTTCAATCCGTGCGGTTTATTTATAACTGAGTCTTAGTGCAAATCGAATAAGATTAATGATAGCACGATTGTGGCTCATCATCCCTACAATGTTTTTCGATGTGATAGATAGAGAGAGACACCTTAGGGGGCGGAGTAGTAGCTTAATTAGAAATGCAATACCTACTGTTCTGATGTCTTCTCGTAACTTTTCTATATATTTGCAATGCATTTCCATGCAGATCGCCTTGTCTAACTCAACAGCCGTTATACTACTATGCTACCGTAGTCCATCCTGCTCAGTAGTCGCATTCGAAGATTTTCTTCTTTATCTTGATGAATTGAGCGAAAACCGCTTGCCCCTCATTATACTAGGCGATTTTAACTTCTGTAGCATTTCGTGGTTTCATCAAGCTCGGAATACAAGGGAGGGATGTTCAAGAAACCAAAGTTGGCTTTTCGCAGATTTTGCCGGGGCTAATGAATTCCTACGATTGGTGCCCCAGCTCACTCAGTGTTCCAACTATTTAGATAATATTCTATCGAACAACACTACTCTTGTGAGAGGAGTCCCAGTTGAAGCTTCTTTCTCGACTTCCGATCATGCTTCTAACTCTCACTTATTGAGCCCGACCCGTGTCGGAAATTGCTTATAAATTTTGCAAAGGAGAATCATGGTGCGATATGCGGCTACCTTCTTCGCTTAAACTGGAGGCAAATTTTCAACGATTGTCAGACAGTGAATGATTGCTACTTAGCACTTATGAGCTGCTGCCACTTTTTGATTTCTTGTTTCGTTCTTTCCAGCTACAAAGCAGATAAGATGTCGAGTGTGCCGCTTTACTTGCGTTTGCTGCAGTTCCGAGTAGAAAAGCTGTTTAGAAGGGATAATCCCCTACATAGGCAAAAGTGCATGCAACTATCACCGCATCTTAAAAGGAAGTTGGCCAAACTGAGTCTCCGCGAAGAGAAAATTGCTCGTTCAAGAAATGTAAAAAGATTCTGGGGTTACTGTAATTCTAGATTAAAATCATCCACAAATATAGGGGCCGCCAATAAGCGCGCTCTATCTTTGACAGCTCATGGCGGCCACGTTGTTTGTGGTAGAGTTGTCAAACCTAGTTGTTATCATTCAGTGTATCTTCACAAATCACCATGAACCAATTTAGCTGCGAGCAACGTGTGCGAATCATTAAAACTTATGACGAAAATCATTCATCGGTTCGAGCAACGTTCCGCGCGCTCCGCCAATTTTACGGTGCAATTGGTCGTCCTGCTGGGTCGACTATCCGTCGTTTGGTAAACAAATTCGAGGCAAAGGTAATTGTTTGGTGTGGATTTTGGGCCAGAGGCACATCGGACCGTATTTCTTCGTGAACGACGATGGTGTGGCCATCACGATAAACGGCGAATGATACAGATCCATGATAACGAACTTTTTCTGGCACGAAGAACGACAATATGGATGTCGAGGATATGTGGTTTCAGCAGGACGGCGCTACGAGCCACACAACGCGCGCCACTATGGATCTTCTGCACGAGCGCTTCGGAGGAAAGGTTATCTCGCGCGGAGGCGACATCAACTGGCCACCGAGATCGTGCGATTTAACCCCACTAGACTATTTCTTGTGGGGTTTTCTTGAATCGCAGGTCTACGAAAACCAACTACAAAGTACTAGTGACCTCAAAGACAACATACGCCACGCCATCGATGAAATACAGCCCGATTTGTGCGCCAGAGTCATTGAAAATTGGACTTTTCGTATGCGCGCCACCAAGCGAAGCCGAGGTGGCCATTTGAACGATGTTATTTTCCATACATAATACCTTCGAATACTCTTTCAAACGAAAAAGAAATTTCATTTATACCTCTCAGACAACTTGCTTTATCTCATTTAAAGTTCGAGCGTGCTTATTGGCGGACCCTTTATAAGCACAATAATGTCTTCCTCGGGGGAACAATGTATTTCTGACGATGATAAGGCGGAGGCCTTCGCTACATACTTTGAATCTCTCTGCAAGAACTAGTCTTCATTGCCGCATGAAGCTTCCGGAGTTACATCTGGCTGTTCTTTTGACTGGATTGATATCAATCACGAAAACGTATATCGTACCCTGTACAGCCTTCCTCTGCGCTGCTCTACCTCTCCGGATGGACTTCCTCATATATTATACAGGGTGCGCCAAAATTACGTGCGCGGGATTGCGGTGCTTGATCTATTATTTTTTTGCAGCAATAAGGGGTGAAATGGCTATCAAGGTTTTGATTTCGTTCCCATCTATCATCATTCAAAGTCACAGTCATCGGCGTTCGTTTCTCACAAAATGGTAGGCTCTCATCCATTTCGATCAGCGATCATAAACAGTTCAGTTCGGCGCGCCACCGAGACATTGTCTTTTCGGATGAGAAGCTTTTCACGATGGAGTCAACCTTCAACCGGCAAAATGTTCGTGTGCATTGCACATCCCTTGAGAAGGCCAACGACAAAGGGAGAATACAAGAACGTTTCGGTCATCCAAAGGAAATCATGATTTGGGCCTCCATTACGTATGAAGTCAAGTTACCACTCATTTTTATCGAAGAAGATACCAAAATTAACACAGGGTCTATTCAGAAACCATACTGAAGAACACCTTGATGCCGTGGACAAAGACCATTTCGCATCTGGTCCATTTGTGTTTCAGCAGGATTCGGCACCAGCTAATCGGTCAAATATGACACAGCAGTGGTGTCAAGACAACCTCCCAAACTTCGTCAGTGCTCAAGATTGTCCATCGAATAGTCCCGATCTTAATTCGATGGACTATCCTGTATGGTCCCACTTGGAAAGCAAGGCCTTCTCGAAGCACCACCACACGATCGAAGCCCTGAAGAAAGACCTTCTTAAAGCTTGGGATGAAATCTCCTCAGAGTACTTGCGCGCCACGGTGAGCGACTTTCCATCTCGTCTCAAGGCCTACATCCGTGCCACAGGAGGACATTTTGAGTTGTAATCATATATTTTGTCACCGAATGCTGTTAATAAACTGTTACCAAAAAATCAATCCGCAACTCTTTGTTTACTCGTTTTTACAACGGTGGATATTTGCGCACGTAATTTTGGCGCACCCTGTATTTCTCAAAAAGCAGCTCTAGGCCTCATCCCTGCCTTGACGTGTTTGTTCAACCGTATACTGTTGACAGGGGACACGCCACATTTGTGGCATCTAGGTCTGGTACGTCCTATGCATAAAAAGGGTGACAGAAGTGATGTCAGAAATCATATGCCTGTATGTCTCACTAAGTCTCTGAGCAAAGTTATGGAACGAATTGTTTGTTCTCAACTCACGAGGTTCCTTATCGCTAATAGGCTCATAAACCCATGTCAGCACGGTTTCCTTTCGGGGAGATCTACTTCCTCAGCGCGCACAAGCATGTTAGTGTGGTGCCGCTCAGTCACACCGGGGGACTGTAGGTCATTCTAGGCAGACACCCATTAAGAGTTCCGTTATGGGAATGTGAGTGCAGTAGCGGCCCCCTTTATCACTACACCAGTTCCACCCTCATATTACGGTTTTCCTCTAGTTGTCATTTACACTTAGGGAAGTGACGGCACCATTTATGTTGGGTTAAGTCATATGTGATTTTCGATTTTCTCACATTCACAACATCTCGTAGCACATTTCTACCATTCCCGACAAAGCGGGAATGGGGAAGGGGGACGCATGGCTCAAGAAATTTCAGGGGTGTGCGGTATTTTTTGAATTGGAAAAAGGATACGTCGTATTTTCGGAAATTCCTCTAGAAGCCCTCGATGGCCACACTTTTTTGTCTTCAAAAGGTGTGGCCATAGAGGACTCCTAGAGAAATTCCGAAACTACACGTCCTGTAAACAAACGTAGTGGTGGAATTAATCGGTATTTTTGTTGCAAAGGTCTGGGTAGTCTGAAGCCAATATGGCAAAAAGTAAAATAAGCACATGCATCAATGACTTCGACCTCGGTCGTGAGATTCCAAGCCCATCCCACTAACATTTGCTCTACTGGAGCTCGTGGGGAGCTGTTTTGCAACTTCAATAGGACCTGGTGCAGGTTGCGCCCTCTGTGACTTCGCTCCCTAAATTGTTTAGCAAATTTGAAGGGCATATTTGATATCACCGTTCCAAATTGCATTGGACCATAGATATCTCATTCCGAATGACCACGGGGACCTGGAAACCTTCCCTTGTAAGCTGCTTGCAAAGAATGGACGCACTCTTTTTTATGACAGCTGTAATGCCCTCAAGCGACTATGAAAGAGGCCACTAACTGTTCCCTTCGAACCAAATCGCCACCTTGCCAACGTTCTCAATCTTTCGTCCGAAGTAGTGCAGTTTTTTGAGCGTATCGTCAGCGATTTCTATGGCTGTAGTGGTGAGAGAGAGGGCGACTGCGATGTAGATGATTGTCAGCGCCATATATGTCTCACTGAACATGCGAAAGGTTAGAGAAAAGGATCCTACAGGTGAACCAAGAGATGCTATTCCTCAGTGGCAGAAAAAGAAGCGTGTGCCACCAGGACAGAAAACAGCGTGGTCGCGTGTAACGCGCCACACGATGCGTGCGAGCTCGGCATGCGCACGTGGTTCAGCCCTGAAGAGCGCCCAAACTAAAAAGCTATGTGTGCATCGCATGCCGCGACGTGAATCTTCTGTTTCTAATAATACACACGCAAGACAAGATGAATAAGCTATAAGCTCACCTTCGTGGTACAAGATCGCCATATCCAATTGAAGTTGACGTCGAAGTTCAAATAGACCGCTTTGAGAAAGTCCAAAAACCTTGAAAACAACATTAAGCAAGCGACCCACTCAATCATAGATAGCACAAACAAGTAAAGATTCGTGGAAAAGCATGGGAACACGTGATTTCCTCACCTAGTGCAAAACACAAAGAGCACAAGTATGAACATAATTCACTATGGTTATGCATACCTGTGGATGTCTAAAAAAGGTTCTATAGGCCCAATATTATTCACTTAGCTTTAGGCCAATGGATGAACTTCAGGACAAAGGATGAGTGCTGCATCAGTCTTCGAGGACTGATTCTCAGATTTGAAAATGATGAAAATTAAACAAGATAAAAATAGCAACACAATTATAAGTTGTAGATTCCGGCTATTGTGAACTAACGTCTGCTGTTGATCGCAAGTACAGTGCACATTGGTCACGTCATTCAGTCATTCAAAACCGCTGAAATAGTGACATCACTCGAAGCAGACAGTCCTCAAATATTGGTACAGTCGTCATCCTTTCTTCTGAAGTTCATCCATTGTTCTATAGTTAACTGAATAACTACTGGGTCTATAAAAGCTGTCAGACATTTACAGTTATGCATTACCACTGTGAAGTATGATCATACTTGCTCCAATCGTTGCCTACTTGGTGAGTATTAATTGTTAATATCTGCTTGGAAGACTAATCGAAGAACACTTTCAGACGCTCCTCTACACTCCTGTATGGGCGGGTAAGTAATGAGTTGCATCTCGCCACATCTACATTGACACATAATGAATGAAATATTAGGAATGTGTTCGGATGAGGACGGAATGTCAGATAAAGTCAGGCGGGCTTTTGTTAACAAACACAATGAGTATCGGTTTGTTGCTGTTACATCAACTAGATCAGTAATGTATCAACTAGTCCAGGGACTTGAGCAGAGCAGCGACAGTTAACTGTTTTAGATCGCTGGTTGCAAAAGGAAAAGCTGTTAATGGAAAAATTGGCGGATTTGCACCAAAGGCTGCTAGAATGTTCAAAGTGGTATGACAATGTTTTTTTCGCTTTCTCACCGTGAACAGTGGACAAGATTAAAATTTAGGTGGTGTAAAGCGTATATTTCGATGTGCTATAACTCTAGCTAAAAAGCATAGGGTACTGAAGCCGTCAAAACTTTCTTTATACAGAAGTACGACTGCAACATCGAAAAAAGTATGATGGCTTGGGCCAAAAAGTGCATAGGGGGGTATTCTCCATGGGAAAACAGAACGGAACTGGGAGAGAATATATGGTGGATACCTCTGCTCAACTACAACAAGACGGCGGCTGCAATAAATGTGAGCTATCAAGATTAAGCAGACGCCTCTCCAGGATGACAATGTTCCACTTCAGGCTACCACTCACTGGTTCAAGGAGTTAGAGCGTATTGGGGTGCCTGTGGATAACGTATTCACCCATAATGTCTTCAACAGTGGTGTTACTAGTTACACTCAGGTAACACGGAACCTTGCAGTAAGTCATTCGACACTGAAAATGGTTAAGGGTCCTTCCAGGTAGTCTGGCAAAGAAGTGACAGAATTGGATGTGCAGTGAAGTCGTGTTCCAACTCCTCTCAGACATTCGTTGGATGCCAGTACAAAGAATCGTAAATATCCATTAGCTTCTACAATTTTTCCAACGAGTTCAGATTTCGAGAATGACATTTAGAGGAAATTGGATTAACGAAAAGATCTACGAGACAGGAAGTAAGCCGTGCACGAAGAACACCGATTGTAAATGTAAAAAGTGCAAATGTAACGCGAGAGAGGCTCTTTGCATCAGACCGGATTCAACACCAATGCCCGGTAAATGGAAATGGCCATATCGTGGTTGAGCAGCTGAGGTGACATGGGTGATTTCGTGCGTGGAATTTCACCAAAATTTTTCGCTTTGGCTGGCACCTATTCCATGGCACAATAAAGCATGTATTCACAGTTATGTTTTCTACGGAGACTTTCAGAAGGATGCGAATAAATTGTTCAGCAATACTAGATGCCCTCTAGGCATACGCATGAGTGTCTAGAAATTTTCCGAGAGAACTTCGGGAAAAGTGTAGCAAAAATTACGATGGGCCTTGGGCGAGAACGGTAAACGGAATAAACTCACAATTAAGAAAGGCGTGTCTGGTGTTACCACCTAAGAACTGAAGGATCTTCCCTATCCTCTTCTTCGCTTCCAAAACTTTTCTACTATTTATAAAACGCCTCTTCTGTTTGTCTGTCCGTCCGTTCCTCCGTACTCCCGTTCATCTGTCTCACGATTACGAAATTAGGCATGACATGAAAAACAACCTGTGGAAATGGGGACAAGAGGGATGGACCGTTATGCTCCGCGCACAGTTTGGGGAGCGTGCACTGGAATGTTCGTTTGGACCGAATATTGTTAATTGAGTTCCAGTATGACCCAAAGGTGGGGTGAAGATGGATATAGACCAAGGATGAGTTTCTGCAAGTATGAAAGAGTCCTGGGCACACTGGGCGGAGCCACCCTGAATGAACGGTCCGTACAAAAGTCCATAGCTCGATTCCGGCGCAGTCAAAAGTGTGTAGATTCTGATGGTTTTTACTTCGATTAATAAACTTGTGTTTAAGCTGAGTTATAGTAGTTTGAAGTACGCGGTCCATTTCCGAAATTAATTTTGCAACAACCTAATAGAAATGAACTTTGAGTGAAGGAACCGGAAAAGTAAAATCCTCAAGATAACTAGGTTCCTCATGGCTGAAACTCCCCCAACCAACTGCACTTTGAAAATGAAGAAATGAACTTTGAGTGAAGGAATCGAGACAGTCAGAATCCTCATGATAACTGGGGTCCTCATAAGTAAAGCTCCCCCAGTTGACTGCACTTTGGATGAAATCCGTTACCTATGTCAACGTGGTAAACCGAGACATTTGGAAATAGACTTCGAGTGAAAAAAAAATCGGAAAAGTTAGAGGAGAAGATCGGCTCACGAAAGTGTGTGTAGATTGAGAAAACTCAAGATAACTGTGGTCCTCGTAGATGAAAACTCCAAAACTAATTGCATTCAAACTAAGATCGACGAGGTAAACCAATTTGTATTTAGAAATGTGGTTAACCGAAGTAAAAATAAGAAGAGGAAATCAGTTCACGAAAATTTGTGTAGACTCAGGGTACCCAGAATAATCGAGTTCTCATAGCTGAGCCCCCTCCTCCTCCCCCATCCTCCGCTCCCCAGCAAACTGCATTTCAAATGGAGCAAATATGGGTGAGAAATGATTGAGGTGCTATTTCGGATCCAAGATGAAATTCATTACCTATGTAAAAGTTGAAATATTTGAGAAAAAGGAGATAGTAGAGCATGAGTTCAATTACTTTCAATAGAAAAAAAAGCAAATCTCATATTCCAACAATCACGCCAGAAGTGAAGGCACATAGGTGAACAAAGCTCTCTATGAAACAAATTACTCAGTTTGATATTCAAGAGTGATATATTCCATACATGTTCTCAATTACAGGAAATTTTGAAATCCTGTCTCTTTGCGGGGCAAAAGCGCGGCGCATTCGAAAGCAGAGCCTCCCCTTCCCCAACAAATCGCATTTCAAATGAAACAAATATTATGGGTGAAAAGGGAATGAGCCTCATTCGGTTCGCTTCACATCGACGAAGTTTTAATTATGAGGCACATAGGTGAACAAAGCACTCTGTAAAAGTTTAAATTACTCAGTTTGACGTTCAAGAGTGACATATAGGTTGTAGATAGCTGAGCACCCCCCCCCCCCCACTCCCACCCTCTCCAACCACCTGCATTTCAAATGGAACAGATATGGGTGAAAAGCGAATGAAGTGGTCATTCGGATCCAGGATGAAATATCAACGATGTTTTGACTGTAAGGCACATAGATGAATGAGGTGCCATTGGGATCCGGGATGAAATATCGACGATGTTTTGATTGTAAGGTACAAGATGAACAAATCTCTCTACAGTTGAACTAAGAGTGCATTATATGAAAAACAGATTCACACAAACACATCAAACTTCCAGTTGAACTAAGGGTGCACCATGTAACCAACAGACGGACACACAGACAAACGCACCAAACTTCTGCTGCCAAGCTAGGCTTAGTTCTCATGTGCTCCGTACACTTATGTTGGCCCCTACCGAATCCTAACTTGCCCGATCTCTACAGGCCCATTCCTAATTTGCCCGACTTTTTAGCATTATTTCTGCGCAAGCCCCGGCCACGGTGGGCGGGGCTAGGTTTAGTTCATATGATCTTCGTGTTATGATCTTCATGCACTTTGGTCAATCCTACACACTCCTAACTTGCCCGACCTCTCCACGTTTGAACTAAAAGTGCAACGTGACAAACAGATGCACACAAACACGTCAAACTTCTGGTTGAACTAAGAGTGCATGTAACAAACGGACGGACACACGCACACACACACACACACACAAACACACCAAACTTCTGCTTTATATATATGTATAGGACTTTATATATATGTATAGGATACAACAATACAACAACAAAATAACACAAAAAGATCACTGTCGCCTTTGCGACACTCCCGCCCTCGACGAGTCTCCTTGCTGGGCTTCTAACTTGGCCAATTGTTCCTTTTTCCTCAGTAGTCTGTCGCGGAGGTACTTCTTGGCATCAGGAACGGGGCATACTGCCCGATGACGGCGGTAACTTGGAGCTTGGTCTTGAAAAGGAGTGCCACGGAGTTGACGGCAGTACCAACATCCTTCCTCACTTGAAGCGCACTGGCCAGTGCAGAACAGTAGACATTGTGGGCATCATTTCCCACTCAGCAGGACTCGCAATCTGGCGTTTCCATCTACGTAGTGCGGGAACGAATCGGAATAGTGTGATCCGACACCGAAGCAAAAAGCACACTGGAGGTTAGGAGCAATGCCGCGAGACCACGCCCCTATATTTCGGTAAGGGTACCTCGACAGGATATCCTCCATAGCCTCGACTTCTCTTCGCAAGTCCTGCAGCCTGCTCACGTCCTTCTGTGGAACGACAACACTTGACTTGATTCTTTTTGCACCTCTCTCTGCTTCCCTTGGACTGCCCTGAGCGTATAGTGGGTTCAGTGGCGGTAGGTACCTCAAACTTGGGTAATTAAAGGTTTTTTCGTCTGTGCACTCCTCGTGAGCGGTTGCCTTAGTCCGCTGCTTTCGACACACCGTCCGTCTTATCGCTATCGCTCAACTGCCACGTATCCACGTATCCACGTATTCACGCTATCCACGTTTATTCCTGTTCTGGACTTCTTCTGCTGGATCGCATAGTGAGCACCATCGTGGCAAGGTGTGAAAAGAAAGAAGAAATTGCCACCGTGTGAGGTCGTTTTTTTTGTACTCCTTTTGGATCGCATTTCTTTCGCTGTTGGCTGCGCATCTTCACTGATCGATCTCTTTATTGGTTGCATTTCCTGGCTCCCCGTCGCTGAACCTTTGACACCTGCGCTGTTTCCTTGTGGCTGGGAAACTATTCACTATATCCAAGTGTTTCTCTTTAGCCACCGAACTAGGTCCTTGCGTTTTGCATTTTGATCTCACGAAATGAGTTCAACCCCTCTCGGTGTTTCTTCTCTTCAGAGCACACGACAGGGCCCTCTCAAGCGTCAGTGTATTGATCTGAACGGCTCGCCCCCGTTTTCTGCTGACTTGGATCGACACGTTGAGCTACTTATCACGGACGATTCGACTTCTACGCAGTTGAAAACTGTTCTGGCATGGCTATTGGAGGATCGCAAGCAGATGCGTTCTATACATAATTTATGTAAAGAGCTATCTGAAGAGGTGAAAAAGCTCAGACTAGAAAATGCTGAGCTCAAGAAACGTATCGTGGATCCAATTTCTGGTACTCCCCCTCCTCAATCTCTCGATTCCTCGAATCCTCCCAATCCAAGTTTCACTGTTATGCCTGTTACTACTTCATATGAAGATTTTGAGCGTAGTCGCTCACTGGTTATTTCTGGTATTGTTGAGAGTAAAGACCCCGTTTCTTCTGCTCGTGTTATGTGTGATTATCAAGCTATTAGAGACATAATGGACTACTTATCGATTGACTGCTCTACTATCTCAGTATACAGGATGGGTCGTTCAAGCAACGCTCGTCCACGACTTCTTAAAGTTGTACTTCCTTCTTCGTTTTATGCTAAACTGATGTTACGTAGGGCCCCCCGCTTGAGGCATTACAAGGTTTCTGGCGTTTTCATACGCCCTTCCCTTTCCAAGGTGGAAAGGGAAAAGCTTCGGGCCGAGCGGATGACTCGTCGTAATGTTCTTAGCAATTCAACTCCTACCGCCGTTATGCAATCTCTAGCTTTAACCCAGGCTACTCCTGTTGTTAGTCCAACACCTGTTGGTGTTCATAGCAGTTCAACTCCTACCGCCGTTATGCAATCTCTAGCTTTAACCCAGACTACTCCTGTTGTTACCCCATCACCTGTTGCTTCAAACTGAGAGGCCGTCCTCGGGTTGTTGGGTTGATAGAATACAGATTATCTTTTCTTTTTACAAATATCAGGTCTGTTTTCAAGAACAGGTTCGCTCTTCTTTTTGTACTACTAAGAGCTCACTATGACATGGTTGCGATTACTGAGACATGGCTTAGTCCTCATATAAACTTGCCTATGGTTCTGGGTGGTTGGTCTTCGCAATATGAAATGTTCCGCTGTGATCGTTCATCAAGAAAAGGAGGAGGGGTTGCTCTCCTTGTACAGAAATCTCTATGCTCCCATCTGGTTTTCAGTGAATCTGTTCCTATGGCCTACGAACTCCTTTGTTGTGACTTCACTGCCGCCAACAGATCTGCTCGTGTCATCGTAGCTTACAGAGCACCTTCTTGTCCCTCTTCCCTCACTCACCAGTTGTTTAATGCAATTAGTGATTTGATTTCTTGTAACCGGGCTTGCATTATATGTGGCGATTTCAATATGCCGGATATAAAATGGTCGTTGAATTCGAAGCCTGTAGCTACTGTTTCTACGTCAAAGTCCTTCTTGAACTTGTGCACAACACATGGCCTATCACAACACGTCAATAGTTATACACTCGGCACCAACATACTTGACCTTGTCCTATCCAACGAAAAGGGCCTGATACAGGACTTAGATGTTGGCCCTCCCATCGGCGTCAGTGACCACTCTGCCATTTCCTTCTACCTTGACCTCACTCTTAGCAAACAACGCTTTGTGTTAAGAAGGATGTATAAAGATGCAAACTATGACACTATATGCGCGTACCTTTCGGACATAGACTGGATTGGATCCTTTAACAACGTCCTCTCTCTTAATGAGAAGTACGAGCTCTTTATTACCATTTTGCACCACACCATTGATTTGTTTGTCCCAGTGTGCAGGGTACCATTGCAAAGTTTTCATCTCCCTCCTCATCTCCGCTCTATTTATAATAAGAGACTCACTGCTTGGCAACGTGCAACTTCTAGTTCTTCGCCAATTGACTGGCAATCATATCACAAGATTTCTGCCATCTTTGATAAGAAACTGAGGAAGTATAACCGCTGTATTGAAAGGAAAGTCATTCATTCCACTGATAAACGAGCTTTTTATCGACTTATTAATTCAAGACTCCATGATAGACCCAAAATCTGTGTATTAAAATCTAATGACAATGTCATTGCTAGAACTGATGATCAAAAAGCCGAACTCCTTGCCGACACATTTGTTAAAGCCTTCAGTTCTTCTATTCTAGACAAGGGTACCCACACATCTTCCTTTCCCGTCATGACCGATTCTGTCTGGTTCTACATGGAAGACATCTACAAGCTTATCACTGCCTGGCCCTCATCGACCTCCGATACCCCGGATCATGTTCCTCTCTTTTTCTTGAAGAGAATAGCACACATTATATCGCGTCCACTAGAACACATATTCAATCTAAGCTTTATGTGTGCCGAAGTGCCGCTTAAGTGGAGGCTATCCTTCGTCACACCCATCTTAAAGAAGCAGCCGGCGACGTCCCCTGACAACTACCGACCAGTTAGCATTACCTCTATTTTTGCTAGGCTTTTTGAAAAGATCTTGAAGAAAAGGATTGAGTCACACCTGGAGGAGCATGCAATCATTCCGCCCAATCAACATGGCTTCCAAAAAGGGAAGTCTACTATCACAGCGATGTTGGAGACCCTTAATGATTGGACCTTTGACTTGGATAACGGCTCCCCTACTGATGTCGTATACCTTGACTTTTCTAAAGCCTTTGACAAAGTGCCACATAGTAAACTCCTCTCCAAACTGTGCACTGTTGGTATTCACCCTAGAATCATTGCATGGATCCAAGCTTTTTTGAGTAATCGACAATTTGTTGTGCGTATCGGCTCCACCCTCTCTACTCCTCGGAATGTAACTAGTGGGGTTCCTCAGGGTGGGGTTCTATCCCCCTTATTGTTTAATATATATACTTATGACTTACCAAGTGCTGTTATCTCTACTGGCGTTCATTGCTGCGCTTTTGCTGATGATATCAAAATTTATCAGCGTATCTCTTCCAGCTGTGATAACGAATTGATTCAGAAAGCACTTGATCTTACATCCAGCTGGGCCACTGAATGGGGACTTCCGCTGTCCAGAGAAAAAACCAAAGTACTGCACATAGGGTCTTCTAACCCTGGCTATCACTACAATATTGCTGGATCCCCGGTAGTTCCTGTCACACAAGTGAAGGACCTTGGCTTTCTGGTCACCAGAGACCTCAGCTTCGATAAACACTGCGAATTCATTGCTAACAGAGGTCTTAATGCCGTACACATTCTATTCAAAGCCTTGTCTACACATGACAGTTCCATTCTTTTGCTTGCATTCAAAACGTACGTGCGGCCCCTGCTTGAATATGGAACAGTAGTCTTTAGCCCCTACAAAAAGAAATTCATTGAACTGATTGAAAAGGTCCAGAACAGCTTCACCAGAAAACTCATGATCAGAGCAGAGGGGCTGCGCTATGAGAACATTCCTTCGAGCCTTGAGAGAAACCGTAAACTTGGTCTTCAATCTCTTCAGTGGAGGAGGAAAAAGTTTGACTTGTTGATGTACTACAAAATTCTCCACGGTCTCACGGGACTTAATGTCAGAGCGTTTTATAGTGCAAGACCATCCATTACCAGATATGGCAAAATCAAATTGTACGTGCCCCCAGCCAAACACAATAGTCGATTTCACTTTTTTTCCTTGCGCGCTTGCTCACTTTATCACACTTTAAGCAAAAAGAAGGCGATTCCTGTCAGTCTTTACTCCTTTAAAAAGGTCATTGACGAATATCTTGACCAATAATGGCCCCTCACTTTGATTGCTTCCTTTTATTCTATGCTTTTGTATCTTATTACCTCTTCTGGTTTCAACCTTTTCTCGCTTGCTTTGTCTACTCATGTTTGATATTTGTCGTTATGTTTGCCGCTGTGGCCAATGATTTACAGTTTTATGTTTATCATCTCTTGGGCATTGTTGTGGCCCCTCGCATGAGTTACCTCATGTAAATGAATGAATGAATGAATTAAACATTTATACAAATATTATTTAACAAATAAACAGCAGAGCAATGTGAGATCACTGTTAGAGAAGATTGGAGTGAGGTAGGTGCAGCAAAAGGCAAAACAACAAATGAGCTGCGGGCTCCTTGGGTGGCTCCTTATATAGCTTCGATTTCCCGCGCGATCATGGTGGCCTGCACTGACCACCTAGTCAGATAAGTCGATGCCGCTACACCGTCCTGAACAAGAATCGATTAGTGAATAGAGGAACCTCTATACTCCCGGCCGCGTAATCGTTAACAACGAGTGAGGGAGTCGTCCCTAGACTTCTTGCGGTCGCGGGGAGTCGCGGAATCCCTTCTTTGTCGGCTCGAATCCCTTTCTCGTTCCTCATGCGAGCGATGTCGTCCTCTCGAGCTGAACCTCTCTTCGGCGTTGCGATGTTTTCCGTTCTTCTCGCGTTCCAGTCGCCGCTCCAGATCCCGCATTTCCTCCTCCAACCTTGTCTCTTTCGGCTGGAGGCGACGGCGCTTCACCTTTAAGTCGTCGATGGCGTCGCTATGACGGTCCTTCTGCCATGTCTTTTCGATGAGTAGTTGATCTCGACAGCTTCCTTTCGAACTCCCTGAAGTTCCTTCTCTGTTTCTTCGATTTGTCGTCGGATTCTATCCAGCTCTGGGCTGGGCTCCACCGGTGTCACGTTCCTGGATGTGTCGATACGAGGAAGGCGTAGACTCAATTCATCGAAACGTTCACATAGTCCTTTGATGTCGTCGGACAACTGTGCGAGGTTCATTGCCGAAACCTCTTCCCGCAGTAACTTGAATTCGCTCCGAAGCTCATCCCAACCATGGTCCATCCTCTTCAGTTCATCAGAGTCGGAATTCCTCGTGCAGTCCTTGAACTGGTCTTCCATCTGACTGTAGCGGGCTGTGAGAAGGTTAATCTTCGTGTCGACCTTATCCAATTTAGCTTCATTCGATTAGTGCATTTTCATGTTCTAGTCGTGGTAACTCTTGATGATTTGTTCGAGCTCCTGCAGACGCTCTACAGTTTCGGAGGACGAAAAAACTGATACCACCGGGGCTAACTGGTCAACCTTACTCGCGGCGTGAAAAAGAATTCTACTTCCCTGCTGTAAGAGCTCTTTCAGAATGGTGCCACTTGCGCGGTTCATTTTAGGAGGAAGATCATCAGATGAGAGAGGTAAAGTAGAGCGCTTACGAGAACATTCTAATGGCAATGCAGATGACTCTGTATCACTTGTTGTCTTCGGCAGGCTTCGACTTTTCTGGACGAACTGTCTTTGAAGCTGTCGTCTTGGCCTTGATAGCTTGCTCTGGTCTCTTTGCTGCCTTCACTGTAGCGTCGATTGGGGCTGCTTCCTCCATAGCTGAAGAATATTGCATAGGTACGAGGTGAGACAGCGTAGAACATGTTAAATAGAACAAATTCTGATTATTTTTTTTCTTGTTTTTTTTTTTGCAGATACATTTTGTTCGATTAAATCGCCATGTCTAGTTTCATGCGTCAGGGGTTGATGTAGGTAACTCATCACTACACGATAACTGTAGGTTCCTTCTTGTCGACCGCAGGTTGTAGCGTAATTTTTGTGGTTCTTCGTTTGCGGTAAAGACCTCTCCCTTATCTGTCGAGTCTGGGTTTCCCTCTGATTCTTCGTTGGGCACTTCACAAGGGTCCACTATCTCCAATGGAATCAGCAAGATCACAGGGCGACGTATCGTACGTCCATTCGGCGTTCGAAGTTCCACTTCTCGTACGTCTCCTTTCAATGAGTAGTTGACTTTGGTGATTCTCCCTATCCTCCAGGAGTTTCGAGGAAGAACTGCATCGGCTATCAACACAACATGGCCCACTTCAGGAATTTTGGGTGAACTGTGTTTGTTATCAATTGTAATCTTGTGCGATTCTCGCAGCCCTGTCAAATGCTGCTGGCTCCAAATAGTCTAGAAGCGTTGCGTCAGCTGATGGCTCTTTCTGAGGGCGTCCTCAGTCTGACGACGAGTCTTCAGCACTGCGGCCTCTTTAGATGGCTGGTAGTTGTCGTCTGCTTCCTCTTCTCCGATAGTTTCAAACGGGTATCCAATGACCAGGTCTCGTTGTATGAAATCGATTGGACGAAGAACTGGTGTTTCGTCCCACTTTTCTTCCTGGTAGGTTAGAGGTCTGCTGTTAATGGTGCCTTCTGTCTTCACCAGAAGAGTTTCCAGGAATTCCTGTGTCGGCACAGTCCGCTGCATGACTTTGTAAAGGCTGTGTTTGATCGACTTGATCAGACGCTCGTATATAGCCCCCTGCCACTGAGCGTACGGCGTATTCGTCTTCCAACCGATTCCTTTTTCCGCCATCGCCTGAGCTGAGCGAACGAGATGTCGTTCACAACAGGAAATACTGCACTACTGAGGACTTCGCCAAGTGAGAAATTCGTAGCGTTGTCCGACGTGATACCTGCTGGTACCCCTCGCCTACCGCAAAAGCGTTGCAGAGCAAGTAGGAGATTGGTCGTGCTCATCTCAGGCACCAGCTCCAGATGGACTAGTCGCGTCACTGCGCACGTCAAAATTATTCCATAGACCTTCGCGATGTGGTCGTCCTTTTTTATCGACAACGGTCCGAAATAATCGATGCCGGTGTGTTCGAAGGGTCGGGCTCTCTGTACTCGCCGAGCAGGGAGATCGTCCATCTCCGGGTATCTGTATGGAAGATTGTTCATCTTCTGGCAAGGCACACATCTGGTAATGACTGATCGGACGAGCTGTCTGAGTTTCATTATACAGAATTTCTCTCTGACGTTTGCCATGGTGTGTGCTGTGCCACAGTGAAAAGGCAAATGTGCGTGCTGCACGATGAGACGAGCGAGATCGGTCTTACTGGCTATGATACATGGATATTTAGTGTCGAACGGAAGTCTGAGTTCCCGAGTCGTCCGTGACAGCGGAGAATTCCTTGATCATCTTCTTTAAGTTTTAGCTCCTTCAGGACGATTCGCCTCCTTTGTGGTAGATGTACCCTTTGGTGATTTCGGACGAGTACCCTTGGTGCCATTTCTCTTTCAGCAGCTGTTATATACGGAAGCATTACTACGGAATGAAGTTCGGGCACAGTCCCCTCAACTTTTCTTCGGAGACTGGCGTTCACTCGACTGAGTAGTTGCTTGATGAAACGAAGCATGTATGCTACCACACGTTGACATCGTGGGAGGTTGCTGTGTCGTTTCAGGTCAAGAACTTCACAAATATCGTCTGTTTTTGCATGTAGCACGCAGGCGTCTTCGTCCTTACAATCGTTAGGTAATTGGAAGAGTCTTCTATCTGCAGGCCAATTTTCCGTCGGTTGCGAAATGTAGGGTGGTCCTTCCCACCAAATGTGGCCTTCGAACTCCTTTGTTGTCACACCTCTCGTCGCACAGTCGGCCGGATTTGCTGCAGTATTCACGTACCCAAATCGAGCCGGCGGACGAATGGTACTGCCGATTTTTCTTATCTCATGAACACGATTCCTAACAAGCACTCCTACTGATTGGTCGATAGGATTGGATGCGATCCAGTTGAGAGCTATTTCAGAATCGGAGATGTTACGACTCGAACTTGTCGGAAGCTTTATTGCAGGGAGCAACTGAACCACACTCAGTCGAGGTGTTTATATACACCTCGACAAACATGATAGCATAGAGATCACAAACAGTCTTCATTGCTGTAAACAATCTTCATTTCCATAACACCTCCCCCTTAAGATGGACGCTTCAAGCGTACGTCTTCTTCTTGGGGTCGACCATCAGTCGCTCTGGTGCGCGTCGTAGTCTGAGCGGGCGTTGTCCTGTAGCTTCTCCTGTCGGTGATGCCATTGCTTCGGAGGAGTCCACTGACGTAGATCTAGGTGTGGTTTCAGCCATAGGAAGTGTTGTCGTCGAATCTTCCAATATGGGCATTGGCTTCGAGCTGGGTAAAAGCGGAAGATCGGCGAGCTCTGTCGTTGAGTCTAGCTTCTCTTGTGAGCAACCTCCAGCATTCAACCGTAACTGATTTGCGTGACGTTTCCAAATTTGTCCGTCTACCAACACATCGTAAAGCCTGTTTCCGTATCTCTTCACTATTTGACCTGTTGTCTGTCGTGGTTTTCTTGAACGGAAGTCTGTAGTCCATACTGAGTCGCCAACATTGAATTCCTTTCTTCGGGCTCCGTGATGGCGGTTATATTGTTCCTCCATCCTATGATTGCGAGTGTTGTCGCGGGTCGCAGCTGATGGCTTCATAAGACTCAGTCTTGTCCGGATTTCTCTTCCCAGAAAGACCTCGGCCGGCGATTTTCCTCCTGGTGTGGACGAGCATGGAGTTCGACGGTACATCAGCAGAAATCTTTGTAGTGCTTCAGCTGGTGGTAAGTTCTTTCTTATCTTCTCGAAGTTCCTCTTGAAAGTGTCAACGAAGCGTTCCGCTTGCCCGTTAGACTGAGGGTGAAATGGTGGAGCTTTCATGTGTCTGATGCCATTTGTGTTGCAGAAGTTTTCGAAATCTTTGGATGTGAACTGAGGTCCGTTATCTGTCACTAATGCCTGCGGGTAGCCGAACTGAGCGAAAAAACGGCGTAACTCTCTGATCGTACTGCATGTCGTTGTTGAAGACATTTCAACAATTTCTGGCCATTTCGAGTAGGCGTCGACGACCACGAGGTACATTTTTCCATCTACTGGTCCAGCGAAATCGGCGTGTATGCGATTCCATGGTTTATCTTCCACTGGCCACGAGCAAAGCGTCGTTTTCACTGGGTTCTTCGCCATTTCCTGGCAGTTACGACAAGTTTTAACAAATCTCTCAATGTCGTTGTTGATGTTCATCCAGTAAACGTAGTTTCTGGCGAGCATCTTCATACGAGTCGTCCCTGGGTGTCCGTCGTGGAGTTCGCTAAGTACGGTATCCCGTAAAACATTCGGGATCAAAATGCGATCTCCGATAAGTAGGCATCCGTTCTGTGTTGAGAGTGATCCTCTGAGAGAGTTGAATCTTCTTGCAGCCTCAGATTTCTTTGGCCACTCTCCACTCTTCACGAAATTCAGAACATTTCGCAGGACTGGATCTCTGGATGTTTCTTCCGCTATCCTTCTCATATCCACTGGCAATTTCGAAATTGCATTGATGAATGTGGCGCACGAATCTTCTTCGATTGTGGCAATGATTACATCTTCTTCGATTTTCGGTTGATCCGCGATGAGGCGGGATAGAGCGTCTGCTTGTCCGAAGCTGGATGTATTTTGGTATTTAATGGTGAAGTCGTAGTTCTTCACAATAAGAGCCCAGCGTTGGAGTCTATTAGCTGTATAAATGGGTACTCCTTTCTTGCTTCCGAAAATCGCTAGAAGTGGCTTGTGATCAGTGAACAGCTTGAAATGACGTCCGTAGATATAACGATGAAATTTCCTCAAGGCGAACGTAATGGCGAGAGCCTCCTTCTCTACTTGACCGTAGTTCTTTTCGGCAGCTGTTAGGGAACGGCAGACGTGATGTATTGCTTTCTCCGTTCCATCCGAAAAGCGGTGGCTAATCACTGCTCCTATCCCGTACTCCGATGCGTCGGCCGCGACGACGATTTCCTTTGTGGGATCGTAGTGAGTGAGCAGGAGATCCGAGGCCAGCACATCCTTAGCGCGTTGGAATGCGTCTTGACACTCGGCAGACCACTTGAACGGGACGTTCTTCTTCAGCAGATCATCCAACGGTGCACGCAGTTGTCGCATCTCACTGATGAAGTGCCCGTAGTAGTTGAGCATCCCCAGGAACGATCGCACCTGGCCGATGTCCGTGGGGTGTGGCATCTTGCGAATTACCTCGATCTTGGCGGGATCGGGTCGGCGTCCGGTAGCATCGATTATATTTCCTAGGTATCGGAGTTGAGGCATCAGGAAATTGCATTTTTCGATCCGAACACGGAAGCCATAATCGGATATCCTCTTGAACAAAGCTTCCAGATTAGCGACATGCTCCTCGATATCGCGGCCAGTGACAATAACATCATCGAGGTATGCAGCGCAGCCTTTGAGTCCGCAAATCATGGAATCGATGATTTGCTGGAAGATGCCGGGCGCGGACTTGACACCAAATGGAAGACGATTGTAGCGTAAGAGTCCTCTGTGGGTGTTTATGGTTAACAGCTCCTTCGCATCGTCGTCAACCTCGACTTGCAGATAAGCATCCGCGAGGTCTATCTGCGTGAATGATGTGCCGCCATTGAGTCTTGTGAAAACGTCGTCCGGGGTCGGTAGAGGATGTTGATGCAACATGAGGGCATCGTTCAGGCCCGTTGAAAAATCAGCACAGAGTCGTAATTTCCCGTTTGCTTTCTTGATGACGACTATCGGGGCTGCCCAAGCAGAGTAGTCGACTGGTGAAAGTACTTGTTCTGCGAGTAGGCGGTCGATCTCTTCGTCTAGAGTGGCGACGTATGCGTATGGCACAGGGCGCTTCTTCTTAAAAACAGGTTGAGCATCTGGCTTCAGTTGAAGGGTTGCTTTCGTTTTGGTACATCGTCCAAGTCCTGTCTTGAATACGTCAGCGTAGTTGGCTTTCAGCTTAGCGACGATATCTTCTCGACAGGCAGCCGCAGGATCCGCAACGATGGTTACACCACTGATGTATTTTTGCATTGGTTCCACCAACTCAGGAATCCTCTGGATCCATTCCCAGCCGAATATGTCGAGGTTGTCGGTGACGTAACAACATCCTCGTCGTCGATGCTGTTTCCCCTCTGAGCTCCTCAGCACAAAATCAACCGATATGGATCCATGCGTTGGGATTCTTGTTCCATTTGCGGCGTTTATAACTGTGTTGCAGTTTTGTAGTTGCGGTTTACCGAGTATTTCCCAGCTCGATTTGGAAATCAGAGTTATCATTGCGCCAGTATCGAGCAGGAAATTCAAAAGATGACCATTTACTTCAACTTCCAGGTGTGGTTGGGTGTGTTTGCGTAAAGCAGCCTCGATGCTTTTGATCTGGTAGCTCATTGTGCCGTGACGTCTGGTCTGCGGACGTGACGGTGATGTTGATTCCTGAATTCCAGATCGTGCACTGCCGTGAAGCGCATTAGTTTTTCTTTTAATTCTTTGGTCCTGCTTTTTCTTGAAATTCCTCCTTTTCTTTTTCTTATTAACATAGTTGATCGTAGCACTGCCGTTGATAGCGTTTTCCAACATTCTTGCGTCCTCTTTGTATGCCTTGATGAGTTGACATTCAGCGAAGTTGATCGAATCAAATTTGGCCTCAGAACATCGTGTTCTGACGAGAGTTTCATAGCTGTTGAAATCCTGGTGGTCATACTGAATTTTAAGGCATTCAAATCGTCGGCGAAACAATGTCTTACCAGAGCCGAAAAGACGGTCCATTGTGGCAATTGCTTCATCCCATGAGAGGTCTGAGGGTGACTTCGGTGCAATCGAACCGCAGAAGAGTTGGTGGCTATCTTCATCCAGACGGCTGACAAGTAGTCGAGTCTTTTCTTGCTCGTTTAGGTCCATGCAGTCGTTGTCGAATACGTCTTTGAAACGCTTGTACCAGATATCGAACGTTTTCCCGCTTTCCGCATCGAAGTTGAATCTGTCAATGCGTCGGCACAGCGAGTCGAAAATAGTATGCTTTGCCGCTGCTGGGTTTGCTCCATTCATCCGCATTTCCATCTTCTCTAGAGCGCACAGGAAGGAGTCAGACGTCTCCTTCTGCTGCTTCTGCATGAATTCCAGCGTCTTCTCTTGCTAATCCATAGGGGTTTCCCCGCGTGAGTTCATCTCATCCTGATCGCCAGTTGTTACGACTCGAACTTGTCGGAAGCTTTATTGCAGGGAGCAACTGAACCACACTCAGTCGAGGTGTTTATATACACCTCGACAAACATGATAGCATGGAGATCACAAACAGTCTTCATTGCTGTAAACAATCTTCATTTCCATAACAGGAGAGAAGTATCACTTCATGTATTGCCAATCGTTCCTTCAAAGCCTCATATGATGTGTACGCCAACCGTACGGCCATTGTCAGCGCATTTAGCTCGACTTTGGGTATTGTCGGATTCTCCCTTATCGAAAGCAATTTGGATCTCCCAGCTACAGTGCGATTCGGAATCCGATGCGATGTAGGCGCATGCCGCTCCATTGTTACTTGCGTCCGATAGCACGACAAGTTTCACGCGTTCATTGAGCTGCGAAACTCTTCTCTGTATCTTGAAATGAAATCCGTCGAATGCGTGAGTGATTTCTTTCCACTCTTCTTGATGCTTCTGATCCAAAGGTTCGTCCCAGTTATATTCGCATTTCCAAAGCTGTTGAAGAAATAGTTTTCCTCGAAGAGTTACAGGCGTCAACCAACCGAGCGGATCATATATTGAGGCTACTTGCTCGGATACGCTCCTCTTAGTAATCTTCTTTCTCAATGGATAAGCGCATCTCAGAACTAGCGTGTCCTCCGATGAATCCCACAGTATACCCAGGATTTTCTGGCTCCTACTGCCGCTCAAATCCTTCGGAGCTATTTGTCGCATAAAGTTTGCATCGTTCGAGATGATCTCTTAGATTCATTCTCACATCTCGGAATACTTTCTTGGATTCCTTGTAGAAAGTAGTCGCCTCTACAGTTGATCTTGCAGTTATCACCACATTGTCCACATACGTGTTGCTGTCAATTTCCCGTGCGACTTCTTCGTTTCTCGTGTTGTGCTGCAGATGGTACTTAATCGTTCCCGCCAGTAGAAATGGGGAACAAACCAGTCCAAACGTTACTCGGCTGAAGCGGTAGGTAATGATGTTGTCCTGACATAGAGGCCTGCTTGTATCCTTCACCCACAGAAATCTAGTGGCGTCTCTATCCTGCGTATGGAGTCGTACTTGAAGGAAAGCCTTCTCGACATCGCTGGCAACCGCGACATCGCCTATTCGGAAGCGGAGAAGGATATCACAGAGTTTGGGTAGTAAGACCGGTCCTCTATGGAGTACGTCGTTGAGCGATGGAGCGTCTTTCAGATGTGCGGAAGCGTCGAATACGATCCTCAATTTAGTTGTGCTCTTTTGAGGTGTAACGACTGCACGGTGTGGAAGATAATGAACGATCCCTCCATCTGGGCCTCGTGTCTCATCCACTTCTTCTATTATTCCTTCAGTAAGCTGATTTTGCAGCGTTTCCTTGTACCTTTGTAGCAGTTCGGGCTCATCAACCAGTCTTTTCACCAGTGCTTGCAGGGGACGTACTGCTAGCCCTTTATTCCGGTAGTTGCTGAGCATCTTTTCTCCAGGGAAGTCGCACCCAGTCATCCTCTTTTCTTACTATCGTTTATTCGAACATCCTCCAAACAGCCTCATCTGTTCTCCGACGTTCCTCGGCCTTCGGCCCGATGAACTCATCTACGCCTGACGATTCAAACGTGCAAAAGTCCTCCCAGGATTGCAACTCGTCATCATCTGCTAGTACATTTGCAGAGTTTACCGTCGCTTCTTCCTCGTCTGTCTCTGCGAGGGTGCGGGCGCGTCCTGCAACAAGATATCCCAGTTTCGAAGGGATTAGCTGCAATCCTGACGGAAGCACATATAGTGGTGATAGTCCATTGCTCAGGACTGAAAACATGTCTGCGCATCCAAGAAGTATCTGTGGATGGATGTCAGTAGAAGTTGCGCTAATCTATAGCTGTAGATCGTTATCACAGAAAAATCGCTTGTCCTCCAGGCTGAGGCTCCTGCGCTGCATGGACTTTGTGACTGTGTCCATCCTTGTCACTGTGAATGAGTGTGGGGCTCCTTGTGCGTCCCATATCTGTAAAACGGTGATTCCACACGTTTTCACCATTGCTTTGTGTGAACCGAACGTATTTATTGTGAGTCGTCTCGAATCGACGTCTTGCAGGTGTAATCTGTCGGCCAGTGCATTGCTTATGAACGAGCGATCAGCTCCAGAATCAAGCAATACGTGCACCTTTTCGAGCCTTTCTGTTTCTGGATTGAGAACCTGTGCCTGTCCTGCCAGAATGAGAACGTCTGCTCGATTGCTGACATGGAGCACAGTATCCATCTCTTCGCTTTCTGGGAATCCTTGGTCAGAATTCACTGTGTGCATCTTTGCTGCCGTATCCTGTGGTTGATGTAAGGTTTTGAGTGGTACCTTCTTGGTTGTGTTACCCTTCTGAAGTGTTTGAGGTGTCTCCATCGGAAATAGTTTCGAGCAAATGGAGGTGTGATGTCCAGTTGTACCACAGAGTCGGCAGGCTCCTCTGGAACATCTCATTGCGAGGTGATCCTTTCCTCCACAATTTTTGTAGAGTTTCTTGCTCTTCATTATCTGTAGACGTTGACTGAGTGTAGTTGCTTCAGGACAACTTTTTGCTGGGTGTCCTGGATTGTTGCAGTAGAAGCACGTTGATACTGGAACTCGCGTTGCCTGTTTTGTCCCCGTCATGTTGAGTTTTCCCTGCCTTTCGGTAAAGTGTTGCTGCCTTCGTTCAACTTGAGCGTTGATTTTGAGTTCACTGGTGACGTATTCCTTCGCATGTGCTAGTAGGACCTTGGTACTCCACGTGCCCTCTGCCTCCTTTCCGTTCTTCTGCCGGAGAATGTGTCGTTGGACTTCTGTGGAGAACTTGCTCAGTAATTGTTTCTGCAGGAAAGTGTTGTTGATGTGCTCTCCCTTTAGTTCCAATTGCAAGGTGATCGAAGAGAGTTGATCGCACAACCTTGGTTGATGTTCCAAAGAATCACTTGTGGTCCTCAATGCTTGAAGCCTGTTCACCAGTTGATCCACAAGCGCTCGTGCAGTGCCGTACTTCTCCTGTAGATGGGCGATCACAAGAGAGTAAGTAGACCCACAGACTTGGAATTGCCTCACGGTCTCCTTCGCCTCACCTTCAAGAGCATCGAGGAGGTAGTTGAACTTGTAGATGTCATCCAAGTTCCTCGAGTGTACATTGTGGTCGAAGGAACTCCAAAATGTGTCCCATTCCCAGATGTCGCCGCTGAATCTGGGAAGGGGGACAGGTGCGAGCTTCATTTCCGCTACTTCTGAAGGTGTTCTGGAGGTTTGAGCCCGGTCCTCCAGGTCTTCACTTAGTTGCAGCAGCTTCGTCAGTGCCGCATGGGCTCGATCCAGAACTTCCTGAGCAGCGTCGATGTTCGCTTCTGCTCGCTTAAGAATTTCCTCCTTCGATGGCGTGCCCACGGGCAGTTCATCCACCGTGCTGCTGTACTTGATCAGGGCACCCTCGACTTTCTCGACTTCCACTGTCAAGGTGGCCTTGGTCGTTCGGATCCTCCCGTGCAGCTCCTTGATATCCTTTGCTTCGTTTGAGTCCTCCTGTGTTGCGAAGAGTACGGCCTGCTCGTCCAAAATCGCCGAGAGCCGATTGCCAGCACGGGTCAGTAGTCCTTGCCTAGCTGCTAGTGAAGAAGTCATTGTTCAAAAGTGAGTCCAACTATTGACCTTTCTTTCGCAGATAAGATTATTGAAGAAAAAACTTTTGTTTTTGAAGCAGCAAATAATCTTTTTTTAAAGTTCGAATAGAGTTTTCCGTCGGCAAAGGTATGTGAGACCCACTTCCTGATCCTCGAGTCCGTATTGTATTTCGAATCGATATCGCCAACTGTCCACGAGTCCAGATCGAACTGTCCTTGGGAGCGATCCTTCCTTGCTTGATCTGCTTGATCATTTCTTGTGCTTCTACTTGTCCTCGAGTTCGCTCTGTCCGCGATGCACCATATAGTGGGTTCAGTGGCGGTAGCTACCTCAAACTTGGGTAATTAAACATTTATACAAATATTATTTAACAAATAAACAGGAGAACAATGTGAGATCACTGTTAGAGAAGATTGGAGTGAGGTAGGTGCAGCAAAAGGCAAAACAACAAATGAGCTGCGGGCTCCTTGGGTGGCTCCGTATATAGCGTCGATTTCCCGCGCGATCATGGCGGCCTGCGCTGACCACCTAGTCAGATAAGTCGATGCCGCTACATCGTCCTGAACAAGAATCGATTAGTGAATAGAGGAACCTCTATAGAGCGGTATCGACGGTACCTCCGTCGTCTTTCCTTGTCCTCCTTCGCAGAAGGGTGCGATCTTCACTTGCAACCAGCACAGGCTTTCGCTTCAGTGTCTTGGGAGAGCCGTCATGACCGGACAAGTTGCCTTCATCCTCGGTGGCGAAACACAATCACTTACTTCGATAGTCAACCTTTCGAAGTACTGGTCATCCGTTTCTTCTTCTTCTGCGGTTTCTCGTAAACAACCACTCGATTGATCTTAGAAGCATCCACCTCAACTGGCTGTGAGTCACATGGTCGTGCATCCTCGTGCAGGACTGCAGTGTTCTGAGCCTTCCTCGGCTCTAAAGCGGAGAGTCTCTCACTATCTCGGCTCTGGGTTGCCTGCGACGAAGCGGTCAAAGAGTCCAATTTGCTTTGCATCACTAGTATGCTTTTGTTGAGTACTTCTGCAGCATCCAGTTCTAGCTTGTTCGCCTTCAACTCCCTGTCCTCGTAGACCATGTACTCCTTGATCTCTTTTATGGTTGTCTCCAGGTGGCGCACTTCTTTTTCTACGTGTCTCATGACGTCTTTGATGTCGACTTTGGCTTCTTCCGTCTGAATCCACTCGATGCGCTTGGCCTTCAGTTCATCATTCACTTGAGCCATACCATCGTATGTGCGGTCTGTCATGACATATCGTGTTCCGAATCTCAGAAGTCGCTCCTTTGTAAGAATTGCGTGGAGCAGAAAATGATTGAGAAGCTGAATCCTTTCTGTCGCTCCCATCTCTCGAAGATTGGTGCTGCACATCAGGTGGAACCATTCCTTACGCAGCGATGCGGTAATCGTCACTTGGTTCTGGATCTCGTTGAACGTTGCCATCATGCCTGTTTCCATCCTTTGCACCGAAGGCTTCGACTCGATAATCATCCGGTACAAGTACTTCGGTCCTCCTTCGACATCAAGTGGATCCAGTCTGAAACAATACTTGGATTGTGATACGTGAAAGTGGTAAAAAACTTTGTTGCTCATGCATAGTGGTGTGAACTTGAAAGTTGCATGCAGCTCATCCCGTTCACGAAAAACCTTGAACATTTTAATGGATGTTCGGAAGAGGAATCGAGATTCGCAACTTCTGATTACAACTTGAGTGACCCCTTTCATATCCCTGTTTTTGTATGACCGAAAGCTAGAGCGACTAGGCAGCATAGAAGAGTAATCGTTGTTATTGTAGAGATCATTGTCAACGCCTGGGTTGGTGGACGCCGTAGACGCAGATTGTAACGGGACATTGACAGTGAAACGTCACTACTGCTCGACCCCATGACACTTTCCTCCTTTTTTCTACTGTCTTTCTCTCCTGATGTTCCCTCTAGTTCTAATGTGATGGCAAGTTGACCGGTCGTCGAATACACCGCCGAGATGGGAGACGAACTTTCACCTCTCGGACAATTCCCTCGCTATTGGGCAGATCTCTTCAATCCGGCCCATTTTCCAGGAGTGACGCGGTTGGGTTTCGTCTTGAATCAAAACCAGATTTCCTCAAGGAGGGAATATCATTCTCTGGGAAGTGAGACGGATCGTTGGCCTCGTCTCCTTGTTATTCCCAAGGGAAATACATCTTCACGTGACTCTGCAAAAAGTCGATGGGTCTCAGAATATTGTCCGCATCCATGGTTGGATCGGTATATAGAAGAGGTCGCGTGTTGAAGAAAGCTTCAACTTCGATGACAACTGTAGATAGTTCATTGAGTGATGGTGTTGACCTTCCCAATGTTTTGTAAAGGGTGGTTTTTACTGACTTGACTAGTCTCTCATAAAAACCTCCCTGCCATGGGCATTCGGAGTGATGTGCTTCCACATTACCTCCTTGTTGCTCATTACTCGAGTCACACTGGGGTCGCTACGAGCAACCTCTTCGCGTTCTCGAAGAATCTCTTCTCCAAGCAGGAACGTAGGGGCATTATCGGATATTATCGAAGTAGGGACCCCTCTCCTTTCGAAGAATCGTCTCAACAAAAAAAAACGACACTGTTGACGAATCGGGTACAATGTCTAAATGGAGCAGTCGCGTTACCATGCAAGTAATTATGCAGCCGTAGCTTCGTATTTCTCCTGAGTTAAGGCGTACTTGCAGTGGTCCGAAGTAGTCCAACCCGATATGTTAAAGGTTCCACTCCGTTGGGCTCTTTCCTGTGGTAAGTCAGTCTGGTTGGGATGTTTTATGGCAGATTGTTCATACGTTGAACTTGACGCACGCCCTCACTTGTTTAGCGACCTGAGCTCTTAACTGCGGTATCCAAAATGTTTGGCGAACCAGTGCCATAGTATGGTTGACGTCTGGATGCATGTCTTGATGGTAATCGGATAATATAAGTTTGGCGAGCAATGCTTTTTGCAGTATGAGGATTGGATACTTGGCCGGAAGGTCTAGTGCGCTGGCACCCAATCTGCCGTAACATCGCAGAATGCCATCTTTGTCTTTCCTTACTCTAAGCTATTGGAGTTTCTGAACGATTGCTGGGGTAATTTCCGTCCGTTGATGATGTCGGATTAACACCTTTCCCGCTTCTTTCACTTCGTCCCCTGTGAGCTCTGCGGGGGGAGATATATCCACTCCTATCGCGCCCTTGGACAGTCTTTCAACTTGAATAGATTGCACACTAGTTCCATGACTGCGAATCTTTCTAATAAAGCGAAGAACATAGGCTATGATGCGTTTGGCTTGCGTCCATATTACTGCTTGTCGAGATGTTAACAAACAGGTTCCGTTTTTAACGTCATGCGACCTTTCTGCGGTTAATAATACAGTCCGAGGGTCGTTTTCCTCCTCGACTTGAAGCTGAAAAATTATTCCTTTGTCTCTCCACTTGCGGTTTGCATCCTCCAAAAAAACTGGTCCTTGCCACCACTTGTGAGAAGCGAGCTGGTCTTTGCTTAAGCCTCTGGTGGCGCAATCCGCCGGGTTTTGCGCTGAATCTATGTTACCGAAATACACTTCGAGCTCGAGCGACGGTAGGTGCGCCACAACTTTACGGTTCTTTGAGTCTGATAGCGACCATGACGCTTTTGCCTGTTGTGGTATTATTCCTGACCCAGTTAAGTACGATTTCTGAGTCGGAGAATATGTAGATTGACTTGATTTTGAGTGAACATCGTATTTCCTCTATCACAGCCTCTGTGAGTCTCATTGCTAAGGTGACTGCATTCAATTCCATTTTCGGTATCGTCATAGTCGTTCTTAGTGATGGAAGTCTTTCTCGCGCCATCAGAAGATTGTTTTCCGGAGGGTTGCACAAATAAATGCCCGCAGCCATAGACTCAGAGCTAGCATCAGCAATCGTGGCAATGAAAGGGCTACTTGATCTTGTTGCAACCACTCTTGGTATGATTTTCTCAAACCCTGAGATTTCGTTGACTATATCAGTCCACTTTTGCGCATGAGTCTCGGAGAGGTTGCTGTCCCAGTCGTAATTGTCTTTCCATAATGACTGAAGAAATAGTTTTGCTGCATGAGTCAGTGGAATCACCCAGCCAAGAGGATCGTAAATGGACGCTACAGCTTGAGCTACCGTTCGCTTAGAAACTTGAGGGGCCCTTTTAACCAGACACTTTATGTGTAATTGATCCTCTTGCGATTTCCACCGTATTCCCAGCACTTTCGGATACCTGTCGGCCGACTGATCTTTATCATCCATTTTCTGCCTGAGACCCTCGTTATTGCATACAAACTCTCTGAGATGCATACTCAAGTCATCGAACATTCTTTTACAAGTGGCGTACTTGTGGAAAGCTTCCTGGTAAGTATCAGCCGTAAGCAAGACGTTATCTACATAGAGATTGTCTTTTATCTTCTGAACTAGCTTTCGTTCATTCGGATATGTGTCGAGATGGAAATGAGTAGTAGCCGCCAGCAAAAAAGGTGAAGCAATGAGTCCGAATGCCACTCTCGTGAATCGCAATTCCCTGATGTTGTCGGATTCAGGGCGCCTGCCGGAATCTTCCAGCCACAAACATCTTGTGGCGTCACGATCACTTTCATGGAGCCTCACTTGTAGGAATGCCTTTTCTACGTCTGCGATAATCCCTATCTTTCCGATTCTGAATATGAGAAGGATTCCAAACAGTTGTGGAAGGATCACTGCACCCTTGTGGAGAACTTCGTTTAGGGATGGGCATCCTTTGTAGTGGGCTGATGCGTCGAAGACAATTCGTAATTTTGTCGTCAACTTGTCCTGTGTTAAAAATGCCTGATGTGGCAGGTAATGGATTTCGCCGCTTGCAATTGTCCTTCTCTTCGGCATGTCCTCAGGGATGTTTTTCTCTATTTGTTCCTGACCGCATCGTAACGCTGAAGAAGATCCTTATCCTTCTGTAGCGAATGCCAGACGCTATGGAGACGGCGAAGAGCAATGGCACGATTGTCTGGCAAAGGCGGATGATCACTCTTCCATGGGAGTCTCTCATGTATCCGTCATTTTTGTGCTCTATTGTGCGGTTGAAATGGTTCCAAACTTCTTGTTCTTGTCGAGCTTTTTCTTCTTTTTCCGAGTTCCCAAACTCCTGCGTCCCTGCGGACTCCATCTCCCAGTATCTTTCCCACAAGTTCTCTTCGCCTTGCTTGGGTCCGTTATCTTCGTGGATCATATTCACATGGGTGTCCATTGACCAATACTTGTCCCACTTGCTGAACTCTTCCGAGTTATCTGTGAGTTGCAACTGAAAAACCCTCTGTGGATCTTTCAATTGTCCAACCAGAATATTACCCAAGGCTGTTGGCAAGAGAAGAAGTCCCGATGGGAGCTGTACTGGCGAACTGTCCTTTGTCAAGAATTGCCATACTTGGTCACACCCCAAGAGAGTCCTTGGTTTCACCTGCTGTCGGTTCGCACTCACTTCCAAGAGACTCTGCATTCCCAGCAACTGGATGGCTTCCACATCCTCATTTGCTAGAGGTAGACGCGCAAAGTCCTTTGTGAATGTGTCACTTGTCAGTAAATCTAGCATATGGAACTTTCCGTTGTTGTCCCACAGTGGTAGCTTAACCTGACGTGACCACTTTACTTGAACTTGATCCGAGCCAAACGTAAAGTAGCGCAACTGCTTTTCTTCCACAGTAGATAGGTTCGGTTCCTCAGCCAAGGTACTTCCAATGAACGAGATTTCTGCTCCTGTGTCTATTAGCAGTTGAACTTTCCTCAGGTTCTTGGCCTTTGGATCGACTACGGCAACCTCTCCCAAAGGAAGGAACGTCTTTGAAGGAGTCGAAGGATCCCTGGACGGCTGTATACCAAGAACAGCTCCGTCGTAGACTTCGTTCAACTGCTTCCCCGCTCCATCCTCTACCTCTAGTCTTTCATCCATGACTAGGTTTACCTTGGCTGCGGTTTTCGCTTGCTTCTTCTCACTTCCTTTTCCTGTGCTTTGAGACTCTCCCTGAGTTCTCGCCTGGCTCCTCTCTTCCGTTGAGGATGTAGAACTTGCATTTGGATTCGGTCCGGTTTAGAAGCAAGATGATGTATGATGCGGACCCTGACAACGGAAACAAGGTTGTTGAAAGTTGCCCACATGGACCAAGTTAAGCTCCGCACAGAATGGGCGGGCGTGCACTGGAATTTTTTGTTTCCGGACCTCAAATTGCTAATTATATTCCAAAATGGTCCAAAAGTGAGGAAAAGATGGAGTATGGTCAGCTACGAGTATCCATGAGAGGCCTCGGCACAATGAGCGGAGCGCACCCTGAGCGGGGGTCCGTACAACGAAAATTTGTTAATCGGTTCTAACGAAGCGTTGAGATCAGGAAGAAATCGGTAGAAGTGACCAGTGTGAAAGTTATCTTAAACACACTTGGAATGATCGAAAACCAGCTCAGGCCACAATGGGGAAGCGTGATGTGATAATGGGTACTAAGTGAATTTATAAAAAATACAATTTCGATCAATCGACTGACGCCCATGCTACCAGCAGTACTATGCGCTAGCCCAACTGGTTTAATCAGAGATCCATTTCGAATTATTTCTCGCAACTTCTTTTATGAACAAATCCTTTTGAATCATAGAATTTGGGCATGTAAGGCCGAAAAATCGAAACGATAGAGTATCAACATAGGGCTGGTCAAGGAAACCTTGTTACATCAGTCTGGACATTCGTAATCATCAGAAGTTGAATGTTGGCGGGTAGGCAGTTTAGAGAGCAGTACGTACGGGTTGTTGGCAGTAGTGATGACTATGGTAGTGGCCAGTAGGAAACCATTACTCGAAAGGTGACATTGAAATGAGGCCAAGTAGGCATAGGCAAACGGAGGCACGTGATCAGGCCATAAACACACTTTGTGAAGGATTCTGATAGCTTCGGTAGAAAGGTTTTCTAACTATCGTTTCGATTTTTCGGCCTTACATGCCCAAATCCTATGATTCAAAAGGATTTGTTCATAAAAGAAGTTGCGAGAAATAATTCGAAATGGATCTCTGATTAAACCAGTTGGGCTAGCGCACAGTACTGCTCGTAGCATGGGCGTCAGTCGGTTGATCGAAATTGTATTTTTTTAAATTCACTTAGTACCCATTATCACATCACGCTTCCCCATTGTGGCCTGAGCTGGTTTTCGATCATTCCAAGTGTGTTTAAGATAACTTTCACATTGGTCACTTCCACCGATTTCTTCCTGATCTCAAGGCTTCGTTAGAACCGATCAACAAATTTTCGTTGTACGGACCCCCGCTGAGGGTGCGTTCCGCTCATTGTGCCGAGGCCTCTCATGGATACTCGTAGCTGACCATACTCCATCTTTTCCTCACTTTTGGACCATTTTGGAATATAATTAGCAATTTGAGGTCCGGAAACAAAAAATTCCAGTGCACGCCCGCCCATTCTGTGCGGAGCTTAACTTGGTCCATGGGTGTTTAGTTCAACTGCGGCGTGAGAGGTAGGGCAAGTCAGGGTAGGGGTTCATAGTGCACCAAAGTGCACGAAGGTCATAGGAACTAAGTTTAGCCCCGCCCACCGTGGACCTGCGCAGAAATGGTCAAAAATCGGATGAATCAGGAATGAGCAGTAGACGTCGGGCAAATTAGGATTGGGTAGGAGCCAACCCATGTGTACGGAGCACATAAGTTCTAAGCGTAGCCCCGTCCACCTTGGGCGGGACTTTCGCCGAAATCTATGAGTGCTCAAATTTAAGTCCTCGCTTGAGCCAACAATCGGTAAGGTCAGGAATGGGTCTGTTGAGGTCGTGCAAGCAAGGACTGGGTAGGAACTGACCAAAGTGTAATGAACACACAACAAGCAAGTTAGGAACGGGCCTGAAGAGGTTGGGCAAGTTAGGACTGGGTAGGGGTCAACCCATGTGTACGGAGCACATAAGTTCTCAGCTTAGCTCCACCCACCATGAGCGGGACTTGCGCCGAAATAGATAAACGAATTTAGGTCCTCGCTCAGGTGCTGGAAATCGGGCAAGTTATGAAAGGGTCTCACTGGGTAGAGACTGATCAAAGGGAAGGGAGCACACAACAAGCAAATTAGGCACGGGCCTGTGGAGGTCGGAAGGGTTAGGATTAGATGGGTCAACCCATGTGTACAGAGTACAGTAAGTTCTAAGCCTAAACCGGCCATAATTCCGATATTAGTACCACACTGACAAAGTAGGTTTTTATCCTCGATTACCATTAGGAAGTGATGTGTTATAATCAGGTGTATCATTCAGTTAAGGCCAATATTTCTCCTAGAACTGATACATGCACGTTCTCTCCAAGCTTTGAGTCTTCAAAAGTCAACTACTACGGAGCGCCTACGAGCTCACGAAGAGACACCTCCAGCTGCTGTCACTCCTTTTAACGTGGCTTCCCCCTCTTCGATTGTGTCCTACACACTTAGATCACCGGTGGGGAGCGGGTGTTATTTATCGAATTTTTTGAGCGTCCCACCCCATCTTCCCTACTTTTGTACTACTGAATGCTTCAATTCTCTTTTTGTGTTCGCATCTCGTCCTGCCATTCTTTAAAGGGGAACTGCCTTCAGTGGGCACGCGTTATAGGTGGGTGTAGTATCTCTTAGTTTCAACCAAAGCCGATGATAGTTGAAGGTTTGCTTAAAATGCATACCAGCCGCATATTATCCATTCCCTGCTGCGATGTGTGCTCTCTATACACAGGGCTCATTCCTGCTGCAGTGCGCGCGGAGCGCGCATGCGAAAGTCGGCTCGCCGCGCTAGCGACGAGCCGAAAGTCGCCCCCCGCTACGAAGCAGAAATCACCAAAACCACTCTCCGGGGGCGGCGAAGCCGCCCCCCACGAGGATTGGCCGGCTTCGCCGGCCAATCCGAGTCCAGGAGGGTTGGCCGGCATCAGCCGGCCAACCCGACTGGTTCTATTAAATGTCGCTATGTGTTTTAGTGGATTTGATCATCCCCGATCTACAGCGCTGGAAGATCATGACTCATTCGCGCGCCAAAAGTGCAAGGGGTATAAAAGGCAAGAAGATCGGTAGAAGCAACCATTTTTTTGTATCCTGATCCTTTATCTGGGTTTGACCAAGTTCTACGATTTTCCAAGGTTTAATTACCCAAGTCTGAGGTGCTATAATGAAGTACCGTTGTTGCTGTCAAGTCCTACGACATCCACACACTGAATACACTGAATCACCGAACACACAAATTCAAGACAACTGTTTTTTCATGCAATGTTGAGGCCTCGCCCACTGCCGCAAGAGGTCCGCCCGCATTCGGGAATTCCCCCCTTCCGTAGCTCCGCCTACACTCAACCATTCACGTTTTCTCCGTTCCTCTGAATCATTGTCGAAAGAAATTGCATTCCACACAATGAGCAAGCACCACACAATTAACTACACGCTCCATCCAAGATGGGTGGGCTTCCGCTGATTTTGAGTGTGTGCAATATAGCTTGGATATTGGTCATTTCTACCGATTTTTCTCTGGTCTCAAGACTGCGCCGGAATCGAGCTATGGACTTTTGTACGGACCGTTCATTCAGGGTGGCTCCGCCCAGTGTGCCCAGGACTCTTTCATACTTGCAGAAACTCATCCTTGGTCTATATCCATCTTCACCCCACCTTTGGGTCATACTGGAACTCAATTAACAATATTCGGTCCAAACGAACATTCCAGTGCACGCTCCCCAAACTGTGCGCGGAGCATAACGGTCCATCCCTCTTGTCCCCATTTCCACAGGTTGTTTTTCATGTCATGCCTAATTTCGTAATCGTGAGACAGATGAACGGGAGTACGGAGGAACGGACGGACAGACAAACAGAAGAGGCGTTTTATAAATAGTAGAAAAGTTTTGGAAGCGAAGAAGAGGATAGGGAAGATCCTTCAGTTCTTAGGTGGTAACACCAGACACGCCTTTCTTAATTGTGAGTTTATTCCGTTTACCGTTCTCGCCCAAGGCCCATCGTAATTTTTGCTACACTTTTCCCGAAGTTCTCTCAAAATTTCTAGACACTCATGCGTATGCCTAGAGGGCATCTAGTATTGCTGAACAATTTATTCGCATCCTTCTGAAAGTCTCCGTAGAAAACATAACTGTGAATACATGCTTTATTGTGCCATGGAATAGGTGCCAGCCAAAGCGAAAAATTTTGGTGAAATTCCACGCACGAAATCACCCATGTCACCTCAGCTGCTCAACCACGATATGGCCATTTCCATTTACCGGGCATTGGTGTTGAATCCGGTCTGATGCAAAGAGCCTCTCTCGCGTTACATTTGCACTTTTTACATTTACAATCGGTGTTCTTCGTGCACGGCTTACTTCCTGTCTCGTAGATCTTTTCGTTAATCCAATTTCCTCTAAATGTCATTCTCGAAATCTGAACTCGTTGGAAAAATTGTAGAAGCTAATGGATATTTACGATTCTTTGTACTGGCATCCAACGAATGTCTTAGAGGAGTTGGAACACGACTTCACTGCACATCCAATTCTGTCACTTCTTTGCCAGACTACCTGGAAGGACCCTTAACCATTTTCAGTGTCGAATGACTTACTGCAAGGTTCCGTGTTACCTGAGTGTAACTAGTAACACCACTGTTGAAGACATTATGGGTGAATACGTTATCCACAGGCACCCCAATACGCTCTAACTCCTTGAACCAGTGAGTGGTAGCCTGAAGTGGAACATTGTCATCCTAGAGAGGCGTCTGCTTAATCTTGATAGCTCACATTTATTGCAGCCGCCGTCTTGTTGTAGTTGAGCAGAGGTATCCACCATATATTCTCTCCCAGTTCCGTTCTGTTTTCCCATGGAGAATACCCCCCTATGCACTTTTTGGCCCAAGCCATCATACTTTTTTCGATGTTGCAGTCGTACTTCTGTATAAAGAAAGTTTTGACGGCTTCAGTACCCTATGCTTTTTAGCTAGAGTTATAGCACATCGAAATATACGCTTTACACCACCTAAATTTTAATCTTGTCCACTGTTCACGGTGAGAAAGCGAAAAAAACATTGTCATACCACTTTGAACATTCTAGCAGCCTTTGGTGCGAATCCGCCAATTTTTCCATTAACAGCTTTTCCTTTTGCAACCAGCGATCTAAAACAGTTAACTGTCGCTGCTCTGCTCAAGTCCCTGGACTAGTTGATACATTACTGATCTAGTTGATGTAACAGCAACAAACCGATACTCATTGTGTTTGTTAACAAAAGCCCGCCTGACTTTATCTGACATTCCGTCCTCATCCGAACACATTCCTAATATTTCATTCATTATGTGTCAATGTAGATGTGGCGAGATGCAACTCATTACTTACCCGCCCATACAGGAGTGTAGAGGAGCGTCTGAAAGTGTTCTTCGATTAGTCTTCCAAGCAGATATTAACAATTAATACTCACCAAGTAGGCAACGATTGGAGCAAGTATGATCATACTTCACAGTGGTAATGCATAACTGTAAATGTCTGACAGCTTTTATAGACCCAGTAGTTATTCAGTTAACTATAGAACAATGGATGAACTTCAGAAGAAAGGATGACGACTGTACCAATATTTGAGGACTGTCTGCTTCGAGTGATGTCACTATTTCAGCGGTTTTGAATGACTGAATGACGTGACCAATGTGCACTGTACTTGCGATCAACAGCAGACGTTAGTTCACAATAGCCGGAATCTACAACTTATAATTGTGTTGCTATTTTAATTTTCATCATTTTCAAATCTGAGAATCAGTCCTCGAAGACTGATGCAGCACTCATCCTTTGTCCTGAAGTTCATCCATTGGCCTAAAGCTAAGTGAATAATATTGGGCCTATAGAACCTTTTTTAGACATCCACAGGTATGCATAACCATAGTGAATTATGTTCATACTTGTGCTCTTTGTGTTTTGCACTAGGTGAGGAAATCACGTGTTTCCATGCTTTTCCACGAATCTTTACTTGTTTGTGCTATCTATGATTGAGTGGGTCGCTTGCTTAATGTTGTTTTCAAGGTTTTTGGACCTTCTCAAAGCGGTCTATTTGAACTTCGACGTCAACTTCAATTGGATATGGCGATCTTGTACCACGAAGGTGAGCTTATAGCTTATTCATCTTGTCTTGCGTGTGTATTATTAGAACAGAAGATTCACGGCGCGGCATGCGACGCACTCATCGCTTTTTAGTTTGGGCGCTCTTCAGGGCTGAACCACGTGCGCATGCCGAGCTCGCACGCATCGTGTGGCGCGTTACACGCGACCACGCTGATTTTCTGTCCTGGTGGCCACGCTTCTTTTTCTGCCACTGAGGAATAGCATCTCTTGGTTCACCTGTAGGGTCCTTTTCTCTAACCTTTCGCATGTTCAGTGAGACATATATGGCGCTGACAATCATCTACATCGCAGTCGCCCTCGCTCTCACCACTACAGCCATAGAAATCGCTGACGATACGCTCAAAAAGCTGCACTACTTCGGACGAAAGATTGAGAACGTTGGCAAGGTGGCGATTTGGTTCGGAGGGAACAGTTAGTGGCCTCTTTCATCGTCGCTTGAGGGCACTACAGCTGTCATAAAAAAGAGTGCGTCCATTCTTTGCAAGCAGCTTACAAGGGAAGGTTTCCAGGTCCCCGTGGTCATTCGGAATGAGATATCTATGGTCCATTGCAATTTGGAACGGTGACATCAAATATGCCTTTCAAATTTGCTAAACAATTTAGGGATCGAAGTCACAGAGAGCGCAACTTGCACATGGTCCTATTGAAGTTGCAAAACAGCTCCCCACGAGCTCCAGTAGGGCAAAGGTTAGTGGCATGGGCTTGGAATCTTACGACCGAGGTCGAAGTCATTGATGCATGTGCTTATTTCACTTTTTGCCATATTGGCTTCAGACTACCCAGACCTTTGCAACAAAAATACCGATTAATTCCACCACTACGTTTGTTTACAGGACGTGTAGTTTCGGAATTTCTCTAGGAGTCCTCTATGGCCACACCTTTTGAAGACAAAAAAGTGTGGCCATCGAGGGCTTCTAGAGGAATTTCCGAAAATACGACGTATCCTTTTTCCAATTCAAAAAATACCGCACACCCCTGAAATTTCTTGAGCCATGCGTCCCCCTTCCCCATTCCCGCTTTGTCGGGAATGGTAGAAATGTGCTACGAGATGTTGTGAATGTGAGAAAATCGAAAATCACATATGACTTAACCCAACATAAATGGTGCCGTCACTTCCCTAAGTGTAAATGACAACTAGAGGAAAACCGTAATATGAGGGTGGAACTGGTGTAGTGATAAAGGGGGCCGCTACTGCACTCACATTCCCATAACGGAACTCTTAATGGGTGTCTGCCTAGAATGACCTACAGTCCCCCGGTGTGACTGAGCGGCACCACACTAACATGCTTGTGCGCGCCGAGGAAGTAGATCTCCCCGAAAGGAAACCGTGCTGACATGGGTTTATGAGCCTATTAGCGATAAGGAACCTCGTGAGTTGAGAACAAACAATTCGTTCCATAACTTTGCTCAGAGACTTAGTGAGACATACAGGCATATGATTTCTGACATCACTTCTGTCACCCTTTTTATGCATAGGACGTACCAGACCTAGATGCCACAAATGTGGCGTGTCCCCTGTCAACAGTATACGGTTGAACAAACACGTCAAGGCAGGGATGAGGCCTAGAGCTGCTTTTTGAGAAATACAGGGTGCGCCAAAATTACGTGCGCAAATATCCACCGTTGTAAAAACGAGTAAACAAAGAGTTGCGGATTGATTTTTTGGTAACAGTTTATTAACAGCATTCGGTGACAAAATATATGATTACAACTCAAAATGGGCACGGATGTAGGCCTGGAGACGAGATGGAAAGTCGCTCACCGTGGCGCGCAGGTACTCTGAGGAGATTTCATCCCAAGTTTTAAGAAGGTCTTTCTTCAGGGCTTCGATCGTGTGGTGGTGCTTCGAGCAGGCCTTGCTTTCCAAGTGGGACCATACAGGATAGTCCATCGAATTAAGATCGGGTTTATTCGATGGACAATCTTGGGCACTGACGAAGCTTGGGAGGTTATCTTGACACCACTGCTGTGTCACATTTGACCGTTAGCTGGTGCCGAATCCTGCTGAAACACAAATGGACCAGATGCGAAATAGACTTTGCCCACGACATCAAGGTGTTCTTCAGTATGGTTTCTGAATAGACCCTGTGTCAATTTTGGTATCTTCTTCGATAAAAATGAGTGGTAACTTGACTCCATACGTAATGGAGGCCCAAATCATGATTTCCTTTGGATGACCGAAACGTTCTTGTATTCTCCCTTTGTCGTTGGCCTTCTCAAGGGATGTGCAATGCACACGAACATTTTGCCGGTTGAAGGTTGACTCCATCGTGAAAAGCTTCTCATCCGAAAAGACAATGTCTCGGTGGCGCGCCGAACTGAACTGTTTATGATCGCTGATCGAAATGGATGAGAGCCTACCATTTTGTGAGAAACGAACGCCGATGACTGTGACTTTGAATGATGATAGATGGGAACGAAATCAAAACCTTGATAGCCATTTCACCCCTTATTGCTGCAAAAAAATAATAGATCAAGCACCGCAATCCCGCGCACGTAATTTTGGCGCACCCTGTATAATATATGAGGAAGTCCATCCGGAGAGGTAGAGCAGCGCAGAGGAAGGCTGTACAGAGTACGATATACGTTTTCGTGATTGATATCAATCCAGTCAAAAGAACAGCCAGATGTAACTCCGGAAGCTTCATGCGGCAATGAAGACTAGTTCTTGCAGAGAGATTCAAAGTATGTAGCGAAGGCCTCCGCCTTATCATCGTCAGAAATACATTGTTCCCCCGAGGAAGACATTATTGTGCTTATAAAGGGTCCGCCAATAAGCACGCTCGAACTTTAAATGAGATAAAGCAAGTTGTCTGAGAGGTATAAATGAAATTTCTTTTTCGTTTGAAAGAGTATTCGAAGGTATTATGTATGGAAAATAACATCGTTCAAATGGCCACCTCGGCTTCGCTTGGTGGCGCGCATACGAAAAGTCCAATTTTCAATGACTCTGGCGCACAAATCGGGCTGTATTTCATCGATGGCGTGGCGTATGTTGTCTTTGAGGTCACTAGTACTTTGTAGTTGGTTTTCGTAGACCTGCGATTCAAGAAAACCCCACAAGAAATAGTCTAGTGGGGTTAAATCGCACGATCTCGGTGGCCAGTTGATGTCGCCTCCGCGCGAGATAACCTTTCCTCCGAAGCGCTCGTGCAGAAGATCCATAGTGGCGCGCATTGTGTGGCTCGTAGCGCCGTCCTGCTGAAACCACATATCCTCGACATCCATATTGTCGTTCTTCGTGCCAGAAAAAGTTCGTTATCATGGATCTGTATCATTCGCCGTTTATCGTGATGGCCACACCATCGTCGTTCACGAAGAAATACGGTCCGATGTGCCTCTGGCCCAAAATCCACACCAAACAGTTACCTTTGCCTCGAATTTGTTTACCAAACGACGGATAGTCGACCCAGCAGGACGACCAATTGCACCGTAAAATTGGCGGAGCGCGCGGAACGTTGCTCGAACCGATGAATGATTTTCGTCATAAGTTTTAATGATTTGCACACGTTGCAGCTAAATTGGTTCATGGTGATTTGTGAAGATACACTGAATAATAACAACTAGGTTTGACAACTCTACCACAAATAACGTGGCCGCCATGAGCTGTCAAAGATAGAGCGCGCTTATTGGCGGCCCCTATATTTGTGGATGATTTTAATCTAGAATTACAGTAACCCCAGAATCTTTTTACATTTCTTGAACGAGCAATTTTCTCTTCGCGGAGACTCAGTTTGGCCAACTTCCTTTTAAGATGCGGTGATAGTTGCATGCACTTTTGCCTATGTAGGGGATTATCCCTTCTAAACAGCTTTTCTACTCGGAACTGCAGTAAACGCAAGTAAACTGGCACACTCGACATCTTATCTGCTTTGTAGCTGGAAAGAACGAAACAAGAAATCAAAAAGTGGCAGCAGCTCATAAGTGCTAAGTAGCAATCATTCACTGTCTGACAATCGTTGAAAATTTGCCTCCAGTTTAAGCGAAGGAGGTATCCGCATATCGTACCATGATTCTTCTTTGCAAAATTTATAAGCAATTTCCGACACGGGTCGGGCTCAATAAGTGAGAGTTAGGAGCATGATCGGAAGTCGAGAAAGAAGCTTCAACTGGGACTCCTCTCACAAGTGTAGTGTGTTCGATAGAATATTATCTAAATAGTTGGAACACTGTGTGGGCTAGGGTGCCGATCGTAGGAATTCATTAGCCCCGGCAAAATCTGCGAAAAGCCAACTTTGGTTTCTTGAACATCCCTCCCTTGTATTCCGAGCTTGATGAAACCACGAAATGCTACAGAAGTTAAAATCGCCTAGTATAATGAGGGGCGAGCGGTTTTCGCTCAATTCATCAAGATAAAGAAGAAAATCTTCAAATGCGACTACTGAGCAGGATGGACTACGGTAGCATAGTATTAGGTTGTTCGGAAAGAAATGCGCGTTGAATTTGTCCATTTTTCTCTCCTACTATAAAAGGTTCTTCAAAACAGTTCAATCTATTAGAAAGAGATTTTTGTTGTGCATCTTTTCATATATCTTTGTCTATGTCTACTTGGTTTTTTTCAAAGAAAAAAAGTTTCAACGACTTGAGGCCGACTTCCATGTTCTTCGTCATCCAAGCTTTCATTACCGTTTTTTAAACGCTGGAACTTTGCCCGACACTTTATACAGCCAAATCTTTCTGTAAACATTATACGCATGGCGACAAATATTTACCGCTTATTGAATTGAATCTTGCATTTTTTTTTGATATTTTTTTCAAAATTTTGAAAAAAAGATTGAAATTCTTTTTTGAATTTTTTCTTCGAAAAAAAACAAGTATATATAGACAAAAGTATTTCAAAAGATGCGCAATAAAATTCTCTTTCTAACAGACAAAACTGTTTTACAAAATCTTCTGTAGTAGAAGAGAAATAGATGGACAAAAAACGCGCATTTCTTTCCGAACAACCTAATAGTATAACGGCTGTTGAGTTAGACAAGGCGATCTGCATGGAAATGCATTGCAAATATATAGAAAAGTTACGAGAAGACATCAGAACGGTAGGTATTGCATTTCTAATCAAAGCTACTACTCCGCCCCCTAAGGTGTCTCTCTCCATGTATCACATCGAAACACATTGTATGGATGATGAGCCACAATCGTGCTATCATTAATCTTATTCGATTTGCACTAAGACTCAGTTATAAATAAACCGCACGGATTGAACGCAAGCAAATGATGAAGTTCATGTAGCTTATTATTCACAGACCTAGCATTGAAAAGGAGAAATCTGTTAAAAACAAACCGAGCTGGATGATGGAATGCTAGCTAAAGACACATGTATGCTCTGCGACGAAGATAGGGCGCGGCGAACACCCATTACCTGAGAGTCAGATCGAGGGTTTTGCGGAAGTTTCCTTGGGTTCTTCAGCCTGCATATCTTGAGATCTCGAACTACATATTGTAATTTTCCCTCACTCGCATTCCACTGACCAGCTTGTTTCCTCAGGGAGCGGTCCAATTCCAGCTTTGTTTTTCCGCAGTGTTGTCGCGCCTTGCATATGAGTGGACCAAATTTTTTGTCAGACTGTGTCTGCCAGATCTCACATGCTCACATGCTACAGAAGCCTGTCCTTGAGTTCCTGAGAGGGCTAACTTATCATTATGATCCTAGCACGGTTGCTCACTCCTCTCGGTTTACCAGCTGGGTGGCGCAGGGCTGTGATATTCCCTTTAGAAAACTCAGCTATAAGTTCATCATCGCCCGAGGTCCCTATCACTTCCTTCAGCGCCTCCTTATCGAATTTTTTAGTCGCGAGGTCATCCTGTTGTTCGCCCACACCAATCCAAACAATCCATTTCAATTTTCATCGATCCTCTTCTCGTCCGCTCTAACCCTCACCATGGTTGAGTACAGCGCAATTTGGTTCGTATCCCTTTTTGACAGATACGAAAGGATGTTTTCTAAAGCCGCAGTGCGTGAGCGCATGCCCTCCTGACGAGCCCTGATCTTTTCGATTTTATTGATAACCTTATCAAACGACGCCAAAAGGGCATTCTACATTCGATCTGCACACGAGTCATATTTCTCCATCATCCTCAAAGCCCATAATGGTAGGTCGTGGTCGCCATATTCGTTTGATTGATTCTTCTTTGCTCCTCGCGCCATGAGTGAGAAAGACATTTTATAACGGAGTCTGATGGAAGAAATCAATAAATCGATCCCCAGCTACAGAACGCACCTGGCAATGGAACAAAATTCGATTTCCAGAGCTCAAGCTATTCAAGGTAGGGTAGAGTCCTGATGTATGAGATAGGTATCAAAGAGATGCAGATAAAATGATTAGAAATAGGGAAACAAGGAAGAAAACTGCTGAGAGAAAAATAGACGCCGCCGCTCACGAAACACGATGATATCGAATGACATCGATAGACCTCTCTAAGACAGGATGCTCCGGAAGTCGAGGATTATTGACAAGGAGGTCGTGTCTGATCGGACAGGAAAGGGTGAGGTCGTATCTGCAGAGGTCAGCGATAACCACTAGAATACTAAACTTTCAGTAAGAAGAGAACGGTGTTTCACGGCAATACCGTGTGAAGGAATGTGAATTATATATGTATTTACTATTCCTCTACTTGACAACGATCAATGTAGATGCCGTTTGACTGTACAAGTTTTATATTGTTCTATTATATATCCTCGAGATGCTAGATGTTTTCTTCAGAAACGTTTTCATGTGTTGTTACATGGAAAAATATTGTTGTTGATCAATTTATAAGAGAATGCCGCAGCCCATGGTGACCTCGATGACGTCAGGTTTGGTGAATCGGTCGCAAATGCACAAAGGTCTGCCCATCGTATTCTCACTGATGGATAGGCAGCGTGTATCTGTGTCGCAGACGGTATCCGGAGTCCTACGTCATTGTGAGTTAAAGATGGGCTGGTCCAATCTTAGCTGAACCGCGCAAGGGCTATGATATGTCGTGCATCGGACATTTTCATACCACATCACATCTGTACAACGTTACCTGTTTCTCTTTCTCATTATTTGGTGCATGACATAGGATATTGGAGGCGATAATTACAGTTATTGACTTTATTGTCGTCGTCGTCGTCTCCATCCTGTTAGTCTCAGCTTTATCATATGATCAGCATAATTATATGTAAACTGACAACGACAAAATTCATAAGTGGAGAGAGACATTCTACAGCGCTGCGTCCTCGCGTGCCACCATGGAGTAGCAGTACCGCAAAATTGCAAAGGCTGATGTCTGCTTAGAGTGATATATCGAAGGGCAAGTGGTGAGGGGGGGGGGAGGGCAAAGGGTTGCATAGAGATAACGCGCTTCAACATCTCTGTAGTGGTGCCATTTACGTACCGTATATGCTGTGTACATAAATGTATGATCTTGTAAGGCCGATGTTGATAATTTGCGAAGCCGACGGCATGGCGTGGCTGCGTGTCTCTGCGTCTCCGCCTGTGTCACACTGTCTCGTTGGCTTCGCCGTTTCTACATCTCCCCCGTGCCATTACCTCGCGGCCACGCCCTGTCGGCGCAAAGTATGAACGCGGCTGAAACACAGTTACTGTTCAAAATTCGTGCAACATACGTCACTCTTCAACAATGCGCAAGTCGCCTCCAACCCCATTGGTTGAGCTCCGTTATCAGTTTTCTAGTGAAGAAACTAATGTGTCGTTGCGGCTCGTATGGAGTACCGGCTGAAGTGAGGCTTATTCAGCGACTCCGTAGCTTTAGTCTGGTCCAACAGGGTTTGTGTTACAGTACCTCTGGTCACCAGCGAACACTTAAACTGGTGTTATGTTTCCTTGATCGGTATTAATTGCAACCCGTTCAAAAGACTAAAATAACCATTCTCTAGTGTAAAAAACTATAATAGCCATTCTCAAGTGTATTTCTGTGAATTTATAGCGATTCTATAAAAATATGTACGTGTCTACGTTTACTTCCTCCTCTCTGAGCTAGCCTTTTGGGTGCTCTTTTGAAGTCCAACGATGTCACGATACCCCGAACCAGATCTTCTTCTTCTTCTTCTTCAGCGTCGATCCCGCTCTGTTGCAGGGTCCGCATATCTGGACTTCCGTCTCCATTCCTCTCGATTTGTTGCGTCACCTGGATGGAAGCCGCGTTTCTTCATGTCTTGATGAAGGGTATCGGCCCATCGCTGTCTCGGTCTTCCTCTCGGCCTCTTGCCTATCACCTCCGTTTCGTATCCAATACGGGCGACGCTCTCAACATTAGCTCTAAGTACGTGGCCGAACCATCGAAGTCTTCTCTCCCGCATCTTCTCGTCGATGGGAGCGATGCCATATCGCCTTCGGATGTCCACGTTGGTCACTTTGTCAAGTCTCGTGAGACCGGAGATCCAGCGCAGCATTTTCGTTTCCATAGTTCCGAGCTTTCGCTCCGTCTCTTTCGTTGCCGGCCAGGTTCTTACGATTGTGCGATACACTTTTGACTTAAGCCTGTCGCCGATCTTACGGTCGCATAGGACTCCCGTTGTCGTTTTCCACTTTTTCCAAGCGGCGCTGATGCGTGAAGTGGCCTCGTGCCGAAGGTTTCCGTCTTCGCTCACTGTTGAGCCCAGGTATTTGAAGTGGCTGGCGCGAGGCATCATCTCGCCACTGATTTGGATGGAGCCAGCTTCTGCAGTATCCGTCGTCAGGTACTCCGTCTTCTTGATGTTAAGTCGGAGACCGTATCGTGCCAAGCGGTCCTTCCATCTCTGAACTTGCCGCTGCAGCTCCATCTTCGTCTCTGCTGCCAACACCACATCGTCTGCGTAAAGCAGCGTCCACGGGATGGGTTGCTGCAGGTCACGGGTGATCGCGTCCATCACGATTATGAAGAGAAGAGGGGACAGGGCGGAGCCTTGGTGAACACCAACGCTGATGCAGAAATCTTTCGATGTCCCGGCAGCTGTACGAACTCTACTTTTCGTGTTGACGTAGAGGAGCTGAACCCATCGGACGATATGCTCTGGAACTCCATGTATTCTCAGTGAGAACCAGATGAGTTCGTGGGGGACTCGATCGAACGCTTTCTCGAGATCGAGGAAAGCCAAGTGAAGAGGTTTCCCTTTCTCACGATGCTTTTCCATGAGGAGCAGCACTGCATGGATGGCATCAACTGTGCCGCAGTTCTTGACGAAACCGCACTGGTTGATGCTGATGTTGATTATACCTCGAATCCGTGCGTCTACAATTCGCTCGAAAATTTTCATCGTGTGGGCGAGTAGTCGGATTGGGCGGTAGTTACTGCAGTCGGCCGGACTTCCTTTCTTCTTCCATATCGGTATCGTGACGCTGTTGCTCCACTCGGCCGGCACACGGTTCTGCTCCACGATTTTGTTGAAGAAGTCCGCGAGCCACGGAGCAGGGTTCCAGCTGCTCTCCTTCCACACCTCCGCGGCAATGTCGTCGGGGCCGCTCGCCTTCCCAGCTTAGCCTGCAGTGCTGTCGCCACCTCTGATGATGTGATCCTCTGCACGGGCCCGTGGGTAGGTTCAATGGTCGGTAGCGGTGGATGCGGGAACTCTTGCGTTGAGATGCCCTCGAAATATGCTCGCCATCTCTCAAGGACACTTCTTTTGTCCGTAAGCAGAGTGCCGTTCGTGTCATTGATACCGAAAAACTTTTCAATGTCCTCCGTTTTCTGGTGTCTTGCGCGGATGAGACGGTAGACGTCTCTCTCGCCCTGCCATGTGTTCAATTTGTCGTAAAGCTCTTTCTCCTTGTCGGCCTTCGCTGCTGCCACTGTTTTCTTCGCGACTCTCCTTGCCTCGTGGTACTTTACGAGATCAGCCGGATTTCGTGTGACAAGGTAAGCATGGTACAGTCTCTTCTTCTCTCGTACCGCCTTCTTTACGTCGTCGGTCCATATCCACGTTTTCTTGTCTATGAAGCGTCTACCCGGCTTTGTTGTCCCAAGTTCACCACATATAACGTTGCTGATTGCCGCGGTGGCCAGCTTCCACGTCTCGTCGATATCGTTTGTGACTGGTGGGAGGTGGATAAGAGGGATGACATAATCCTTCTTCTCTGTCCACTTCCACCACTTCACTCTTGCAGCTCCTGTCCTCTCCACGCGTCCTGCCCTTGGAGGAGCAACGGCCATGTCGACGACGAGTGGTCTATGCTGAGTCGCAACAGTTTCATGGGGTAGGACCTTCGCGTCGTGGACCAAACGAGCGTGTCGGCGACGGATAAGGACGAAATCGATCTGCGTCGAACAGCCTCCACTATAGTACGTTGCGAGGTGGGTTGACCGTTTCATGAAAAACGTGTTGACGATAATGAGTTCGTTTGCTTCCGCGTATTCAAGAATGCGGTCGCCATCCTCGTTTCGTATTCCGTATCCGTATCCTCCGTGTGCTCGATGGCCATCACTGGTAGAACCGACGTGTCCATTCAGGTCCCCCAACACAATGAGCGTCTCCTCCTCCGGAACGTCGTTCGTCTTCGCATCGAGCAGCTCCCAGAAGGCGTCTTTAATGACGTCGCTACATCCAGACTGTGGGGCATAGGCAGAGAAGATGTGCAGACGAGTGTTATTGACGATAACAACGATCTTCATAAGGCGGTCATCAAATCGGCAGACTTCAGCGACGGCATCTCGGTACCTCTCGGAGACGATAACACCAACGCCATTGCGCGTGCGTGTGCTTCCGAAGTAGATGATCTTGAAGCCTTCGCCGATGTCACGCGACTTGCATCCGCTCCATCTTGTCTCCTGCACTGCACACACATCAATTCCTCGCCGCTTGAGAGCATCCGCAACCTCAGCGCCTCTTCCCGTCATGCTGCCGATGTTGAGCGTCGCGAAGCGGGTGTGGTGGGCTTGCTTGTTTAATCGACGCCGCCCTTGCGTCGACACCCCTAACTGATTTGACACGACAGCCGGGTCCCGCTGTCGAGCGTCGCTTCCCGGGAACGCCGTAGCTCTTCTCGAAACTCTTGGAGACATCGTCCATGTTGATGCAACATTTTGCCCTTCAGCCGGCCTGTCGCCTGGGCCTGTCGCCGGAAATCGTGTGTTGTCCGTGTTCAGCTCGGCTCTTCCGGTGGGAAGAGCAGTTTCCAGTGGCACCACGGGGAGGAACGGACATCGCCACCACCCCGAACCAGATCTAATATGCTTAATCTGATGCAGAGGAAATGTCTCCTGTACCAGATGAGTGTGCGCAAACCTTGAATGAGGTTGAATGAGCACATTCGAAGGGTCCGTAACGAGGAGATGAAGGAGGAATGAGAGAAGAGGCTAATGAGTAAGTGGACGTAATCAAATAGAAATGGCACAGATGTTAGAAACTGGAATCATAACATGCTCACAATCATCTGGTAGAGAGGAGTCATTTTCTGTACGAGACGATTGTCTGCAGCCTGATGCGGTTCAAACGATTCGGAAGCCAAGCAAGAGGATGTACCAACTGCGAAGTCTGCGCCACGTCAAGGCGGATGTCACACCGTTTCATACCATTGCCTCACCCATTTCATTTTCACCTATTTCAGTGATTCATTACCGGCATTATTTTTCTCTCCTTATTATGTTTTCGCTTTCCCTCACTATAATTAGGTTATCTGAGATCAATAAAATGGGAAGAGAACACATTTTTCACCGAAATCGAAATTCTCTCCCTCCTTTGGCTTAGGCTAAAGCAGATGAGACATGCTTTGGTAAGTGCTTTTTCATAAAGGATGAGGGAATATGGACTTTAGCTCAAGTCAAGGACGGGAAGGAGTTCGACGTCAGTGAAAAGTTGCATTTCCCCCCCCCCCCCCACCTTCATTGACCCTTTATTTGTGCCGTAAAAGACTTACTTGCCCCAAAGGCCTACAGTGCGGTCGAAATGCTTAAACGTGATAGAAGTTTTTTGGATTTTTTTGCTCCGATTTTTTCCTTAGCAGTTCAGATTGATGGCAGAAATCCACGAGCAGAACCGCAATTTTCACCCTCATGGAGTTGGACTGTCTCATATTGACAAATGGTCTACAATTCTCTGTCTCCATCGGTCATGACGACTTCACAGTAAACGCAAGTTCGTTGATGAGGTGTTCCCCGCTTTCTGAATGCACTATTGCTTCTGCATTTGCAATGGCCAGTTATACAGTATTGAAGCGATTAATTGCTTCAACGTACTTTTCTAATAAATTTTTGTAGGCACGATTCCCAGAGTTCTTAAATTAGGAAAACCAGAGGAGCTTGTAGCGCCCGAAATGGGTGAGGGTTTTTAGTTCCAATAGTGTACTGTAGGTGTACGGTAGTATAATTTCAAGATTACTCAGGTCACTTCGCACCTCACCTCGCACCTCCTAGCCTTGCCTATGGGGTGACCCCGCTTAATTGCCCGCACCGAGTATTGACCTTTGAGTAAAAATGTAATGCACGCGTAAAGGGAAAGGGAGAAAGCAAATAAATAAAAAATCATTCGTAGTTCGCAGTGCACTTTACTCATACATACCAAACTCACAAAGATTAATATTAACCATAATCGCGCCATGTATATGTGCCGAAATGATTTTCTTCAACCTCATTGGTACTACATTATGATCAATGAACTCAGCCATTTTGGTCAAAACGAGTTGTTGCACCAACATGGTGCAATTGCACCAAGTTGGCGCAAACGCCAAAAACGGATAACATATTCGTGAACACCCCAGATGATCCCCTTGAGCGAAGTTATACCGAAATTTTTTTTTTGACCAACTCGCGGTACCTGGGGTATTGATAGTTGAATAGTGCCAATTCAAATCTAAACGCTATCCGTCAGGTACGCATTCAGTTGTCGATGCGCTTCAGAATTAAAGACCCCGTGGTATGGCAGATTCCCATGAGATCTTTTATGAATACTAATCTTATCGGAAAGCTTACTTGTTCCGGTTTCTCCTGATCCCATCTTACTCGAACATATCATTGTGAGGATCGAATAACGCACTGCCTTCTTCAAATGAAATAAGACGATCCGATATCAATAGCTGGCACGGAAACCACCCACACCGCAGGCATTGCTCCCGATGCAGAGCCACCACAGTCAGTCCTTTTCCCTTCATGCACCTATTTTTTTGAATGTTCCAAGTTGATTCTCGAATGGCCCATGTACATCCCAATTTCTTGCCGTCGTCCCAACTTTATTTGCTTTCTCGGCATAAAATACTGAAAAGCCACAGAGTACCAGCATGAGGGATCGGAAACTGGGTAACGTTAGAAGAAGAAAATTCCTTTGGATTTTCACATCTTGCAGGGGCAGCACCATATGATATCACATCACATGCATGGCCAAAATCTGCTCTTATCCCTGCCCAGATCGTCTAGGCCTTGCTGTTCTTCGAGATTAAACGGTGCCCTGTTTGCTGTTGTTTGCTTCCACAACGCACATTTCGGGTTTAGCAATTTCTTGAAGGCACGGTTATATTATTTTGGCTGACTGTGGAACATAAAAGCAGAAGTGCGAAGTAGTGTAAAAATAGAGAAAGACGGAGTGGAACTGCTGAAAAACCGAGAAATAGCATCTTCTTACACATTAGTGGGCGCGCTTTCGCGCCCTATGCATTCAATGAAGAGAGTGATGCAGACGACGGTGGTACCTGAGCCAGTCAGCCGTAAACGTTGTCCCGTCCCTCCACAGCTACTCGGCCATCTGCGGCCGTACGGATGAAACGCATCCAAGCAAGGGTGCGATAAGATCCCTAAGACGCGCTTGCGCCACGAATCATGTCCTTGAACTCACCACTTAATTCTAATTGAAATTTCCTCGCCACCCCTAACGGCGTGCCTGTACATCCTTGGACAATCCATCATAATTTTGAACGATTACGGACGTGAAGGCTTGCTAGCTGGATCGCAGCTCAATCCTTCTACAGGTGCCAAGGCGATGGAATGTACACTTTTCGTTCTCCACCAGAGCAAAGGTCCAAGCAGAAGATATGAATGATGGTATTATGCATTTGGGATGAAGGAGGACCACTTTTCACTACACTTTTCGTTCTCCACCAGAGCAAAGGTCCAAGCAGAAGATATGAATGATGGTATTATGCATTTGGGATGAAGGAGGACCGGAAGATCGTAACGAGGTCTTCAGCTGCTCGATTGGCATCTCTTGCTCAAGTCCTGCCTCTGTACGAGAGCTCCATGTGTTGCATCCGACCGCCACACATTACAGATTCAGGTTGATCCAACGGTCAGAGAGGTGGCGTGTCGAAAAACGTCCACTGCCATACCAATGGGTGGAGTAGGGTCACTACCTTGTATGCGATCGGAAATTATTTGCGATGAGAATGAGGATCAGGTGAACTAGGCACGTTCTAGAACTCGATGGTAGCTGTGGCTGACGCCAGACTTCGCAATTTTGCGTTGTCGCGACTCCGCACACGAAGACGGCACCATCACACAATCCCATCGCCACGAAATCGCGTACAGAAGTGCAACACCGCAAAATCACGAAATTGCGATTTCTGATTGGCTTACATCGGAGATGTTAGTATTCACAACGACAGATGCTTAGATTCTTCAGGAAAGTTTTGATGAGTAAAGCACTTATCGACCATCGTACGACCCACACTCCGACTAGGCTCGCTATATCGACGACACTCGTCACCGGCGCTTACACGAACAAATTGATCACCAATAGATCAGTCAATGATAATACCTATTCCTTCCTCAAATATTCCGTTTTGTTGTTTTAGTCCGTAAAAAGAGTAGCCTTGGACAATCATGGTATCACCACACCAACATTCAGTGCAACCTCGTCATGGTCGGTTTACACGCAGCTTTCTATCGCACTGACTACCTTTCAAAGACCAGATTGTTCTCAAAATAATCACCACTTTCATTATGTGCTGAGCAGCCGAATTCCAGATTCGCATCAATTTGAACCTGCACTTATACCGGACAGTGGGTTCTGTGTATGCAGCCGGTGCCGATGCGGCGTCGCTAACATGCCCGATATTATTGACAGTACTGCGAAAATTCTGGTCTTCCCGGTCACTTCAGAAACGAAACACAATTTTTGCAGTGCGCACTTTTCAATGGTTGCACGCTTCGCCCACTTAAGACGGGTCTCTGGCTTGAAGTATGTTCAAGATAGCTTCGAGTCATCTCAACCGAATTTTTCTCCTAGTCTCTAGGCTGCGTTGAAACCGAGTTGTGAATTTTCGTTCTATTGAGTCTCTTCGGGGCAAGCTCCGCCCACTAAGCCCAGGGACTTTCAGAAACCCATCACTGACCTCGAGCTCTCTTTCCCACACGATTCCATCTCGAACAGAAAGAACAACTCGCGATCAGAGAGCCGAACGCTTCCGTGCACGTTTCGCCCTCGGTGGGCGGATTTCCACTTGATTAATGTGTGCTCCTTACACCATGTTCTATACCCTATCCATCCCAAAGATTTTGTCATCTCCACAGCCTGTTTTTCATGTTATGCCTGTCATCTCCACAGCCTGTTTTTCATGTTATGCCTGTTTTCGTGACATACAGACGGACAGACAGACAAAGCCGACTGTATACAGTAGTCACCGATATTGTGCAAATGATTAGTCAGGAACACGGTACGACGCCGCATCGGCTCCTTCTGCACCACATCTGACATTCAGACATCCTGATCACATTTGGACGTAAGTGCTCATGCAACCACAAAATCCTACAACCCACGGTAAATAGCAAATTCTGGATCCCCACCGGTAGTTCAGCAGCTTGAACATAATTCTATTTAAGAATGATAATTGGTGTTCCGCGCCCAAGCGACTCGATTGCTTCTCCTCTCGATTGATGAAGGACATAAGATGTATACGTTGATCAAGCACATCACATTCACAAGTTGTTGAAGTTCAATTTTATCACAGCTCAATTTTTATACAAAAATACGGCCTGAGACCATGAAAACAATAGCTGCCGAAGACATATCTTCCTATTTTCGCATTTTATCATCATATTCTCGTAGAAATCGCTGTCCTGTTGCTCTTGTCGATTCGTTCAAATTGATATGTAAGAGGGCATTCTCGATCATCACCCGATGAATGTAAAGATATTGCACTTCTGTTTGTATACACTGGGCTCGGGCACATCGCAATTCACGAGCGATCTAGAACATACACATAGTTAAACAATAGTACGTAGATCTCAACTTTATATTCAGAAAAGATGGTAGTCGACGCACGGATTTCCAGTATCCATGCGTTCACTTTGATTTCAATTGTGGGGAAATTGCTGCCATCAGCGGTTTCGATTTGAGGAATCGTGCACGGAAATATGAGTTTCTCTGTCCCACATATTTATGTCGTATTCACATAATTATGGCTGCATGCAAAGATTCACGCAAAAATTGAGAATCCGGCAATGATATAGCCCCTAAAAGTGGTGGTCAAGGGGGCAGAGTCCCGGGGCAAATGCGTGCCCCGTCGTCCGCCGCTGTCATAGACGTATATTAGGAATGAAAGTTTACCCAAACAGTTTCATTCTTCGTCTCCGACCACGACGGACGACGGGGCGGTCTTTTACTCAGAGGTCTACCTCTAGGCAACCACACTGAGGAGTGTATCTTAGCCAAATTCTCACCTTTTCGCGTTAATTTTTGCATGCTGCCCTTATCAAGCAAATACAATATAAATATGTGAGTAACAGAAAACTCGTTATTCCTTGCACGATTCCTCTAAAATTAACTGGTAATATCCGCGCACGACTCCTTTGAGATTAACTGGTAATAAGAAAAATGAAGCGAATAACCTTCAAACCCTATATCAACCTGCGAAAATCGGGTAAGATGTAAAAAAAATAATGGTAAGTTAAATCAGTGATAAAAAGATTTATGATCGATCCCCGTCATCCAATCTGGACCGAATACTATTGTTATGAACAACGATCAGTACCTGTTCAAAGTCGATCTTGCTACCGACTACGACTTTTTGAAGTGCCAACTCCAACGCAATGATACTGCCCGTCCGACCGATACCGGCGGAGCAGTGAACAACACATGGAGCATGCCGTACCCTAAAAAATTCGGGACCACTAATTTTTAGCGGTAATTCATATGACAAGTAATAAATAATAGCTTCAGTACTTATTTAGTAATATTTTGTAATAAATAGCTATAGCATTTTCTAAAACTTTGGAAAATATGTAAACAAAAGCAAAAAACCCATTATACGATTAAAACGCACCTATCAAGAAGGTGAAGAGGTATTCGACATGAATTGTGGTCAGGGACGCCTCGATCTGGCCACCTAAAAAAAAAGGTTTTTGATTAGAATAGAATCTAACAAAACGACTCACTCCCTGGGGTGGGGGGAATTACGCCAAAAAATCGCGTCAGCGGCGTCGCACTCGCGGCGCCACCAGTACGACTTGCGAATAGATTTTGCTCTTGGGAGCCCGGCAGAGCATGGCTGCGTCACCTCTGCATATGCGTATCCACCCATGCCACACTGCCTCCTGCACCCACGCCCTGCCTCCTCCACCTCTGCCACACTCTCTCGCTTGAAGGCTGCCGGCACTGCCACTGGCACTCGCACCCGCCGCTCCGCTCGCTGCGGGTGGCCAAGCGATTTTTTGGCGTAATTCCCCACACCCCACTCCCTGTAGGGTGCTAGCCACATAGATTGATATTCGAATAATTGTAGGGTAATACTTACGTGGTCCACCTGAATAGCCTCAAGAACAGCGGTTTCCGTTTCTCGGGCGGTAATTCTCCGTCTTTGATAGCTAAAAACACTAAAATAGATGAAGTAAAAATTTATAAAATCGCCGTTGGTCTGATCCCCGGAATTTCAAGAAAGTCATAGTGAGGTAAATGAAAGTCTCTCACTGTTAATAAAAACGACTAAAAGCTATACTTAGAAGAGGAAGATATCAAGGAGAAGCCGTTCAGGACAAGCGATTGCAGCCATCAGTTTTCGACACTGAGCGATAGCAAGCGACCGCGAGCGATAGTAAGCGATCGAATTATCCCGTATCGAATTATCCGCGATTTCGGATTCTCGACGATGCCACGTACTACCAGGTCATTCTATGTGCGTCGGCAGAAATCCCCAATTCGTGGATGCGCGGATAAGCTCATCTTCACAATCGATATTCGTCTGATCCTTGACGCAAAAACGCCAAAAAAAACCCAAATCGTGGTTACGCGGATACTCTCTTTTACTCAGTCAATGCGTATTTTTCTCTTGACGCTAAAAATTCGAAAATCCCATTCAACTGGGTATGAATGCAGCCTAAAATAATAGAAGTAGTCATCGTGCAATGCTAGATGGTAAGAGATGATTAGGCTAACAGAGGAAATAACATGTGTAGTTGAAGGGTAGCATAAGACGACAGGCGTGAGCAGGCGACACCCAGCGACAACTGACGCACTATATAATAGTGGCATTGCGTTAAAAATGAGAGGAAGTAATTCTAATCGATAAAATTTCCCATAACAACTACTATACCACAGCAAGCGTCCGAATCGTGAGGTAACACAGCGAAAGCAGCGCCGACGCAGCACAGCACAGAGCCTCTAGCATGCGGGGGACAGTACGCGAGGTTAAGCGACGAAGAAAGATTGAAGAGTGCTGTAAAAGTAAACGACGTCGAGCAAGGAACAGCTTCGATTGAATCATCAAGAGGCATAACTTAACCATCGTAGGCGTGCTGCAGCTCACTTGACCACCGGCGACATAAGCGACAAGGAACGACGGTAAGCGACAGCGAGAGAAAGCAAGTTGTAGAAAGTAAATACAGAAAAAAGAGGAAGGTATTGTTCGTTAAAAAGATAATAAACGAGTTGAAGATCAAAGAGCAATATCCAAGAGAGCACGATAAGTCTTGAATGGGTAATAAATAGCGGTGTGGCCTAATTTTATATCAATGATTGAAAATACGGCAAATGCATACCATACCGTATGATGGATTCAACTCCACCACTAGCGACGTCGTGGTAGCGAACTCGTCAACGTCTTCACCGGTGTTTTTTACCATCACAGTATCGAATGATGCGCTTTCTCCTACCGTTTCTGGCCAATAAATCGAGCACTTCGGCCGACCATCTTCACACGGTCTGAAACATTCTATCCTTCAATGGCGCTGAGGCTAGTAAGTGGATGCGGAGCAATTTCCCATGGCTTCACTTATAAAGCAGACATCAACATGACATACAAGTCTACGCATGTAATCGACACCTATTCTGGAATACAAAACAGGCGTGCCTGCTTAATGTGGAATAGAAAATCTCAGATCTAAGCACGCATGCCCTATATAACTTTTTTCTCTAAGTTTTGAGAGTAAACTTCATAGGCGCTTTTCTCCCACAAAACCCAGGTCCACTTATTCCAAAAGTAATCCACTCACTTGCAAAGCATTAGAATCGATTCTGTCCGCTCTTGAAAGATCATCCGCCAAAAGTCGTGTATGGTAGACTGTAAAGGACCCTGAAAAGAAGTAATAAAAATTACAAAAAGGAAGAAAGTATCCCCGAACTTATAAAACAGGAAAACGGGATATGTCTTCTCATTTCCAACTAGCGTGTATATTTAAGAGCATAACGCTACTCAAAATATACCAAGATGGTTCCTCCGACTCACGAAGTGTGGCCTGGAAACTACTTTGTTCCCCTACTACTGCACTCTCGATTTCTGGAGATCCAGAAACAGATTTTGATCTCAGACGGTACCGATCTTGCCATGCGCATAACTTTGTTGTATTGTATTTTAACTAGCAAACATTTTTTTCAAATTAGGATAATTTCCTAAGAATTTTCTAGTGACACACTGTCGTTTCAACAAGGTGCAGCGTGGTATCAAGGAAACGGCAGTGGGAAAGGGCAACCTCAACAACCATAACATGTTCCTCCTCTTCACCAAAGATCGCGATAGGACTCTTCGAAGGATGTGCTCATGTCAGGATTTCGCACAGCGACGTGTCGCAAGCGGAGTGATGCGGACGAGCCAAAGAAGCCGTGTTGTTGGGTCCCTAAGCGATTACAAGTCATCTGTATATGGCTCTTCATGCCTCATAGTGTAATCGCTCTAGAACTATCGCACATATCGCGTCGCCAAGCGCACGTCGCGCTATGAAATCCTGATATAAGGGTACACAACCCTCTACGAAGGATGTCGCCTGCCCGCTGAAGCACGGTAGAGTAGGGTAACTGGGCGAAACAGAAGAATCACCATCGCACTGGGTCAAATAGCTGATCCCTGCTCACTCCTCATCGGATCCTTCCAATCAATTACCGATATGACCCCTCCCTTCCCCAAAAAGAGACCCGTTCAAGATTCCTCGACACAAGGTGTACACGATGTTTAAGCACTCGATGACCAGTTCAAGACATAGAATCATGATTTGTTCTCTGCGTTTAAAGGCACTCTTCGCGATAATCAGACAGGTTGATACCTTCTCAGAACAGTAGATCCTTGGGTAACCAGTCAGGCTGCACTTATTTCGCGTCGCCGCGGTGCGCTATCACGGAGATACACCTGCTCGAACCCAGTCCGACGCCACCCATTTTGCACAGTTGACTGATAAGAGAGCTCAAGAGGGTGGTGTCGGAGTGGGTTCGAGCAGGTGTAGCTCCGTGATAGCGCACCGTGGCGACGCGAAAAAGGTGGAGCCTCACTAGTTCCCCAGGGACCTACTTTTCCAAGAAGGTAAGTCGACCCATCCGATTATCGCGAAATGTGCCTTTAAAAACGACGCTGATAAGTTACCCATGTGAATGGCTAACTGACATACCTGAGTGCAAATAAATTTAGTCGTTAGCAGGGGAGAGACCACGTAGTTTGCATGAATATAGTCACCATAACCTTCTTCACCCAATTTCAATTTTACACGTGTTGAATCGGTACAGACCACATCTGAAAGTAACCTTTGACAATACGTTGTAGACGAGTGTTCTGAGAAAAGAAACACTCATCGTAAAAATCAAAGTGAAATAGGAACAACTGCCGAAACACACTTTTACAAATGATTGGTTCACATTTACAGTCAAAAGATTGAAGGAATCGTCCACGGAAATTTGAGTTTTTCTGTTATCCATATATTTATGTTGCATTTGCACACCACGGACCACATAGCAAGTTCTACGCAAAGAAGAATTAGGAATCCGGTGGAAATACAGCCCCTCAAAGTAACGAGCGACGAGATGGCGCGTACGGAAAGGCAGGGTCGTGAGGGCTCTAGGAACAACGAAGTGACGGTCACGTGGTCAGGGACGCAGAGTGGAAAGCAAACGAAGATTGGGCACAAAAACTCGACTCACACTGTTCCCGCCGACAGCTGTTTGGATGATACTCGGCGGGAAGGGTGCAATTCGAACGAGCTGTGTTCTTTCAGTTTCCCGATTTCTAAGTTGCGAAAAAAAAAATTTCCTGATGCTTTGCTCATCTGCGAGGCTGTGTGGTGGGTATAATATTCATAAAAGGTAAAGCGACTGATTCTGCATGTATAGACACTCGGAAATGGCTATACACTTCGAACGCGCACGTGGATGCTTATTTTTCTGACTTACGTAGATGCTACTACGTTTCAATTATGTTTGCACGCAAAAGGCATTTTCCAACACCGCGCCACGCATACAGGATGTGCAAAAATGATTTTGCTCACGGCTCACATCGGCCAAGAATACAAAACACAGGGAAAGGGCAAACTATTCCCGAAATGTTCCTCTAAATGCAGGAACAAGCTGTGGCTCACTACGTCCACCTTTCTGAAAATATGGACCCTTCAGTCGGCGCGATGGGGTTCCAGAGCACCTACGGCATCAAGATCCGCTTAAAACAGTGGAGCCAGGTTCCATAGTAGGTCTTTTGTGGGAAGCTTCCTGAGGATTGGCCCTTCGGTTCATGGAAGGCACAGAGCCTCGCTGCTTGGCCAGGGCTACTATGATCCGAAGTGTCATTTTTCATACCTCAAATCCGCCTCCGGAGGGGTTTCAGTAGTAATGTCACGTTTCGGTTTTTGGAAACGAAAGATGTTGGGAGCCTGGAAAAAACGGAATACTCAAGGGCACCACCCAATATGAATCGCCTCAGATGACCAGAGTCAAAGGACCTTGGCAAAGTTACGAACGAGAGTGACGAAATCTCGGATTCTGAGTATTGAGGTGACACATCATATTCACTCAGAATAAGCTCCCAATCCTGTTAGTGCAGAAGGCTCCCACGGAGTTTAGTGATAGTATGAGGTGTGCTCTTGAATTTGGGAATGGAAATACCTTAGAAGAATTTGCAGAAGTTCGACTAATGTGGGGTTGAAAGTGGAGGAAAAAATTACTTTTTTGGCACCCCCTCTATAGTTATGATGCACGTTTCAGTACAACCAGCATGGTTCGACACAGTTCCTAAATCGACTGCCGGATGTCCAGCGGATCGCCTACGAAAATACTACGTCAATTCTCAAAATGCAATAGAAATTAAAAAAGACACGTGAGAACGTTGAAATATATATGGCAATAAAATTTACAAAAAAAGCAACAAGCCAAAAGCAAAAAGCAAAAAGTAAATTTAGTGGTATAGCTGAGTAGATAAAACAAAAAAGTAATAACAGAAAGGAATTTCCTACCTGAATATCTGTTTTTGGGCATATTCGCTCTAAACGCCTCATAAGTAGCTGCCGTATCATAAAAGCTGTCTAATCGCCTAAAAGGTGAAGACATTCAGAAAGGACATCATTTCTTATGGATCTTTTTTAAGTTTGAACAACAAATATGGCGAATAATAAATATCAAATATGTAGTGAAGTATATCAAAATAAAAAGAAACGAGTCATAACTAGAGAAGGACGAAGCAAGAAAAAATCAAATAGAAACATTTCATTACAAGCATGCTGAATCATGGGCAAAAGCTTTGGTCTCGGTCGGGACTCGAACCCGCACTGTACGGTAAATCAATACCTTCAAGAAGCTAAGCTAATGTGGAAGGGACCTCGGTCTGTAATGGATCAGCATAAATGCTCGGAAAGCATCAAGTGCTAGTACGAGTCTCCTCCGAGACCAAAGCTTCTGCCCATTTCTCAGCATTCTTGCAACAACTCTCGCATCGCGGGCTGCGGCGAAAATCAGCAGCTATAAAAAATCAAAACCACCAGAATAAAAACCTTTTATTGATATTATGACTAACCTGTACTCCTTAACGATGCCATCAACTCCTTTCTCTGTGATTCGTTCAACGAATTCGGCTAACACTCTGAGTGAACGATCTGTCGAATCACCAGACTGAAATAATCATGATTCAATAATATTCAATCAACACAATTACATATCATGTTTGATTAACTCCTACTACCGAATCCCCGACGGACCGCCACAGGGGTATTTCGTTCAGCTTCTTCAAGTCAATTTCATACCCTCATATATGATAAGATGCAATACTCCTCTTTCAACGTTGAACCACGTTGGACCTGGGATTGTGGCTCGGCAATGGCTCTTATGCAAGACGGAAGAACGACTTTCTGTTCAAGGCTAAGCCCCTTCCTTACAAGGAAAGGCTCCCGGGTCACCGTGGCCATTCAAGATGAGTTGTGTATCCTCCTATGTAGTTTCGAACGGGGATCTCAAATCTGCCCTCCAAATCTGCTAAACGATTCTGGAAAGGAAGTTACGGAGGCCTGAAAGTCCTGAAAGATACGGCGCAAAGCGCTGGTGCTGGTCATGTATGACTCGAGAATACATGCTGTCAGTGGTCGGATGGAGCAGGTGGTAGCGTAATGGGCTACAAATTGGGGCATGAGGGTTCGAATCCTTGGTGCATTTGCTAGTTTTGCTTTGAGTGTTTTCTAAACGTTTGGAAAACGCTTTTACGCTTCATTAAAGCATCCCGTGCCCCACACTAATGAGTAATATGGTATTGGTTCTTTCCCACATAACTGAACATTCTGCCCATATTTTTTTACCCTATTGTTCTGCGATTGTGAGGAATTTGGCGTTGTTGCGTAAAATGACTATGATATTCGTGTTCAGGGGCTCGAACTATCCCTCTGTGCAAATTTTCAGCCAAATCGAGTTTTTGGCCCAACTTCGGAAAATTGGGGGTGCCGAGGGGGCAAGTAGTAGTCTTTGAATTTTTTCTACAAAAAATCATGCAACCTGAACAAAGGTAATCTAGACATATCTATTACAGATGCTCATGACAAATATGGGCGTAACAGGCGTTAAATAAGGGCATTTTCCCAGCAAGGGTCAACGACTTCTCCTTCGTTGAATGGGCTGCCAGCCTGCTGCTGCTCATGAATTTTTCCGAAACTTGGTCAAATTTCGAATTGGCTATAAACTTGTACAGCGGGGTAGTTTGGTCTCATAAAAACGGAAATGGATCTGATTTTGCGCGAAAACGTCTGGCTCGCGCGCTATAGACTTCCGAACGTACCATGTAATAGACCAGTTATTCATGAAACGCTTTGTAACTCCGCTCCCCGGCCATTCACAATCAGTTGTATACGTTTCTGTGTAATTTTAAACGGGGATCTCAATTCTGCCCTCTAAATCTGCTAAACGATTCTGGGAGTGGAGTTATGGAGGTTTTTCTGATCAAATAATACTATTACGCGAGAAGTTCGGGAGCCCATAGCGCGCGAGCCAGTCGCTCTCGTGCAGAACCAGTGTGTTTTTCGTGTTCAGTGAATGAAATTATCCCAAAGAAGAAGTTTTTAGGCAATTCGAAAATTTGACCGAATTTCGGAAAAATTCGTGATCTATTGGCTGGCAGCCCATTCAGCGAAGGAGAAGTCGTTGATCCTTGCCGGGAAAATGCCCTTATTTGACGTCTGTTACGTCCATATTTGTCATGAGCATCTGTAATAGATATGTCTAGATTACCTTTGTTCAGGTTGTATGATTTTTTGTAGAAAAAAAAATTCAAAAACTACTACTTGCCCCCTCGGCACCCCCAATTTCCCGAAGTTGGGCCAAAAACTCTGGCTGAGAATTTGCACAGAGGGGTAATTCGGGCCCCTGAACACGAATATCATAGTCATTTTACGCAACAACGCCAAATTTTACGCAATTTTCTCACAATCGCAGAACAATAGGGTAAAAAATATGGGCAGAATGTTCAATTATGTAGGAAAGAACCAATAACATATTATTCATTAATGTGGGGGCACGAGATGCTTTAATGAAGCGTAAAAGCGTTTTGCAAACGTTTAGAAAACACTCAAAGCAAAAACAAAACTAGCAAATGCATCAAGGACTCGAACCCTCATGCCCCAATTTGTAGCCCATCACACTACCAGCTGCTCCATCCGACTACTGACTGCATGTTTTCTCGAGTCATATATGACCAGCACCTGCGCTTTGCGCCGTATCTTTCAGGACTTTCAGGCCTCCGTAAATTCCTTTCCAGAATCGTTTAGCAGATTTGGAGGGCAGATTTGAGATCCCCGTTCGAAACTACATAGGAGGATATACAACTCATCTTGAATGGCCACGGTGACCCGGGAGCCTTTCCTTGTTAGAGTCACACATATTACAATTATGTGGTGAGCGAGAAGCGTTGATTGTTGGACCTTCAACTGTAAGGGTTAATCATGAGCAGACTACATGCGGTACACAACCACCAGACTGCGGCTAGCCTCCACCATCGAATCGAATGAGTGGCACATTTCATGCTTGTATACTTTAGATTTTATATAACGTCTTTGTGCATTAATTAGGTCTGCTTTCTACTTAAAGGAACCGGAAGGGGTCGGAAACAAGGGAAGATGCAAAGAAATGAGCACTTTGTAACGGTCACTCAAGTTAAAGGAGATAATCGGTGGAAAATCCCGGATTCAAAATCGCGACGCTGTGGTGTGTATTCGCATCCCGTTCTCATCAACACACTGACTTTCCGAGTTGTCCGCTGTAGGAGACGGGCCGCGGACCAACGCTAATTTTAGGTAAGGAGAACTGGGAATGCATGTCGTCAGAAGGCAAACCCACTTCAGAAGTAGCGAAGTGTAGCGAAACTCGCATTGAAAAAGCGCGGTTCGGGGTCTTATCACGATCCCGCGGCACAGCGTGTCGTTCTGCAGTTTATCAGCAGGGCGAGTGCCGACAAGGGCGAGACAACGTTTGCGGCTGGCTGATTCAGTTCCTGGCCCGTCTGAAGTCTACCGCTGACCAGAGACGCAGAGGGGCGCGAAAGAGAAGGAGAGATTTTTAGCTCCTACTTCTAGAATTTTCCGCCGTTTGATTTTGTTCTCTCTCTATTGTTACACTGCTGAGCAGCCCTACCTTCATATCTCACAAACTGCCAAATCTACCCCTTCCCGTGCCTTGAAGATAAAACTAGGTGGAATAGCTGAAGTATAGCATTGGCCGGCTTGGGCAATCTAGGCTACTAGCACAGCGCAAGGCTATAACAAGAAGCACTTTCTCGGATCTAGTTCATCCGTACAGGATCTGTTCTGGATCGTTAGCTTTTAGGAAACGCAAATGGCTGCCTAGAAGTAGCTTCGAAGGACGTCCACTGAAGACAAGTTCCCGCTCTTGCTTCAGATTACCTTTTCATAACTAACTTCATCTGATTCCACTTATACAGTGCTGGAAAATTTGATTTTTTAATGGATTTGAAATTATTCTGTAAAAGCTTCATAATCGAATTGGGGGTCACCACTATTCGCAAAGTGCGTTACCAACAAATAATGTCTGACGTGCTAACGCCTCGACTAGCTGCAACAACCACGATTCATCAACCTTGATCGACTGGTGCCCTTCCGCAGTGCCCAGACACTTCACTTTCTTGAAACCTCCAATGATCGTTTGAGAGCGAACATTTGACGAAAAACTGTTCGAGTAGCCCCTTTTCCTAAAGCCCCAGTGCTATGTGGCTCACTCTGGTCGCTTCGTGATCAAGACGAAATTGGTATAAGAGGCACTATGACAACCCCGAAAAATTTCGAAAAAGAAGGACAAATTATGGTGTGAGAAATCTATGTATAAATGAACGTCTAGGTTGAAGTGTGTGCACACTTCCACTCGCCAGGCCACCAAAACCTCCCATCCCTCCAGAATATGTGAACTGGCAACAGGCTCGTCTGGAAGGATAAAATCACTCACAGGTACATCGGCTGACCCAGCGAGTTATTGTATAGGCCAAATCGCATTCAGCTTCCACCACGAATGGAACTATAATGCGCGGGTCATCCCACAGAAAGGATTGATCAACGCTTAAAACATCACCCGTTTCTCCTGAATTTTTGATTTCAAACGTCTCAAAAGCGAGAACAATTTTCTTCGCAAGTGTGTCAATACTCGTCACATCCAGTAAAAGTGTGCATTCAGAACTGCAACAATTTTACTGACGACACCTGGAGCTATATGGACAGGTTTGGTTTCGGTTACTCTGTTTACTCTGTTAACTCCAACGTGGTTTATGATTAGTAGGAAGATATGAGATCCACAAATAGTGAATACCGGTTGATTCAATATGGAACAGATGATCGCTTATTAGGTCCTGAATCACTTGTTTGTTATTGGTACGCTTTTATTATGTTTGAGTGTTAAAAGATACTAGAAGAGTGAATCCAGATGAATAAGTGATTAGTCAGAAACAAGCAGATATTCTACCAGAAATGGTCAATCATCCCTACTATATATGAAACGCTTCTCCCTCTGTTCGTCCCTCTGTCCTCCGCCCGTATGTCCAAAGATAGATATTATATGAAAAATGACTTGGGAAGATGGGGACAAGTTTGGGATGGGTGGGATATGGAACAAGAAGTAAGGAGCACACATGGATCAAGTTAAGCTCCGCCAACGGTAGGTGGAGCGTGCACTGGAATGCTCCGTTTGCAGACCGAAAACTGTTAATTGGATTCTAATATGACCCCGATATAGGGGAAAGCTGGATTAAGGTCAGAAGTTAATTGGATTCTAATATGACCTAAATAGGGGGAATGATGGATTGAAGTCAGGGATGTGTTTCAGAAGGTTAAGAAAGAATCCTGGAAACAGTGGGCGGAGTATTTGCACTAGTGGACGGGGCGTAAAAGTTACATGGAATACAACCTGTGGGAATGGGTACAAGCTTGGGATGGGTGCGGCATGGGACAAGAAGTAAAGAGCACACATGAACCAGGTTAAGCTCTCACATAGAAGCAGATATCATTGCTATGGGGGCGAATCTAGTGATAGAATGGAGGATGCCTGCGTTCATACTTTGCGTCTGCAGGGCGTGGCTGCGTTAACAAGCACCGAGGCAAAGTGGCATAGGAGAGGTGCAGAGACGACACAGACAATGAGACAGGGTGGCACAGGCGGAGATGCAGAGGCATGCAGCCACGCGCCGCCGCCGATACCGAAAAGTATGAAAGCAGCCTAAATTTCAGCTCAAAAGTAAGGTATTCTGGCTTTCGCACCAGGACCTTTCCCTTTTAATAAAGGAGACCCCACCCTCACACGCCTTTTCACAACTTCAGCGATAACTCTATTTAACTTTGACTAATTCTTTCCATCTTCCAGAACTAACCAGAACTAAAATTCACAACAAACGGGCTCGATTTCAAGTCCCTAATTACTACCTCCACAATTAGGCATACCTCGTGTGGGGAACTTATAGAGCCGCAGAGAGTCAGGACTTTCCCATGGTCAGAGTATCAGCCTCCAGAAGGCTCCTGTAAGCTACTCGTACTGAAAAAGCATACGCAGCTGCTTTGGGTTGACGCCATATTGCATTTCAACCAGGAATGGCTGGTTTCATATTCCGGCTACGCCGAATGCTGTGGACGGAGTTTAGCCTTGCTTATAGGAGAGGATATCGGGTAACTTCGCCTAGGTCCATATTTCGCCACTCCGAGTAAATAAACTTCAGCAATTTAGAGGCTCCCTTCCCTCTCTAACACAGGAAAGTGCAAGTATCTACTTTCTTCAATCCATTCACCTTTTAACCCTATCACATCACAAAGCTAAATGCTTAAAATTCCTCAAATAAACGTAAGAACGAATCGATCGACGGAAATCCACCTCTTTAAGAGGTTCCAAGGATCCAGCTTCCACACAGATTTATTAAGTCATTTGAGTGCAGATTTTACAGGGCTCATACACTGACCTTCCGTGGCGGTGGGTCTTCTCTCCCAGACATGTCTTACGATCGGTGAGCTGGATCATTTGGGCTGCCCAGAGTAATACCAGAGTAATACCCATACCCAGCCCACGAAAGTAAGATACGGTGTCGCCCCCACTTGATTGCCACTGTCTTGGTTGTTTGAGTGTGTAACAGTAACTGAGTAAATCAGTCAACAACCACGTGAAATGGCTTAAAGGCACCGGGAGGGGGGGGGGGGGGGGGGAAAAAGTGAGAGCTTGGAATCCATGTTCTTTAAAATTGAACCTCACACTTCAAAAAAAGTGATGGGTTAAGAAACTCGCACTGAGAAGGCACGGGTTGGGGTCTTATCACGATCCCGCGACACGACGTGTGGTGCTGCAGTTCACCAGCCATGAGCTGCGGTCAAGAGTGAGACCTTCACAGCCGGCTGATCCAGCTCTGAGCCGTCTGCAATTTATTCCCGGTTAAAGACGCAGAGGGCGCGATAGAGAAGGGTGGTTTTCGTGTTCCTATATCTCTGTTTTTTTCGCCATTTTACTTCGTTCTTTCTCCGCTGTTAATCTGCTGAGCCCCTACTTTCATACATCATATTTCTCCGAATTTACCCATCCTGGTTTCTTTAAAACTTGTGTATCACCGTTGAATAAAGCTAGAGCTATTCGCGTGGGACTAAAAGAATAAATCCTTGCACTAAATGATTATTCTTTCCGTAGCCACTAATCTGAAACCCGAAAATCCACGAAATGCGGCTATTCAGCTTCGTGTCGTCATAACTTGCAAAGGCAGCCCATGTCCCTAGAGAGCAAACGCGAACTCAAAGCGAAAAATGAAAGTTTAAGTGAGGGCAAAAGCTATCGGCAAGCACTTTTGAACGAGTTGTCCATTTAAGGGCAAAAACACATCTGCCAAATTAGCAAGAGAGCAATTCCCCTCACAAATGCAAACATTGAACCCGTCGAAATTCTACGAAACTCACTCCATTCTCCCGATTTCTCTGTTTGTTGTCGGCACGTGCTGCTGCTGTGGCTGCTGTGTCACGGGCTTTTGATCCGGCCATCGCCGATTGCAGTCCTCCCCAGACACGGGAGGCAAACGAAGTGAGTTCGGATGCCGCCACTGTTACTGTAAACACTGAAAAAAATCGATAACTCGGTAAAAAAAAAAACTCGAAAAACATTTTAAGCCGCAAGCGGACGCGTTCACGACAGATAGAGCAAATAGCAACCCGACGAGAAAAGATGAGCAATCGATAAAAACCAGCAGAGGAGACAGAATGGAACGCATTATCGAAGAAAGAGTAGCTGAAACGAACGAAAGACGAATTGCCATGTGGGCAAGCGAGTCGGTCGACGCCGTCGTCGGCGTGGACAGCAGAATCGAGGGCTAATTTCAGAGACCAACGATTGCAACGAGTTTTTGCCATTTCATGCCGACTAGGCCTACGATGGACTAGATAATCATGAATAAGGGAGTGACAACTGAAAATGGGAGAAAGGGAGGAGAAACAGAACATGCAAAAATGAAAAAAATTCAAAGCTGCAGACGGGAATGCATATCTAAAAATATCGGAAATCGAAAATAGAATAATTCGACACAACAGAGGGTATTCCCGTACCGTCTTCACTTCGACATTGGGACGAAAACTGCAATCGGTAATGCGAAATTAAATACGAAAGGTGGATTACGGTATTCGTGGTTTCTCTCAGAAGAATCTCATCAAGACCAGTGAATAAAAAATGAAAAAGAAGAAAGAAACCATTAAATAAACCATGGCTGAAAGTACAAAAAACAATTCCCAACAAGAATATCAGTACGTTATCAACCTGAAAAAATCGCATTCAATGTATTTTTGGAAGCGACTGAAAATTTCAGTGGAATTCAGGAGCTTCAAGGAGCTCAGACTTATAACTGCATTGGTATTAAAAAGCAGATAAAGGGGAAAACCAGAAGAGAACGTGGGATATAAAGACAAGAGAGCGGGCAACACCTTTTCAAAATGCGCCATGCATTTACATCCAGTCAGAAACCCATTAGCAGCTAACCGCTACTGGATCCATAAAGCAACTTACTCCCTGGGCAAACCGCCATCGAAGCTAGGACTTTTAAACTCCAACACTGGTCCTCTAGCTATCGATTCTACGTCCTGGAGAAGATAGGCTTGCTTGGGAGAGACGTCCATCCCTTTAGGATCGATTCGCGCATCACAGGGAAAGTGGGAGGGACGTCACATGTTCTACCACCTATGGCTTAGAAATAGAATATAACTAAAACAAAAAATATATATATAAAAAATAAACAACAGAATATAAAAAAAAATAAATAACAGATTACAAATAAAATAGAATATACTACACAACATCGTTGAACAATCGTTTCAGCGACAAAACCGTCCGTTTTATCCACTCTCTCCTCATTGTCGTCATCAACAACGAGGAGGAGAACATCTCGATACCTTGAAGAAGCTTCTGGCTTCTGCTCTCATACGGTCTTCCTCTTCACCAGAGCAGGCTAATTTGGTCAGTACTTCCATATTGCGCTTTATGCAAAGAGTGTTCAAATAAAAGAAGTGGCAGTTTGACAGTAACACGAAGTAGTGCGATTCGAAAAGCACACCACAAGTCATTCCTCAATATCGTGAAACACTTCATTTTCGAAAAAAAGGAGTGAACTCATCGATCATTCGAGCACGCTGAGAGACCTTCCTTTAAAAATGGAAACCTCACCACCAGAACCTCAAACAAAAGTAAAAAGCAAACTTAGCAAGTTACACCGCCATCGATCTGCCAGCGTTCACTTCTCTAAGGTTTGAAATGCTCGAAGAAGCCATTGTTTGGTTTTAAAAAAATTTTAAAATCTTAAAGAGAGCTGTGAGTACTCTGCACTCAGTAGAGTATGGGAACCCTCTCATAATTCAAAATAAGGGTCAAAAAGCCTAAGTAGATTCATTTCAATGATCATAGAAATACCTACAAAATTTGTCAGAAAAAATGTAAGGGCGTCTCTTAATGCTCAATAGAAAGCAGCATCACGAAGTTTGTTGGTACAGCATAAATCGAGCGCGAAAAAAATAATCGGAATACGAGACTAATCAGCAATTAGGTCAGCAGTTTTCAAATCATATCAAGTCATAACATTGATTTGTTTTTATAGTAACGCTCATAGGATAGAAGTGATACAGTTTACGCCACTATCACGCGTGCCCGACCCAAAGCTCTGTTTCGGAAACTCTTCGGCAATTTTTTTTGAAGTTTCATTTGCTCTTCCAATGAATAACCATCCAATCCAGTGAAAACCAAAGAGAATCGCACATCTGGTGGTATCATTGGAGGAGCAAATAGAATATCAAAAAATAACCGGATAGTTACCGAAACAGAGCTTTGGATAGGGAGCTACTCCAGAAAATGATGTTCATACATCAAAGAATAGGAGTGGAAATCAATTGCTGAACAAAGACAGTATCGATTCTCAGCGACTGACAGTTTCCTTCTATGCAGAGATTCCATTAAAACAGCGATCCTCAGTAATTCAGAATTGCAGAATATAAATAGATTTCGTTTTGGTGGCAGTGGGGAAGAAAAATGACGCTAAAATCTATTCATACCAGGAAAAATGTAACGATTACAGAAAAATGGAATCAAAACGAGCCAGAGCGAATTAATCAAACAAATTCAGCGGAATGTTTCATAGAAATTATCTGGGCGAATGAATGAGGAACAATGTTTGATAGAAAGTATTTGAGCGAATGAATGAAAAAGCTCTGATTTTTTGACAACAAGCGTCGATCGTCACACCACGATAAAGAGTACATTGGCCGCTAGCAGCTAGAAATAACCGCCTACGACTCGCTTTCAATGACGCTGCGGCCATTGAAGACATTCAAAATTTAATCCACAATAGCAGATCATACACGTCCCCAACACTTTTCATATTTACATTGATGAACGTGGACATAAAAAAAAAGATATCGCCACAGCTGAATTAAGTTAATTGTCGTAATGAATCAGAGATGACAAGAGAAGGGGGTCAGTGAGAGCAAATCCAAAATAATTTAAACTGATTCGATTATATTCAAAATACGTGAAATACAAGTTCCATGGAAAATTATAGTCTCGGAAAAGAATTCATAAAAGTTGTGAAACAATCGAAGCAAAAAGGAATCAAACCTGTCCGAAATGCAGCAAATCTGCCAGAAATGTTCCTAAAAATCATCACAATTGATTTGACGGGATACCAGCGTCGTAATAAATGATGGCTCCTCAGCTATAGCTCCCTCTCAGTAATACATTATGTAGGCTGGTCACAACCAGCGCATGAGAGGTTTAAAGCGGCCGCCAGCCGTCCGACTGATACACAGTTGATATGAAATGGATACGCACCCAGTTATCACCGCGGACATTATAATTGCCATTTAATGGCTGCTAATCCTCCTATGATCTATGAACATTGACGAACATACTGCAGAGATAGAACAAAGTTTCGAGTATAACACGGTAAGCCCGAAATCCGATAGGAGTACCTGGATGTATCACATTTCAACGGACAATTCCAGAAACGCTCTTCCTCGAAATTCACGTTAGGTGCCCTAAGGCAATGGCACTTACATGGATGACCGGAGAGGTTGGAAATCAAGAGTTGAAAGAAAGAAGAGAGAAGAGCTAAGCTCAGGATTAAAGTGACGCTTTGGTACGACCTTACCTTACTTCCAATGTCAGCGACCTCATCTAGCGAGAGCCTCTACCTATCAAACACGATACTGCAAGAAGTATACCACTTTGATCTCTGAATCACCTTCTATTCTTCGGACGCCGATCGATAAACACAAAATGCACACAGTTCGCCGTACTCTCCCGGCGAGACCACAAAGCCATTCAAAACTTGTTATCAAGTGCGCCCCTTCAACTAAAACTTTCCGCCTCATTTCGTCTCAAGCATGGCCGCATCATCGCGACAACGTGCAGGAACTTATGTGTTTCACGTTTTCCCACTAAGTTAGTACATCTCCTCAGACAATTCCCTATCAGACAGATAGTTTCTTCGCATATCTAGATCCATAAAAAAAAAACAATGGGAAAACAATTTCAAAAATAGCCTGAGTAAATTTTCTGAAATGGCGAACCAATGAGGTAGCAAATCCTCGAAAAATTCTCATCCACATTTTTCAGAGAATTTCGGAATAGACAGCGACTTGAACCCATTTATGGGCCTAAAAACACTGAAACCTTTCAGACATAGCCAACTATAGGCTCCTATTAAAAAGAAAAGAGATAAAGATTCTAAAAAAAAACTCCAAGCAATTCTTTGGAAATCACGCGATCACTAACTCAAAACGGAACTTCTTCGGCAAAATATACACACTCATAGATTGTGTCGCGCATACACATGACTCTGACACATATGGAAACAGTGTGAATGCCGAATGAGAAAACCAGTTTTTCACTTGTCCACGATTTGCCACCATCGACAAGTGATTTGTGACAGGTGAGGTGCGACTTTTCATGACTAATCTACTGGTCAAATGCAATGAAGATATCGCCAAAACTTTCACATCACAGCAGTTTTTCAGTCGCTTTGAAATTCGTCGCTCAAACCAAACGAACAAGTAGCCAACCATGACGGACGGCTCTCTTCGTGTGTGTGAGCACGTGGTCAAAATCAATAAGTGCTTGGACAGAAGGCGATTCCTGAGCCTCCACATATGTTGGCAAAAAAAAACCAAAAGGAAAACAAATTAAAAATCAACTCCGAAGAAACAAGCGCTTTAGCAGACCCATTTTGCCCTTATGAATAGGATGAAAAATGGTTAAGGAAAATGATTAAATTATAAAATGTAATGATTTAATTATGAAAGTTTGATATTAACCTAGAAAAAAAGCTGAGAAAGGACAATATCGAAAACCTGTTATAAAATCTTGGATGTTTCACTGCTTTCCAGCACAGGTCCACTAACATTTCATAGAACAATTACGAAGACTTTGCTAAAGCTACTAAACTCGACGGAAATCAACTATGAAAACAAGAGCGGAGGGAATTTTGGAGCTCAGCAAACCGACAACCGACTGCCTGCAAACTGGCTGATCTGTGCGACCTTAACAAAGGGCAATTCACAGCGAACGACGAATGAAGACGACATGTCCAATGAACCACACACACACACGTATACACACCCCCTGAGCGCTGACTAACACCTGGTATCGAGCCGCAGCTGCGAAACGACACATTGACGGCGGACCGCTTGACCCTACTGCGTCGATAACGACACATTCGACTGAAACTTCACTATGAAAGATAACGCTGGCCTCGTAACTACTATCCAAAATCACAAGCGCTTTACGGCTCCACGCAGAAATAATTACAACCGCCCTGGGTAAATGTAGTACCTACCACGTCGCTTCCGGTAACAAACCGGAACATGACGTTTCTAGGTGTTTGGTGAGTTTGCTATAAACAGGAAACCCGTCCAGAATGGAAATAGTTCTTCTACCAATTGAAACTCCTTGTGCTTACAATCACTGCTACTTCCTGAATTTCCATCAAAAACCAACTAGCTACCTCAACAGTCGTATACGCCTTCTCATTATCGTTCATGTCTTATTCTAGAGTGAAGTTGGGTTTGACTCCAGCACCATCAACCTGCCAAATAAATCTTCTCAGATTATTAACCATAGGCTTGGACAGAGCAGGCAAATTAGCACCTGGGCGACCTGTCACGAGTTGGTTACGTGATGTTTCCATTAGGAAACCTCTTTTGCGTTCTACTTTTGCGTCTGGTCCAAGGGCTGCCTGCATACAAACTTTATTTCCATGAAATAAAAGGAATGCGTCATAACGCAACAACTATTTGTGTAACAAGATCTAGTAGGAAGGATGTCACCGGTCACCAAAGTGTCAAGTAGAACTATAATTTGACTGATAAGTGCAGACATCTCCCTTTCCTCAGCAGCAACACTATTTTTAGTAACCATTATATGTTCAGCATGCTCATTTTATTTTGCATTTATAACAGGAATGAATTCTGTAGCCATACCCTTCATCCCGGAAGAATCGGAGAATCCGCGAGCGGACAGATATCGGTTGGAGGAATGAGTGATTGTTCTACCGTTCCAATGTTCTCCAGTTTCCCAAAACATCAGAATAGGGAAGATCGACCCACGCGGTAATTAACTCATATGCAGAGTTTCTAGCAATATAAAGCGGTAGAGAAAGATGAACATATCCTAAATCGAGATTCAGGTTCGCATCAAACTGAAACAATGAATTTTGGGACATGAAAAGATTGAAGCTCAAAGACACCAGAAGGGAAAGTTTGGAAGATTACAGAGAATGAAAGTAGGGTGGCTCAGCAGTGTAGCAGTAGAGAAAGTACGAAATAAAATGGCGAAAAAACCGAGAAATAAAAACCAGGAAACCCCCCTCCCCGGCGCCCGCTGCGTCACTAGCCGGGGTAGACTGCAGACGGGAGGGCCGAATCAGCCGGTCGCGAACTTTGAACCGCCCTAGCCGGCGATTCGCCCGCCTGATGAAGTGCAGAACGAGACGCTGTGCTACGGGATCGTGATGTGCAGAACGAGACGCTGTGCTACGGGATCGTGATAAGACCCACGCCGCGTTTTCTCAATACATTCGCTACACATCGCCTCTTCTGAAGTGGAAAATATGTTTTCAGAGGATATGTATCACCAGGACTCATTATCCCCTAACCCCTCCTGTGCCTTTAAATAGGCACAATTTCAATACATTCTACGGCCCTGATGTTTGCTCAGCCGCATAGGCATAATGTTGGACCCTTTCTGTACACAGTTAATTGCAGAGGTTACCAAGCCGACTGGTCGCAGGTAGGTGACCCACAATTAATAAGTTTAACAAAGGCAGAAATGATAAGAGGAAGAGATAATGAGCTGGTTAACTTGAGTACACATGCCACATACAGCCACTGCTTTTTTGATGGATTAGAACCAAAGCTGTCAATTTCATCGAATTTACCCCAATTAGAGATAGGCATGTCGCTGCACTATTGCCCACGAAAACCTATTACAATATTGTAATCTTCCAGTATCACTGACCACCTTCGAATGGGTTGAGCCCGTAAATACAGCTAGAATGGAAGCCTTTAACAACGAGCATGCTCTTTCCTCTCAGCTCACCTAATGAAGACCTTCACGACTCTCCACACATTCCACTCTTATTGAGCCCTCTTTAGGAGGGTTAGATTATCCTCGTATCTCTGACACCCCCAAAACATGTGCTACTGCGTACTAATTAAAATCTTACTGGGTAGAAACGCAAATATCGCAACGGCATAGTGCGTGTCCGTTGGGCTGACTAAGGAATAGGCCCACATGGTCCAGAGCTATAAAGTGCAAAAGGTATAGGAGGAACGACAGTGTTCCACACAGCATCATGCTCCAATATGTAGTGTGATCGACATCATTTTTTCGTCTGTGAGAGACCAGAACAGGGCACTCCCAGGTATCGAGGAAAATTGCCGCTGCACTACGACCCCCCTCCTCCACAGGTACAATAAGCCCCCTTTTTGTCCTCTACAATACCAGTAGCTGTTGCCGAATTGAATAGTTGCAATGTATTTTATTGCTATATACCTTTTCCTGAGACAAGAAGATATCGGAAGTTTAGATTCTAGCGCTTATCACACACCTGCAGAGACGACCCACCTTTCCGTCCGCTCAAGTACGACCCGCCGTCGAGGAGTCCGACTCCCGTTGTAACCTGGAACAGAACATCCATGAGAACACTACTGCGGTGGTCAGTGTACAGAGCTACTCGGAAAATCTAGTAATTAGTCACAATGCCGCTTAATAGCTCTATCATTCACATTATCAGTATTAACAACAAATATTTCCAAACATAAAGTAAAACTTATCTGCAACCATTCAGAAAAACAGAATAATGAAATGCATACCTAAGTGAGCCCCGCCTCAAACTGCATTTCCTAGAGCGGCATAAAGGAAGCTTCATAGGCCACTATGACCTTTTCGATATGACAGCATGTCATTGGCCTTTCGATGATGTCTTCCATTTCATTAAACCATCACAACATCTGTGAGCCATCGGAGAAGGGCATTACCGTAGATTCGCCGAGGAAAAAGCTCGGTGACATTCGACAGATGCTGCGTAGACTTTCATTGAGCAGAATACACAAACTTTTAGGCCGACCTTTAGCTCAAATGGTGAGACATTTGACGGAGTAGAAGGGCGGAAAATGGTAAAGCCACAAACTCCACCTATTTACTCAAATCTCAAGAGAAACAAATCCAAACAGTACAGCTTTGCCAAAGCAAAAAACAGAGCCACGCGAGTCTCGAGGAGATGTCGCCTTTCGCCTTTGAGCCATCCGCGACTCAAACGACAGAAACGACAAATGACCACACGGCTTCCTCAATAATCATTTTGACTATCAACAACTTGGTTGATAACCCTCTAACGAGAATGTTTTAAATTTTATTTTGCAAGGTAAAATCACCAGAATCAACAGACCTTTCAATCTCGGTACCAAAAAATTAAAGAATGTAAAAAACTCGGAATTTGAAAGTGAGAGATCATGAGAGCTGTTACGTAAGAAACGTTGTGTAGGCGAAATGTGAACCAGTTATACAATCAATACAGCGAACTTTTCATGTGTTAGGCACGTAAGTAATTGAAAAAAAAAAACTTAAATCAATGTGATCTTGTTATCAGCAATCATGATCGCATTATCACTGGCCATTCTTTCGTATCCAGCCTCCAATTCACCATCAGAGAACGGATGACCACCAGCTTGAGATTGCACACCTAAAGCCACATGTCGATTAGATCTGCATCTTTAACTAACTCTACACTCTCTAGAAACCTACTTTCGGTAACCTTCTCCAGATCAACCATGTCATCAGTTGTACCCAGCTCATCGAATACTTTTCGTACGCATGCTCGGAACTGCTTATATCTGAACCAAAAAGGTGAATTCTACTGGGTGCTTCTTGTCTTTAACTGGTGAGTGAAAGTGACTCACCTGTCCACACTGATACTGGGTGGTTCAGCACGAGCACGTTTCGCTGGTTGAGAAGCAGTCGGAGATGAATCACCGCTATGAGTGGCGGTATCACGAGCACGCCTAAGAAATGTTAACAACACTGACAGACACGTGTGAAGAGCAGAACAAACCTACCGCCGAATTCCTCGTCCAGGAGTCGCAGCTGTGGCAGAAGATTGTTCCTGAGTCTCCTGAAAAAGGATGACCAAGATGTTTTGGAATCTTTTTCAGAACTAGTTATATTATTACACTCATCTCAGCTGTTTTTATGAGCTTCTAAGAACTCAGAAATCTGTTAGCGGTCACATAATTTTCAAATAAAACTGAATTAAAAGCAACGAGCGCAAATTTTGAGTATGAGAATTTATAACGTGCAGCAAAGGAGGCAAAGAGTAATGATGTGTGCCGTAACTTCCGTTAAGGGCGCGTTCTATATCAAGGGCGCGCTCTACGTTCTGCTCTACGCTGATGCGATTGGTTCAAACGGACAAATTACATTGAAGGATTGGATCACTGGCCGCAACTTGTCCTGGCAGTCGCCCTTCCCCTTCAGTAAAGCAGCGAGCGCGAAAACACGTCTGTGAAAAGAAGCAATGGAGGAAAAAAGGAACATTTCTCAGATCTTGATCCATTCCTTCTCTGATGTAGCGCTAGTTGGCTCCTTCACTTTCAAAATAATTATGGAGCTAGAGGATAAAAGCTTTGCTAAAGCTTTCCTCTAATTTCGGAGTGAACAGAATTTCGAGCACACTGAAACTGCGCAAGTGCTAAGCTATTGAAAACTGAATAACCCAGCCGTCTTCCCATGCAGTGAGACTTACCCGACGTACAGATTTCCATATATCAGCATCATAATAATTATCAAAAAGTTACTCAGATGAGAAGACACCCAAGCATCGGAGGCGTCGTAGATCACGTACTCTATTTGTAGCTCTATTTTTCAACACCAAAACATGAAGACTGTCAATATGGATTCTATGCATAATCTATTTTGTTGAGACAGTACGTTCCAGTCCCAGAAATGTCAATGATCCATCTTCCGCCTTGTAGCGAGAGAAGAAAGTGTTAGTCACACAGAATACTTTGAACTATGATTCCCCTGAACAATGACTACTTTCTATTCGGCAAAGACCAGTGGCCCCAGTTAAAAACATTCTAGATTGTACCCACTTCTTCATCTTCTTCTGGCTCGTCATCACTCGCCATATCGGTAACGGCTCTTTTCTTCGCGTTTTCGAAATCAAGTCTAGCCTTCGGTTTCTCTTTGAAACAAGCATAGTGTAATAAGTTGTAGGCCTGAAGAAAGGAAAAAAACTTTCTGAGCGATAGTGAGTGTTTAAATTCAGCCAACCTTCTCAGCATCCACCTTATCGACCGTCTTTGAGAAACGAGCCTTAGCAATTGATGTCGACAAACGAATTAGTGTCTCCAGTTGTCGCGCAGTTATTGGCATAGTCTAAACGGAAAAACACACATCAAATGAACCTCTACTTCTGCTGGTAACCTACCCTTTCCCTATCCGTCTTCGAAGTATCAAAAGACCTGATCTCTGCGTACACCTCCGAGATGAACTCAGTAGCTGCTTCAGTGAGTTTCGGTTTCATCGAACGAGCAAGGTGAATATATTTCCTCACGAACTCGACGGACAATACTTTCGCACTAGATTAATTATGCATCAATAACATATGTTAATACAAGTCATATAAAGCAACTCACGCATCATCCACCCAATCAGAATTCTTCTCGTACATCTCGCTACTCTTTTCCGTAGCATGCAAATCGAACGTACTCATGGTTTCAACACCTGTCCCCATAGGGAGCACCGTGCCATCTTCTTCTCCGGGTGCACGATAGCAGTGAAGCCTCAAAACGTGGTTCGCCACAGTCTTGTCACGGTCAGGATCATGCTACAAAAGAATAAACAAAAACATTTCTCTTAGTGGCTCAACAAAAGAATGCGGAAAACGTTAATAAGTAATGTCATTCGATGATTTAAAGGACTACCTCATCGAGAAGAACAAAGATTAAGTCGAAACGAGAAAGCAGTGAGTCTTGCATGTTGATGTTATCCATTGGAGTTTTGAATGGATCATACCTAAAAAATATCACTGAAACTATTTCGGCACGTCTAACAATTCTTCTAGCTATCTAAATCGAAAGTGTTGCAAAATAGGAGCAGCCAAATCCTTCCCCAGTGCCCTGAAAGCTTCCAAGTCTTCCTTGTGATTAAGGGTAGTACAATTGTGTTGAACCGTTACACCGAAATGCTTTTCAGGGGGCATAACTTTACAATTTGAGTGTGTGCGCAAAGGAAGATGGCACAAATAGAACTTCAGCTATGGCGCGCCCTTTTTAATGGCACGAATGAAGGAGAAACAGCCTGGTGCGCCAACGGAAAGTGGGCCTTGACATAACATATATTACAGAGGACTTCGATCTGCTACCTCGAAAACTCGGGAGGATTGAGCCACTCAAATGGATCAAAGCCATATATATGTTTAATACAAGCAATATTTTCCCCGATGCTCGGCATGTGCAACTTTTGATAGGAGCTAATTGGTTACCTATAAAAAAATTTCATGACCCACTCCGCGACAGAAGCTCCACCAGTGAAAGACACACTTCACGATATTGGGACGGGTGGTTCGGTCCGTAACCAACTGGCCTATACCCTCATTTCTTGTGTAACGGGTAGTCATCGGGGCTTTGAAGGAGCTCAAACCGTGATGAGAACATGATCCCCACCACTTGTCTGCGAACAAACACACTTAGATTAGGCAGAAATACTGGTAGTAAAGGCAACTGCAACAAAGGAAACAGATGATATTGTCAAATTTTGCATAGGAACATCGGCAAGAACTCGTCCAAATATTTACTTTCCTAGTTCTTACCAGTTGGCGGGCGCACACTACTGCGCGCCATCCATGGCGATATTGTGCAAAATGGGTTTGACCGGCACGACCACAGTTGTGTATGGAATTAAGTGGAAATTCCTCTGCTTTCAGCTGAGCTATTGAATTGGAAAAAAGCAGAGAAGATGGCGTGATAATAAAGCTGAGTTGAGAGTCCCAGCTTTGCTGCGACGCGAGATATCAATTTCCCCTTTCAAGGCTCTTTATCAGCCCTTATCAGTTGTTATCACTTCCGTTCCCTCACCACTGATGTCCCCTTACCACTCCCTATATCACTTCAAAAATCCAGAGTCCCAGCTTTGCTGCGACGCGAGATATCAATTTCCCCTTTCAAGGCTCCTTATCAGCCCTTATCAGTTGTTATCACTTCCGTTCCCTCACCACTCATATCCCCTTACCACTCCCTATATCACTTCAAAAATCCAGAGTCCCAGCTTTGCTGCGACGCGAGATATCAATTTCCCCTTTCAAGGCTCCTTATCAGACCTTATCAGTTGTTATCACTTCCGTTCCCTCACCACTGATGTCCCCTTACCACTCCCTATATCACTTCAAAAATCCAGAGTCCCAGCTCTGCTGCGACGCGAGATATCAATTTCCCCTTTCAAGGCTCCTTATCAGCCCTTATCAGTTGTTATCACTTCCGTTCCCTCACCACTGATGTCCCCTTACCACTCCCTATATCACTTTAAAAATCCAGAGTCCCAGCTTTGCTGTGACGCGAGATATCAATTTCTCGCCATTCGCCTTTCGAAGTTCCTTATCAGCCCTTATCAGTTGCTATCACTTCCGTTCCCCCACCATTTATGTTCCCTCACCACCCCTCATATCATTTCAAAAAATCAGACTCCCAGCTCTACTGCGACGCGAGATATGAATTTCGTGACAGACGGAGGGACAGACGGCTTAGCGCTTTATATATAGTAGGGATAGGCCATAACCTTAAAAAAAGCAGAAGGTGAGGATGGTCTCAATGTCTGTGTTATGCAGCTTCTCTTGAAATTCACTTCACTTGCCCTCTCAGCAGCTCCGATTCCCTACTTGGCGCAATAACCCACACACAATTACCGTGAATTGTGAATATAACGCAATCCAGTACTATCAAAAACGAAAGCGAGAAAAAAACAAACCTTCCGTAAACAGGGTTAGCTGCAGCGAGAACAGAGCAACGTGCATTCAGCTTCGCGTGAATTCCAGCTTTCGCTATAGTCACACGACCTTGCTCCATTACTTCATGGATGGCTGTTCGGTCGACATCAGTCATCTAAGCAAGGCGCATCAAAATAAGTGACATTATTAGCATTGAATGTATACATGATATTGTCCTCAAGAGCAATGAAATGCTGCGTAAGGTTATCGACATGTATAATTTTATACGAAAAACAGCCGCAACTGAATCTTATTTATCAGATTCGGTCCGCAGGCAAACTGCCACGGCATTTTCGATTATTCCCACTTTTATAGTTTGCTCACGTACTTTGTCAAATTCATCGATGCATACGACTCCTCTATCAGCTAACACCATAGCTCCTGCTTCCAGTCTACGCTCTCCTGTGTCCGAGTCCGTTGTTACAGCAGCCGTAAGACCAACTCCCGATGATCCTCGTCCAGTTGTGGCAATGGCACGAGGAGCAGTTTGCAGAACATATCTGAGAAGGGCATATTTACATAAGAAAAAAGAGAAAATGGAAGAACCAGAACCTAAGCAATTGAGATTTGGCAACAGAAGGGTCTCCTATTAACAAAACATTGATATCTCCACGGAGTCGACTTCCATTGTCAAGGATCTTCTCACATCCTCCAAGCAAAAGGCATAAGATGGCTTTCTTCTCCTCATCATGCCCGCAAATCGATGGTGCCAAGGAACGCGCGATTAGTTCGAACACCTAAACAAATCACTTCTAGTACTTCCCACACCTGGAAACTACAGGAGATTCTCACATCTTTTTTTCTGCTGAGCTTGCGGATATTTCTGACATCTTCTGGGTCAAAGTCAAGAGTAGTTTCCTTAGAGAGCAGTTGAATATTGTTAGAGATAACAATAGACCTATAAGATTTTTAATGAGAAGAGGAGAGAAGATGTAATCACTCATGGGAAACAAGATAAATAAGCCAATCCGTACCTGAAAGATCCGTTCGAGAATCCATTCTGTTTGTTTGGAAGCACACGATATAAACCGATAACACGAACACGGTCGCCTGGGTTAACCAAATCGGCCAAATCGTTGTCTGCAATCACGTCCACGGAACGAGGCAACTGGCCAGCCGGAGCGCATTCTGGCAACTCCTGTATGAATGAAACGCATTACTTGAATGGAATCACTCCTCTATTTTAGTGGTTTCTACGCCTCCCCGTATTTCATAAACCATCATGTTGCGTACACAATCTTAGTTTATTCATAGTAAGACGGAACAGTGATAAAACATCAGGGCGTCCGCAAACTTTCTCGCGCTTGGTTTTCATTTGCGTAGATTTATTCCATTCTTTAACATCGAAAGTTGACGTAATCCGAGTGACATCTCTTCCAAGAATGGTGCTATCGCAATGAGGGGAGGGGGCATCTAACTATGGACGCTATTTTTGTTTAAACCTACAAGGGAAAGGAACGCCTTCTCTCCTCAGATGAGGCTGAGGCGGAAATATGCGTTGTGATTGCAGAGCGATCCCTGAGAAATCTCTTACAGATGCTAGGGAGTGAAACTTTGTATATGACGCCTCCCCCCTCCTCATTGGATAGCACCCTATCAATCTTGATTGCACATTTCCCGCCTTATTTATCAGCCATCTTGGTATTTTCAGATAGGTGAAAGGCCTCTATGTATTCCATTGCACCTTCATAATTCCTCGAGCGCTCCCGTACCTTATATTTATTCGGTAGACAAAGGCTTTTTAAGACATTTGGACCTTGATTATACACATGCAGCATAGAATAATGGTTTTCGCCACGTGCAGACTCAGCTTAACATGACTTAATTACTTAGCTACTGATTACATTGACCCCAGGATTGACTCATATTTTTGAACGAGGGATCAAAAATGCAGCAATGGGAAGAAAACAAAAAAGTCCAACGATAAACTATTTGACTAGCTAGTTACGTATGCTTTGCCTATTAACTCACAACTGACGATTTAGTGACACTGAAGATATTAACTACAACAGCACCTGAACAGAAAACGACTGATGATCCTTATAAGTGCTCAGTCCAAACTCAGTCTCCAGAGGATTTTTGTTCTCATCCTGAATGCATAGTGAATTAATGAAAGATGCTTATATAGAGTCTACACCAGCTCACCTCAGTTGGGTAAACATTACTGCTTGGAAATGAGTCATAGGATGTCAAATCTGTGTATCGCTTCTCCAAAGTTTTTTTGGTTGCCGGACAGTAATGGACACTTTTCACAACTTTTGGACGAACGGTGGAGCCTAAATGAGTAACGGTTTGTTTTTGGCTCAGGAGAGGAACCACAGGGAGTCTACATTTTGTTACGATTCCTTCGCAGCAAACGAGATTGCCCAGGAATGTTGATTTCAGCGACCTGGGGTTCACGTGACGATCTCCAAAACTTCCCTCGAAGCCGACTTGGACGTCACTGGAAAAGGCGTGCTGAAGTGCACTTTAACTGTAGGCTTCAGCAGTCAAAATCAATCAGCTGTTGGGTAACTTACTGATTTTTCACGAATTCAGGACTGGCCCTTCCTACGATTTCCTTTGCTGCTTGCTCCAAACAAATGATCTCCTCTACGAAGTTATGAATCAATCTGAAGACACCGAAAATGGACTAGTCAGCACAACCAAAACAGAAATAACTCACCCAAAAGCCCTTTCAGTCGATTTCCGTCGGATATCATTCAAGTTGACAATCAGCCTTGGGCAATCATTGTTAATGATGTCCTCAACTTTTTGCACATAAACCTTTCCTTCGGTCTGAAATGAGACAGAAGTACTTGCCGCTATCCTGTAACTTATTTTTTTCGGAACCATTCAGCTCCAGGCTCTTGAATTGGTTTGTTCGCCTGTAGAGCAACATTTCAGTAAAATGCCTGGGGAAGAAAGGGGTTAAAAGGGTTCAAAGAACAGAGAAGAATTCCTTCTAAATGTCATATCAGTTGAGATGTACAGCTAAACTGAGATGCAACAGATATGGATCACCCAGCTTCTAAAAAAATCTGAAAATAGCTCCGCGCACATTTAATGCCCACGTTCTAAAGCCTCCTAATACCTCTTCGGCGCTATATGTACGTGATAGAAAGGTGCTATCGCAATGATCGGGGTGGGGAGGGGAGGGGAGGGGGCATTCTAGGAAAAGTTGCATATCTACATCTTGGAGTGATCCCTGAGGGGTCAATCTGCACACTCAGGCGTATATTGTTGCTTAAACATCACTGCAGAGAAGAAGAGATTCCTTCCTTCCGATTCCTAGATAAATAATAATGTCCAAAAATAACGAGAGATGCCCCTCCCCCTCAATGCTATAACGCCAATAGAAGTTTGAAATCCAAACATGGAAATCCGCATTTTAGCAATACCAACGCAAGCCAACTAAGATGTGTAGAGTGAATTTTAGTTAACAACATATTGGGTCAATGTTCATGCGAGGCCCAAACACAACTGCGCGGACCACTTTCACAAGGTTGTATGGGTATTCATTGTGAGCACAAGCTATTACTTAAGACAAAGTAGGATGAATGAAGTAAGAAAGTGAATACCGAGTCGTCAAGGATGTTTAGGTATTGTTGAATTAGTTCACGATTCCTTGCCTCGTTAGTTCTATCCGTCATAAAATTGCTCTCCATATCTGTAAAAGAACTGGAATTGAAAACGAAGACAGTTCCACGAGCGAGTAAGGAAAGACAACGAGGTGAAATAATAAAAACATAAAGCATTGAAAGTTGAACAAGACCACACCACCCCGTCAAAAATGACAATTTCCCGCACCAGTTTGAACCTATTAAATCTCCCGCCAGCGTCATTTCGATTGGGGCGCGTTTTCCACGATAAGGGTCGTTATTCGGTTGAGCATTGGCCTAGATACCGCACCGGACAATGCCATGGAAGATTACCGAGATTGTTGCGATTTTTGGTTTGGGCTGAACGTCCAGCAAAACTGGCCACTAGTACTACAGCACATTCTGATACCATGTAAAGGTGGATAAAGATAAAAACGAAGCTTACTCAAGTTATAGCTTTGCATCCTAAAGTTTATTCTAATTATAGGAAGCTTCTGCCTTCACAATTCCGCACAGTGAAGGGAGACACAAAACGAAACTATGTTTTGTTCAGCGTATTTCAAAATCAAAATTCTAATAACATAAAAAATGGAGCATTTATTTTGTTTGCACGAAAAAGTAATAGAGGCATCTGATATACATGGGAGGTATCGTTTTTACCCTACCACGTAACTATTCAACTAGTTCACAGTCACCATTCACAGTTGAGGCGCGATTCATCCCCGGATCATCATGGCAATGCCCCGTTCATACTTAGGGGGCGTGGCTGCGCTCACAAGCAGCGGGGCACTGTGGCACGGGGAAGGGGCGGAGACGACACAGGCAACGAGACAAGAGGATACATGTGGACACGCACGATGCAGCCACGCCTTGCCGCCGGCACCGTAAAGTATGAAAGCGGCCCAAAGCGGCACAACTTGCCATTGCTCCACCGCCGCTCAAGTAGTGGCCATTACCTATAAAATGATCAACAAACAAAGGTGAAAAATATACCAGCATGTAAACAACCACGGTATGATAATAAATTATGAAATACAAAACTTTGATGACTGCTGTTTATCGTCGCAGCTCGCAATACGAAAGTTATACAAGGATGCTGAGTTATGGGCAAAAGCTTCGGTGTCGGACGGGACTCGAATCCGCGCTTCATCCTTAGCACACAAAACTTTGGCGCATAGTAGCCTTCATTAACAAAAACCCATAGGATACTATAGAAGCGTCGAAAATTTTTGTAAAGTATTTTTTGGTTATTTTTGTATATTACGGCACTTACAATCAGCATATAAAACGAGTTCGAAATGTTCGGATTAAATGAAAATAACTTAGCACTGAACTACAACGAAATTGAATATGAGATGCTTACAGTCCAGTTTCCGAAGGCTGGTAGGGCGTGGCCTACAGAGTTGGGTGAGAGTGTGTGGCGGGGTGAGAGAGATCGATACATGTCCGTAGGCCTCGCCCTGCTAGCCGTCGGGAAATGGACTGTATTATAGCAGCCAAGATGTTACGAAATCTTTTTAAAAAACGTCTTTGAGGCTTCTACAGCCTTTTTTTGACTGTTGTATTTTTTCCCAGTCCCATACTGCTACTGAACATTTGGATCATTACTAGATTTTCGAGCAGAGCAATGCCAAACTGAAAATTTAAATAATATCAACAAAGTGATTGAACATCCAGTTTCGGAAATTATAAAACTTTGATGGGACATTAATGTTAAAGAAAGATGCAGCTGTGAAAGGAAAGGGAAAGTAATGAATTTATATGTTTATTTTATATTTTATCTGTATGTGTCCAAATGGAAATAGACCTGGGAATCATTTGGAAACGGTGGCACTACTTCATAATTTTCATTATTCAAGTTGCTTATGAAGAAAGTAAACGATATGTCTCATCCATGACCCTGTGTTGGTTCCCATTTCTTCTCGCGAACGTGCCCATGACATGCACCCTTATCAAGTGATTTTTCGCGTTATCATACGAGTATCGAATTGCCGCCGCCCTTTGTTGTCGCTCATAATGAACATCACAGTCCAGACGCATCCGAAAGATCCGAAAAACGACGGTGAGCACGACTTTATCGTCTTTTTTTCTTAAAAAGAATTTTATTTGGCACTGAAGTGAATTGTGGCCCATAATGCAAGATTACCTGACGAAGCCCCAAAAACTCTAATAATCTGTTTTGTTGTGCAACATGACCATTTAACTATAGGTGAAACTTATGAAAATGACTGTAGTGCGAGTCACGGTCGTCACGAGTAAACAAACATATAAAGAGAAGATCTTTTCAGCTGAATAGTTCATATTACCCCCCTCCCTCCCCACGGAATCGTTTTATTAAACTTTTTTGTCTAATTTTTCAAAGGAAAATCCACAGCTGAGCTTGTTCCGCTGAAAACTCACAGTTGTAGCTTCTTCTATTCCGGTGAAATGGCTAAAATCGTATGGAGCGTGCTTAAAGGAATCGTCCACGGAAAATGAGTTTTTGTGTTACCCATATATTTATGTTGTATTTGCCTAATGTTGGCCTCATGCAAAATTTCACGCGAAAAAATGTGAATCTGGCTGAGATACAGCAACACAAAGTGCGGTCCCAGTGGGCGGGGCCTCCGTGTAAAAGCCCCGTCCCGTCTTCCGCCGCCGTTGGGAACGGAGAGTGGGACTGTTTACGTAACCTTCTGTTCCTACAATGCGGCTCCGACCACGGCGGACGCGGTACGAGGCTTTTACACGGAGGCCCCGCCCACTGGGACCGCACTTTGTGGTGCTGTATCTCAGCCAGATTCACATTTTTTTGCGTGAAATTTTGCATGAGGCCAACATTAGGCAAATACAACATAAATACATGGGTAACACAAAAACTCATTTTCCGTGGACGATTCCTTTAAATGTAGTCGAAACCGCCCTATGCTGTACCAGAAGTGTGTAGTTACACACCCTTTAGGGGAAGCTCCGCCCACTCCTCTTTCTCAACCATCTCAATAGATATCGATTGTGCCCAATTTGCTTTTGATTGTTAGTGCGGTTTTCTTTATGGTACTCCAGTGTATCTTTCTCATGACTCAGAAATTCACTGATAAGGGTTCGCACAGGTGAACTTTCCTGGTACAAAACTATTAAAGATGGAATGTCAAATATGAATCGCTTTGATTATGAATGACTTCTTATTTGATGAAATTTAGCCTTCTTTTGTTAGGCTTTTAACGAGCTATCTTTCCAATCCATGATTTCTTGGCTATTTCTTAAGTGCAAATATCGTATCGATCCTTCCCTCGATCTGTAATGGCTTCCTTACATTTTGCGATATACCCTACGCGAGCGGTGCATCTGCCATTTTGCAGAGGAAGAGATGAGACTATTTATGAATACTTTAGATCGATGTCGAGTCTGCGAAGCACAAGCGACCGGATTTCATTTCGACGCCCAGTCATGCTCAGCATGTGCAGCATTCTTTCGGCGTACAATATCGCTCAACAAGAAGTTTGTCTGTATAGCTAATCGATCTGACTGCAAAGTACACTACAGTGAGTCTAAAACGACCAGTGAAAAGCCAGCTGATCGTTCAACAGGAATGAAACTGTAACCTAACGACACCGGAGGGAATAAGTTGGGAGAGAACGAAATTAAACGGCGAAAAGCCCCAGAAATAGAAGCCCAAAAACTCTCATTTCCCTCCGCGCCCCTCTGCGTCACTAATCGGCGAGGTGGATTGCAGACGGGTGAGAGGCTAAGTTGGCCGGCCGCTAACGTTGTCCCGCTGATAAACTGCGGACGACACGCCGCGCTGCTGCTCATGACAAAACCCCAATCCGCCCTTTTTCAATGCGACTTTCGCTACATATCACCTCTTCTGAAGTGGAAGGTTTGTTTTCACAGAGCGTGTAATCCCAGTTCTCATTTATTACTTACCCCCCCCCCCCCCGGTGCCTTCAAGCGAAATGAAGGAATGGTTCGAGCAACGGCCAGGGTACACCGGCAGTCGAGGATTCCTCGACAGGGGATCGTATTTGACATTCGGGATGGGGGGAGGTCGTAATTGGAGAGTTTAGCAATGGTCCCAGACTAGATGATAAGAGAAACGTGATGTCAGCTGACCCCGTTCTGGAAAATGTGTTAGGTTACTGATCTAGCAGATCTTATGCAGATGTTGAAAGGGGGAGGGGTCGTACTTGGACCCTGAGAGGGTCGTACTGGAGCGGCCATTTTCGTCGACACCTGGGTGTGCCCTGGCAACGCCCCTTTCCAAATGCCCCACGCTGTTGACTTTCATTCGGGTTGAAAGTGGCATTTGAGTCTTTACCACGGCCCGTACAGTGATTGACGGGGGTCGGCCCGTGTGCTACTCTGTGTCATCACCCTTCTGAACGAAATACAAAGACGGGAAGAAGCTAATTTTGCCAAACTCTCATTTCCACGGGACAATTCTCGTCCGACCCTCTGGGGATAAGGCGTCCACTTTCGATGTTCCTGATGTTTTTTGCTGGTTTTTTTCTCTGCTACTGACCATCACGGCTCTAACTCTATTTTTGAGCGCGAATATGATCACCTTTCTATCGCATGGTGTGCCTTCAAAGGTTTGAAGAGACTTTGGATGGCCATGAGACCCGAGCTTTGGATTGATCTTTACTCCAAGTGTGATTTACATTCGTCAATCTAGCATTCCACTTCCACTAACTCCCACTTTCCACTAACTTGAATAAAAGTCGGATGCGTGCCTTGCAGGAGAATTTAACAGAGTCCAGATGTGGGTGTCAGCCGCGGAAGGCGTTCAAATTCAAATTCAATTAGTCGTTTAAGGTATGCATCAGATATGTCGATCATGTAGATTTGAAAAGTGCTTGAAAGCTGGAATGAATACAGCGGGTACGTTCTCCATACTTCCGAACTAAAACAAACTGGGGTTCTCGTATTGTTGGCGTTGTGGAACGCTATTTAGCCTCAAGTGATTTTTTTCCGATCATTTTTTCTAATCAGTTCTCATTTTCCCCAAGGCGTTCAACCTCGAAAAGGCCATCAATATTATCGAAGAACTTTCTGTACCAAATCTGGTTTGAAAAGAAACAAAAGGTTTGCCGTCGTTGCGCCGATGTCCAGAGATGAAAGGGAGCAGATCGAAGAGGTTACAATTGTTTTGTTTATCTTTTACATTTTTCCTGTTCTTATTTTATGTGGATCCTCTAGGATTGAGGGGGGAGGGGTCATCAGAAGGGGATCCTTCCTGGGGAGTTCTTCAAGTTTTCCACTTTCATATCATGTTGGGCAGAAGCCACGCCTCATTGTACGCAATGGACGGGCAGACTGGACTGCCCGAGCACTACCCACAAGTCTCCGTCCTTCGTCATCATAGTTAGAAAAAAGGAACGAAAAGTGGGGCAGATGCAAAGGCAACCAAATCGTGTGCCGGAGCTCTATCAGTCATTTTGCTGGTTTTTACCTCTATTTGCCTAATTGGCACCAGCAACGTTTTCTTTATTAGAGGAGCCAATGGTTCTAAACATCCACATGTTCAGGCTTTCGCTGTCTTGAAAATGATGTAGTAGTTCAGATCGAGTATGAAAAATATTAACGTTTAAAATTTTAGGTAGTACTGAGTCCACGCACCTCATTAGATGGCACTGATGGATGTTCTTCAGTGGCGTCACCTGGAGAGGTACGTTTTGAGTTCCCTTCACATTTCACCCTCCTACTTGTTCAGTGGACCGAGAAACAAAACAAAATCCACAAGTTTTGAGAAAAATACACTCAAAAAACGGCCGCAACTCGTAATATTTTTGGAAACGTTCCTTGTGAATATGTGGTAATTTTCATTTTTCAGAAATTCAAAGGCCAGTCGGGCAGCAGTACGAGAATTTCGTCACCACTTTCCTTCGTGATGAGGAATGAACATGATGATGTAAGAGAGATTTCGGTTTAGCAAAGCGGCTTTCCTTAAAAATCACAAAGAACAAGGAAGGTGAATGTCAAGGATGGCCGCATTTGTATTTAGCCCATGAACGCGTGCTGTTGCAGCGCGGCAGGAATAACAAATCAATGGAGCGAGGCCGCGTGATAGCTTATAGGCCGCGTCGCATCAGCAGCACGCGTAGTATTCCAATTATCTCACATGCGTTTATTTATTTATCAAGTTGCACGGCACGGGGTACAAAACATGTGTTTCTTACACATGGGGAGAACAAAACCTGTTGGATCAATCGAAACGAGGTGCATTAAAGACACCGGAAGGAGGCAATTTTGGCATACGCTGAAACAGACGTAGTTCGGACGAGTTTAAGTGACCGCCATTGCACAAACTCGCCAATTTGACGCCTTGGCACGGCGCCAAGAGAAGATGTTTCTATTTTAAAGTTGTTTTTCCTTTTACTTTTTCCTTTGTTCCTTCTTATATTGTTTCTATTGGGTCATTCCATAAGTAATGTCGTTTTTTTTTCAGCGTAAATTTTTCCTATGAAATTACAAGTTTTCGCAGCACGTCATATATCATTCGAAAGAGGTTTTCCTGCTCTACAAAATGACATGTTTAGTTTTCGAGTTTGTTAGAATGGGGCCGACATTTAGGCTGGCGAAGAGGTAGGTCCAGCCGACAAAAATTGACCAAACCGGCAATCAATTGAAACACTATATTTTAATTTGGGAAAATCAACCAGTCATGTGTCGCGTACTTAGCCCTGACCTCTTCTACAATTTCCAATATTTAATTGATCAGGAAGTCGTGTCGTTATTTTTCTAAAATCTTTTTTCGAAAGCACCCACATTTATTCAAAATGAAATTTTTTCTTTCAAACTTTTTGATTACAGTCCAGTTTCCGAAGGCTGGCAAGGCGTGGCGTGTGTGAGTTGGGTGAGAGTGTGTGACAGGGTGAGAGAGATCGATACAAGTCCGTAGGCCTCGCTCTGCCAGCCGTCGGGAAATGGACTGTAGAGTTGTTTTATGTACCACTTCGAAGGACTTCTTCTGCTCTATCGGAAACATCTTTCTAGTTTGTTTTGGCTGCGATTCAGATTGAGTTTTAATACCATGTGATATGGGTCCAGTTGACATTTTTCACAATTTATTTTTTCCATGAGAAATTCAAGGAATCCGGTCAGTGGTATTTCCCTGTTCCTAGGCACCACCTGTTCTTAACATTCCACCACTCTTTCAACTGATTGGTTGAGAAAATTTTCTTGCCTTTGTTCGAAGAAATTATCTAAAACCAGTTGGCGGGCGCACACTACTGTGCGCGAAACACCATGTGCGTCAGTAGGTCGGCCTGTATTGCTCTTTTTCTTGAGGACAGAGTATTTCAGTGCACACCCAGCCCACCGTGGGCGGAGCTTAAATTAGTCCATGTGTGGTCTTCACTTCCTGTCCCATGCCCTACCCATACCACATTTGTCCCCATCTCCACAGGTCGTTTTTCATGTAACGTCCAAGCTCCGCCCACCAATTTAAATGCCCCGCCCACTGTGCCCTGCATTCTTTCCTGACCTTCAGAAACTCATCCCTGACCTTGATCCATCTTCTCCCTATGTGTGGGGCACATTCGAACCCAATCAACAATTTTTGAACATTCCACGACGGCCCCGCCCATTATGGGCGGAGCTTAACTTGGTCCATGTGTGGTCTTTACTTAGTGTCCCATGCCCTACCCATACCGCATTTGTCCCCATCTCCACAGGTCGTTTTTCATGTAACGTCCAAGCTCCGCCCACCACTTTAAATGCTCCGCCCACTGTGCCTGCATTCTTTCCTGACCTTCAGAAACTCATCCCTGACCTTGATCCATCTTCTCCCTATGTGTGGGGCACATTCGAACCCAATCAACAATTTTTGAACATTCCACGACGGCCCCGCCCATTATGGGCGGAGCTTAACTTGGTCCATGTGTGGTCTTTACTTAGTGTCCCATGCCCTACCCATACCGCATTTGTCCCCATCTCCACAGGTCGTTTTTCATGTAACGTCCAAGCTCCGCCCACCACTTTAAATGCTCCGCCCACTGTGCCTGCATTCTTTCCTGACCTTCAGAAACTCATCCCTGACCCTGATCCATCTTCTCCCTATGTTTGGGGCACATTCGAACCCAATCAACAATTTTTGAACATTCCACGACGGCCCCGCCCATTATGGGCGGAGCTTAACTTGGTCCATGTTGGTCTTTACTTGGTGTCCCATGCCCTACCCATACCGCATTTGTCCCCATCTCCACAGGTCGTTTTTCATGTGACGTCCAAGCTCCGCCCACCACTTTATATGCTCCGCCCACTGTGCCCTGCATTCTTTCCTGACCTTCAGAAACTCATCCCTGACCTTGATTCATCTTCTCCCTATGTTTGGGGCACATTCGAACCCAATCAACAATTTTTGAACATTCCACGACGGCCCCGCCCATTATGGGCGGAGCTTAACTTGGTCCATGTGTGGTCTTTACTTAGTGTCCCATGCCCTACCCATACCGCATTTGTCCCCATCTCCATAGGTCGTTTTTCATGTAACGTCCAAGCTCCGCCCACCACTTTAAATGCTCCGCCCACTGTGCCCTGCATTCTTTCCTGACCTTCAGAAACTCATCCCTGACCTAAATCCATCTTCTCCCTACGTTAGGAGCACGTTCGAACGTAATCAACATTTTCGGACTGAAAGCCAAACATTCCAGTGCACGCCCCGCCCCCGTGGGCGGAGCTTAATTTGGTCCATGTGTGGTCTTTACTTCCTGTCCCATGCCCTACCCATACCACACTTGGCCCCATCTGCACAGGTCGTTTTTCATATGATACCTAATTTCGTGACAGACGGAGGGACAGACGCCTTAGCGCTTTATATATACATAGTATAGTATGGATCACCGAGTTGTGGCGGAAAAACGAAATGTGGAAAAAGAGCGACGTGACTTTTTAAGCAACCGACTGGTGGAACTTACAGGAGAGGTCGGGGCTAAGTACGGAACACATGATTGGTTAGATTTCCTCAGGTAAAATATTGTGTTTCAATTGATTGCCGGTTTGGCCAATTTTTGTTTGCTGGACCTACCTCTTCGCCGGCCTAAATGTCGGCGCCATTCTAACATACTCAAAAACTAAGTAGGCCATTTTGTAGAGCGGGGTGTATTATGCTGCAAAAACTTGTGATTTATGGCAAAAATTTTCGCTTGAAAGAAAAACGACACTACTTATGGAATGACACAATGGATGTACTTACATGAATGCTAATGTAGTTAGGAATGGCGACTCCACTGCACTGGGAGTCAGGTGCTACAACTAACGTTGGCCCGCGGCCCGTCTCCTACGGCGGACAACTCGGAAAGTCAGTGTGTTGATGCGAATGGGATGCGAATACACACCGCAGCGTCGCGCTTTTGAATCCGGGTTTTTCCGCCTATTATCGCTTCTAACCTTGAGTGTTCGTTACAAAATGCTCATTTCTTTGCATCTTCCTCTTGTTTCGGACCACTTCCGGTTCCTTTAAATAAGAAAAGGGCTCCCCGATTTCCCGAATTAATAATTGGCGGCCTCAGCAGTAGTTGGTCTTTTAAATATGTAAGTATGTATAAGCACTTATTTGTTTCAGTATATAAATAATATTAATAATATATGGTCATTCAAATTTGTTCGCCTAATTGACGACATCAATCGACAAACAACGGCAGCAGTTCGCACACCTCCCGGATGTACGGCGCCGTTCGAGGTTAAAACTGGAGTGAGGCAAGGAGCAGTAGCAGGACCGTTTCTTTTCAACTTCGCCGTTAACGATATCATGCGAAGAGTGACGGAGCGACATGCTGCAGACGTCGTCCTCTCGCCATCAGGACGTTCCTTGCTCGATCTCGAGTACGCCGACGATGTCGTTATATTTGCGGAGAGCAATGCGAAGTTGCAGCGTGTCGTTAACCTTGTGTCAAAACTAGCTGCAGCCTATGGATTACGCCTTCGCCCTGACAAATGCAAACAAATGTGGATTTCAGTGAAACCTACAGCGGGAGTCAAGGTGGATGGGCAACCAATAGAACTTGTAGAGGAGTTCTGTTATCTGGGCTGTATGCTGAAGAACAACGGCAGCTGTGAAAGCTGTGAAAGGGATATTCAGCAGCGCTGCGTTAAAGCCGTATCGGCGTTCAACTCCTTATACAGGTGTCTGTGGTCGACTCCTATTGCCAATGAAGTCAAGCTGCGCGTGTACTTGTCCGCCATTCGACCCATCATGATGTACGGATCGGAGACATGGGCAGCGCCGTCCACGGTAATGGAAAAACTCAACTGCACAGAAAGAAAACTTCTCAGACGAATGCTGGGCAACTTCTGGCCAAGGGTATGCCACAACGGAGAACTTTATGCGGAAGTGGATTTGGTGTACCGGAGGATGAGTCGTGGAAAACAGCAGCATCTTTCCCCTCCATCGGAAGTAGTCACGCAGAATCGTCTACGCTTCCTGGGTCACCTTTTGAGGAGACAGTCGGATCGCCTTGTTCAACTTTCCCTGAGGATGCTTCCGGATCCCAGTTGCAAGAGGCCGCCCGGCCGCAAGCGGAGATTCTGGACAGATGTGGTGAAGGAGGACCTGAGGATGCTTGGCGTTGATCGGCAGTTTAAGCGAGACATTTCGTTTCGCAGGTTATGGAACAGCGACGAGTGGGTGGATTCCATTCGACCTATCGCTGAAGATCGTGATCGATGGGCTCAGCTCAGCTGGACAACACACCTCGACGAAGATGCGGCATGACCGCGTCAGGCAACTTGCCAGCCGATTAAGTCAAGTCAAGTCAATGGTCATTCAAGATTTTATTTCTCCACCACTGTCAAACAAAGAAGTTTCGAGAAGATTTATAGATTTGTTCGAGAAAGTCCAAAATAGCAACCCTCGATTTAGGTTCTTACTTGGCTGGTTCGAGAAGAGATGAAACTGGGTGAACGCCGTCGAATTCTCTTCTGCGAGAGACCAGTCGACAAAGTTCTTGGCCAAACGTCGAACTGTGTGAGGCTTTTCTTCACATTTAATAGCGTCAGATTATCTTGCTCTCTACATGAATGTTGTGATGAACTTGTCCGGCATGATTCCCTTTCAAGCGATTTCACTGTCACTGATAACAGTGAGATGAGAAACATCAGCGCTGAAATGGCGAGCCTAGAGTAGATCAGGCGGGGCCGATTTTTGAAAGATTAGGCCGACGTTCATACTTTGAGCCGGCAGGACGTGACTGCGCTACAGGCAGCGAGGCAGAGTGGCAAGGGGAGGTGTAGAGAACGAGAAAGGGTGGCTGAGGCGGAGACGCAGAGACACGCAGTCACGCCCGCCCTTCTGCCGGCACTGCGAAGTATGAATGCGGCCTTAGATCCCATGTCTGCTCCTATCTAAACAACTCTAGATGTAGCCACGCTGTTCCGCAACTAAATATCTAGGTGGCCCATCAGAGGTGCTGATGTGGGTTGCATGGTTCCCCTGGAGAATAGTCAGGAGGCTGGCCATAAGACTCCCTTCTCGTCACGGTGGTCCTGCCAGTAACTGCCTCGCTGGATGTTTGCCCAACGCAGCGATCCTTCTTGATGCACAGCATAGTTGATTTTGGCGGTTTTGACGGATCTATAACGTGTGGCAGTCATAAGCAGTACACATTTGTTTGAAGGCGGGACAATGACGAGGTGGTGATCAACGAACATTATGCACAACAAATTAAACAATTATTGTTATACGCTTCGAGTGCTTTACCCGCAATTTTGCTCGTCCACTCGTCATTTTGGGTGTGTGCACTTATGACAAATTTTCGCTTTGCGACATCGCACTCGCGGCGCCGTCAGCATAACTCGCCGCGGTCAGTTAGAATTCCGCTCAGAACGTAAGGGTCTAAAGGGAGGGTTGCAATGAACGCAATCACACGCGAAGAAATCCGCGGCACCGCTCGCCGCGAGCGGCCGCGCGAAATTTGTCATAAGCGTACACGCCCCGTCACTTTCCAGGATAAGTAAGAAATGGTGCTTCACTGTGGGCCAGAGTCGGTTTACTCTAGAGATCTAATTTTAGCCCTATACTCGAGAAGACATTCGACCATTATCGTTCCGTTCATTTCGCAAGAGTATTCGAACTCATATTCTTTTGATATATGAGTGGTTACAAGCATGGCCAGATTACCGCACACTTGGAAACAACGACAAGGTGCATTTGCTTTCCCGCTTTTATCAACGATTTACGTCCACCAAAATATCTAGCAGATTCATGGAAAATTTTTCTAAAAATTTGGAAAAATGTGGAATAAAACGATGGAAGCGAAGGTCGAAGTGAGGAATGCTGGGCTCACGCAAATTATTTCAGGTCTCCTTTCTTCGAAAGTGTGTCCTGTTCCATACAATACTAGATCCCGTCTATATTTCCATCCAAATCGGGTATGTTTCCTGTTTTACTTTGGAATATAGCATAGTGCCGAGAAGATCCTGAGCCTTGTTATTGTGGTCAATAGCTACCATCATAAATGGCAGTAGTACGATCCGAATGGAAGCAGATAATCAGCAGCCAAAGTTCCATTTCAAACCAAGATAGCATCTGCAAGCAAGTTCGTGGCTAGCGTAAGGAGGTGAAGAGTGGGAAGGGGGAAGGGGAAAGATTGGCTTGACATCTCAGGCCACGTTCATACTTTGGAGTACAGACGTCGAAAGCGCCAATCTATGCCGTGGCAAAGTCATGTGTCCGCCCTTTGTACCAAGATTTGAATCCTGGAGAGATATTAGCATAGTGCCAAACTATGGCAACATTCGCGCGCTTTCACCAATGATTTGTCGGGCTCTCGCCACGATCATCATGTTGTAGTATGGTTCGGTCGAGCGTTATAAACAAAGCACGTCGTCAGAGTGTCGCCGTGCTGCATACGTCTCCACCCTCCCTTTACCCCGTAGCTCAAATGCATGTCAAGGCAAAAGTGGTTGTTGAGCCTCCACCCCACCAGCTAAAGTGCAGACGAATGAAGGTTGATAATTGGCTCAGCCTCCAGTGGTGGTGATCTGTGAAAACTTGAGTCTGAGACTGGGGTCATACTCGGCGACCGTTCGCGCGACCTTCGTGATCGCGCGATCGCTGTTGATGCGCAACCAGGGTCAAGCGTCCAGTTGAGTAAAATTTTCAAAAAATACGACCCCCCCAAAAAGGGGACCCCAATACGACCCCCCTATCTCTGCACAATAACCATCAATTAAGCATTTGTCGATTTTTTAAGTGCTCCACACCAATATACAACTAAATGAACACAAAAACCCGAAAAATATGTGATACAGGTGAAATTCTCAGTACTATACACTCAATATATAATCTATGAATCCTAGATTCCAGATCGCATCACGCTTCTACCTCATAATCGAACAATTTCAAACAGTAATTCAGAATAGTCTACACATCTAGAGAAGTTAAGGATCTCATGTCAGGCGACGGCTGCGACGCGGCGATCACGATAGAGCGCGGTGTCTTCCCCATACTAAATTCCGACATTTTGGAAATAGTTCAAAGTTTACCTAGAGCCCATCTTTCGAACAGCTGTAAACTGTTTTCCTAAACTTCCTCAGACCTATCCATTGCCCGTTTGCTTTCCCCAATGGTTGCTTAGTTCTCGATATGGGTTTCCAGAGGATTTGATGAGGAAAATTTTGAAGTGTTTCAATCTTAACCATATGGGTGCGTTTTGGTGAAGCAGGGTCTGCTATGTTGTCGCTTTCGAATGACTACCTGAGCCATGCCATATCTTCAAAATGAAGGAAGTTAGTTGGAGGGAAGCTTGATGAGGATTTGATGAGGAAAATTTCGAAGTGTTTCACTGAAATGGCCATAACTTCCTTCAAACTTAACCATATGAGTTCGTTTTGGTGAAGCAGGGTCTGCTAGGTTGTCGCTTTCAAACGACTACCTGAACTATGTCATATTTTAAAACGAAGGAAGAAACCTACAGAAAAGCCAGTTGAGAAAAGCTTTTTTTCGTCGAATTTGCGAGATATCCAAGATTCTTCAGAAAAATTGATTTATTGTTACTGAAATTTCTTTAATGCATCTTTCGCTTTGGACAAGAAGCGTCGGTCAACTTCTCTCTGGGATGCGCCATGCATGAGGATTTCATCCACATTCTCAATGAATACAAACGTTTTTGCGGTTTGTATAGTGGCTGCTAACACGAGATTACGTACTTGCAATCGTAGTAATATATGGAGAAAGTCCATATCAGCTAATTTTTCGTTTTCATCCCAATGTTTTTGCAGTGTCCATCCACGGTAGTACCTGTTGATAGATATTGCTTTCCACGGTTAATCGATGAATTTCGTGAATTTCGGAGGTGACTCTGTACGTGGTTTCGGTGTCAGCGGACCAACGAAAGGTCTATTGGCGTTGACCGGTTTCGTTGCAGATCGCGCCATGCATGAGGTTTCCATGATGATTAAGTTAAACTAGTTTCAGGTACCAACCTAATTAGTCAGTTTTATCATTTCTTCCCTTACACTTTGGACCCTCTGCGTGACAACTTCTGTTGATCACTAGTACCTCAACGATTACGGCCCCCCCCCTCCTAGCGGACCAAATACGACCCCCCCCCGTTGAGGATTCCTCAACGGAGGCTTGACCCTGTGCGCAACGCAGTCCCCATTCCCAATACCGCAATGCTGACCGTGCGCTGACCGGCTCCCACAGGGCATCGCAGTCCGGCGCCGAACGAGAACTCGCCCAATTGGGAAACCTAGATCGCATTGGCAGCTATTGCGCGACCTGTTGCCGAGTATGAACACAACCTAAGCCGAGGCGGCCTTCGTAAGGCCGCGTTCATACTGTGCGCTGGCAGGTCATGACTGCGTTCACAAGCAGTGAGACAGTGTAGCACAAGGGAGGTGCAGAGAAAAAATTGAAGGCAACGAGTCAGGGTGGTATTGGCAGAGACGTAGAGATACACAGCCACTCCCTGTCGCCGGCACCGCAAAGTATGAACGCGGCCTAAGAGCGATTTATGAGAAGTCGACTGATAGAAAAACTGTTGTTTGTAATCGCTTCAAGGCGACTACTAACATACAAAAGAGTTTAGCGCTCTACTCTTTTGTACCTACAAAAGTGATTGTCATGATCACAGAAAAAGACTTTGTATTCAGTTATTCGATATTAGCATTTATAAATACAGCGGTATTTTCGATTGCTTTAGATATCCAGATCGCTTTGTAATGCAAAACGGTGGCTACGTCTCATGTGTTGAAGGGTGTGAAGACGGCTGGCAAGGGGAAAAGGAAATATCTACGGACGTCAAAAAATCGTATGTGCTGTTTTCAGAGATACTGGTTTTCCGTGAGAGCACTTCAAAGAAGCATGGTTATCACCCCTGTTTCATAATGAATAAAACCATTTCTAACCAGTAAAAAAATTTCAAAAAGAGAAAAATTCTGCTATATCAGAAGAGCTCAATTCCATGAATTAATTACCTATAACCTGTCTTTTCAAGGATTTACCTACCGCTACTGAAAAAAATAATGTCAGAAATTATTCCGCCAATGCTGAGTCTGGAATTATCGTTTGAGGAATTTGTGGCCTTGAAAGCTTTCGTCAGCTGGCAAGGAGGTAGACTTCTTCGATATCTCCGGTACTCCTCTTTTGAATATTGTTCTACCTTCAGCCATTTCCAACATCTCTATACGTGGCCGTGATGCTATGCGACGACAGATCGACGCCATTTCAAATTCACTGCACCTCCATTATAATCGGGTTGGTTCAACTCTAGTTTAGAAAAAAAAGCAAAGATGGAGCAATACAACGTGGCACTGGTACTGCGCATAAGAACCGAGTACCAAGCCCTACTTCAACATCTTCAGCTAATTGGTATCAGGATCAATTATGAGTACGGAAGCACTTCAATATACGGTGTCCACGTGCATTTGAGGCTGCCTTCATACTCCGTGGTGACGGCGGTAGGACGCGATTGCGTGTCTCTGCATCTCCGCTTATGCCACACTGTCTCGTTGCTTGCGTCGTCCCTGCACCTGCCCCGTGCTACATGCTTCATAGGCTGTTAACGCAGCCACGCCTTGCCGGCGCAGGGTATGAAACGGCTCCATGGAAATTACTTCTCACGGGTTAGCACTCCTGGGCCCATTTCGAAAGTGTTGATCAATGATAGTATCCTGAAAGAGGAAGGTTGTGGTTAGCCTCTACCATATCTAGTTATCAAAAAGTTTCGGTTACCGAAAAGGTTCTACCGTATTTCGAAGGTCCGACATTGCTATGAAGGATGAAGAATTCAACCACGTGTTGATTTCCCATAGTCGAATTTTTGCTCGTAAATTAGCATATTTGCGATGAAATAAGGATTACATAACAATTCATCGCGATTTTTCATTAAGTTCAGGGGAACAGGAGCGATTATTCGTTTCTTGATGGGAAGAAGGTTGACCCACGATACTGACGCGCGGCGGCAGAATGGCGCGCCTGTTTGGGAAAGGAGAGCTTGTTGCACTGTTGAAAAGCATTTTTCACAGCGAATCGCGTCTTTGTTCGTCAGCTTGGACCCCTAGCGTATTTCTTTTGAACCTACTATATTTTTGTGAGGATGTAATTCATCGCTCTACTGACTTCATTTTGAAGCAAATCTATTTTTCCCATCGTCCATTTTCTAGAACAATATCCCTGCTGCCGAACGAATGGGATCAATCATTCTCCTGCTGAGCTCAATTTTCGTAAGTATTCACATCACACCTACTGTTTTCCATTTTCTCATTCAGTTTTATGATCGATAATTGATTAAAGTGCTGCTTTTTGTTGGGAAACACACTACTGTAGCTCTATTGGGATTGTAGAGATAACCGGTTCATGTTAAGTCCCCTAAGTTATTTAGTTGCGGCCATCAAAGGTAGGAAAGCTGGTTGAGTAGCCATTATGGGCAGGGCAACGGCCACGTCTCGGCTTGACCGTTGTCCCACCCCTATAAAACAAGGGTGCGGAAACACGTCTTCGGTGGTGGGGACCAATGACAATAAGGAGAATCTATTTCTAGGGTGCTTAAGCGTTTTTCACACTGATAGGTACCCCCACCCCTTAATATTCGACAACCGACCAAATCGCCCCTTCTGGTGCCTCTCATGTTTTTGACACAGAGTACAATGCATGGCAAGGTGGATCAACATACGACCCCCTTCCCCCTACAACCTCCATGATTTTTTCGAAGCGCTTTTGTGTTTCAAACCTTACTTCCATATGACGGATTTTGAACCATTTGCAGTCTACCGGGCTGGATTTTGTGGAAAGTCACCGGCAAATTGAATTTTTCGATTTATGGCACTTGGATTCGTTGCTTTTACAGTTCCTCAATTTGGATTCAATATTGGCTGAGCTTAATAGTGCGCAGTGTTGAATAAATCTTTGATAATATATTCATCTTAAACCCACAATCTTACCCTTTGAAAACATTTTTCAACCTGTGCTCCACGGTGGGAGCTATTGACTTGCGTTGAACACATTTTTAGAAAAACATAGATTTATTTATAAAGTCAGTGCACACTCTAACAGTGCATAAGAATATAAACTATGAGATCCACGGAGATTCGCGGCCCCCCACAAACATCTAACTAACGACCAGAGAAAGAGATCACAGAGGTAATGATAGACGGAATTGTAAGGAAAAGGGACACAATAGCGGATTCCGCTCCTCGTCACATTATACACTCGTCATTCACAGAGAATGAAATGAGCTAATTCCAAATTCGACGAGATGCATACCGTGTTAATGGCGTTCCTGAAACAAAAAAGGAGTTATTTGCATCATTAATGCGCATAGGCATGTTGACAGGGTGAGGTGCAGAAGGAACCGATGCGACATTACAAGGGCGACGCACGCGGCATTTTTACAATAGACGCCCCGAGTGATCAAAGCGGCACCTCTTGCATCACTCCTGATACTGCTGCGTTCATACTTTGCGTCGGCAGGACGGCGTTCACAGGCAGCGAGGCGCAGATGACACGGGTGAGGTACAGAGACGACGCGGCCGCGCCCCGCCGCCTTCGAAGCAAAGTATGAACGCGGTTTATGGTTGACCGTGACGCGATACGCGATGCAATTAGCATAGAGCTGTTGATTCATAGCACAACACAAACCTCCATTTTTCTTCCGCGTGTTTCTATCGGTAAACTAAGACTAGCAATTAGTCCAAGTAGCGCAGTGGTGCCATAGATTCCTATCGGTAATGAGAGAGATTTTCCTGAAGCCACCTGAAATCACATGAAATATATAATGGATTATAACGATAGAAGGGCACTTCAATTGATGCTTCAGAGGTCGATCCTTCTCAACCTTTAGAAAGTCGAGAAAACCGGTCCTTATCAGCTCAAGTAGGCTTAGTCGCTGATAACGTCAATCAATGACTTTTGAGGAACTCATGTCACACATAAAAAGTTCAGATGGGATCATTCTATCGCTTCCAGGTATTCATGAAGAAAATTACTTGAAAACAGCAGTTGAACCTTTCTCCCACTGGGTTCCGGCTACTGTTAACCTGAAATTTAGTGATCTTTAAGTCACCTGCGCTACAAAGGGCGTTATAATGGCCCCTATTCGTGCCATTGCTGACGATGCTCCAAGACCCACGGCTCGCAATGTTGTTGGATATACCTGCAAACGATAACATATCTTACAAAAACTGGATTTTTTAAAATTCTAACACTGCTCTGAGTAAATTAACAGGGCGGCTTCATCTGCACAGGTGCTTATGCACATAATGTAATAACCAAACCTAACAATAAAGTTTCAGTTTTGAGTTAATTTTACATACATACCTCTGGAGTGTAGACATAGGCACATTGAAATGCACCCGAAATAAAAGCACGTGCGACGAAGATTAACGTGGTGACGGTGAATCTGTAAGAAGTACCTAAATTTGCTGATAGGAAAGAATTTGACGATTAACGTACAAAGTAAAACCCGAATTTAGTTGTTCACTGCCCTGCTTCAGCCCCCTCCCTTCACCCTCCATCTACCCCAGTGAGTCACTACAGAAAATAGCGTCTATCAAGATGAACACCAAAAGAACATTTTTGAATCACACTTGACATAACCCATAACCCAAAGTACGGGATGATAAGAAAATGTGGCGAAAAGAAAGTAAATTACTGCATTACCTGTCTAAACAGAAAAATAGTGCGTATGTGAATACAGAGAACACAGCGAATTCCAGTGCCATCGTCTTTTTTCTACCAAGCCATTCAATAATTATAACGGTAATTATTAACCCTAAATTAAAGAGGACTGTCCTTCAGAGCAAGAATCCGAAAACAAGCCTCAGTCTTGCCCAAACATACCGGGAAACTCGGCCATCGTCGTTGACAGCAGATCGAAGTAATCTTTCCTAGTAAGCGGTTGACATGTTTCAAGGTTTGTGCCGTTAGAGAACAATCCACCATGACATTCGTCATGTGATTGGAAGAGTACGGTAGTAAACAGTACCATACCGTAGTATGAAAATGCATTAACGGCCCATATACACCATAACAGCAATGTGGTGCGACGTAGGTCTGGTGACAACAGATCAGCGATATCACCACGTTTCTCAGTCTGGAAATGTTTTTGCAAAATACAAACCAATTGAGAAAACTGGGTAGAACAAATAAAAGGATAAAAAAATAAAATATATGCCCTTAAAAGCGAAGCTTTTCATAGACAATCTAGGCACTTAATCACTTAATTTTAACTAGTCACTCAAATTGAAATAAACACAATTGAAAGTAAAAGTATTAATATAAAACTTCATTGTTTAAAGAAATGTTTCACAACTATGGCAATTTTTATGGCGAAACAATCTTTAGAAAATGTTGGAAATGATGCCCTATTGAATTCATTGATATAGAGACGGGGAAATCCGGAAAACGGATGAAAAGGAAGGGGGAAATAGGCAAATTGGATGTGTAACACTAGGAACCGACGCGACGTCGCACAAGAATCTCGGCGGAGGCGCGCGGCACTTCTGAGCGCGGGTTGGAACAAGCGATTCACTCAGATACCATTGTTGTTTGGTAGGACAATACACGGCAGGCTGCAATTTCATGTGAATCGCAATGTAGGCTAAAGTTATCCGAACTCGGAAAATCGGAGCTAACCGGTTCGGACCGACAAAAATATGATTAAAAACCTCGCTCGCTCAATTCAAGAACGATTACCGCCATGAAATCCACTTACAGCTTGAGAATGACCAGCGACAAGCTGTCCCTCAGGAAGTTTCACGCAATTCTCCTTTGCCGCTTTCTGTAGAGTTGCTAGAGCCTTCTCCGGATGACCCGACGCCATGTCATAACGGGCAGATTCGGGAAGCCACTGAAAAAGCACAAGATTCCATAGAAAATTCAAATTCTTCCGAGTGATTTTCCGAAAAGCGTGCTTGAAGCTCATTAGGAGGAAAGCGGCACCTGATCGTTATTGGTGGAAGAGCTAAAGGTGGCGTAAGGGGCGTTTTGATAGCATACTAAGGCCGCGTTTATACTTCGCGGTGCAGGCGGAAGGGAGTGGCTGCTTGTCTCTGGGTCCTCAGCTTGTCTCGTTGCCTGCGTCGTCTCTGCATCTCTCCGTGCCACCCTGCCTCGCTGCCGGCGCAAAGTACGAACGTCGCCTAAGGGGTGTGGTCGAAACGACTCTAACGCTCCTGCACCAACCACCATCAGGATGCCACTCACCTTCACGATGGCGTCGAATGGGTTTTGAAGCTCCTAAGCACTCACGAAAGAAAGAATTCCGAACAGCCCTAGTGGCAACGAAGACAGCAACACAAGAGCTCGCCATCCCCACGTGGCCATGACGAGATAGGCTAGCAGTGCTTCGAAGGCAGCTCCAATCGCCCAAAAGGACTCGATTAGCACCACACATTTTGCTCGTTGTTGTGTTGGCAAGAACTCAGCGTACAAAGTGACACTGGAAATGATAAAATCAGTGTAACAGTCCAAATGAGTGATACAGTTTTAAAAATTGAAACTGAAAAAATATTTGAAAAACATAAAAAATATACAAAAGTAAAAATATAAAAATATATAAAGTTTTTCGGGAAATTCCCTCTCCAGAAGAAGTAGTTGACCTACATCAATCTCCTGAGAAAATGAATAACATAGCGATAAAAATTCATTTTTCAAAGTATGTTTTTGGAATTCTTTGATGAGGTCGAGAATAAAACGGGTTCAGAAATTGCTTTTTAGTAAAGAAAGTATCACGAAAAGCTCTCACAGAGTTCCCCAGTGCGAAAAAAAGCCCTGAAAAGAGGAAGAAATTTCGGAGTTTTTAAAGACTTTTTGAGTCGTTTCCAACCACTGCAAATTTGAAAAAAGATTTACAAAACTACCGATTCAAATTCACTTTCTTGATACTTTTGTTTGGAACTCTAAAATTAGCCTCGGTGTGGATTGCTTAGCAAAAATAAATAAAATAAAAATAAAATAAAACAAATAAAATAAAAAAATAAAACACAAAATAAAAATATTCCAAAATATAATATTAATACTCACGACTGAGGTACGCCTCCAATTCCAAAACCAGTAAGCCCGCGGAAGAACAGCAACACATAGAAGTGAGGTGAGAATGCGCTAATCGCTCCCATGATCGATGCAACGAGTGTAGACGCGATCAAACCCTGTGACAGACATCCCATTTCTCGAAAGTTCCTTCCGATGCTTGCGAAATCGAAAAAAGCTCGAAATGGGAAGTTTGGGATACAAGCATTAGGTTGTTCCAAAAGTCTTGTAGTATTTTTCCAAAAAAAATCAGTAACTCTTGTTCACTTCGAGGCAGGTTCAGGCGGTTCAGGAATATGGTAGAACGTTCCCTAAGCTTTCTAGGAAAATATATATTGTCCCACCAGATCCCGTGGAGAGAGCTACAATGCCCATTGTCGATACCCACCCAACTCGCGGTGTCATCTAAAATGAGCGCTCTTGCGGCACCAAAACGACGGAAGCTTGCCACTCCATCAGCGCTGCATTGGGCAAGGGATGTGTGAGCTAGGAGACCGTGCGCCGCTGGTTCATCAGCTTCAGCAACGGCGAGATTGACATGAAGGGCAAACCACGCTTGGGACTGTGCTGGTTCTGGGACGAGGAAGGAATGCTTTTCCGCGAGGTGCTGGTACAAGGCGAGACAGTCACCGCTGCCGTATGCACCCACCAGCTCCAGCAGCTAGCCGTCGCTCTTCGAGAAAAGCGCCGGAGAAGATCCGCGGTCACCCTCCTTCGTGACGACGCCCCCTCCCATTTCGCGGAAAACTGCGAAAAGTACCCAGGCCAAGCTACAGCAGCTCGGCTGGGATGTCCTGCCCCACCTGCCATACCCTCCAGGCATTCCCCCTTCTGACCATCACCTTACCCATCCTCTCGAATCCTTTCTGGCCAAGAGAAAATTCCTTGATTATGACTTGCTTGCGAAGGCGATCGCTGACTTCTTCGACTCTCAGAACCCAGAGTTCTGGGAGAAGGGAATCAACGTTTTCCTAAAAAGTGGCAGAGGGTTGCCGATAACAATGGTCAATACGTTGTTGCCTAATTGTTATTTGTTGGACGAAAAAAAATAAAAAGTGATGAAAAAAATACTACAAGACTTTTGGAACAACTAATATGTAGTCGTGAACTACTAGGTCGTAAGGAAAGTTTTGGTCGGTTTTCGCAATTTCAACTTTGGGAGATCATAACTCGGCTCAGACTGCATCTTTTCCTATACTGCAAGCATCAGTCGATTCCCTACAGTTTTAGCAACATTATGCATGCTTGCTTATCTCATTTTGATGAAAGCTGACGATTTATCTTGCGCGAAAGCGAAAAATGTCGACTTCGAATCATCATTCTTTCTGAATACACTGCTACTGAAGGAGCTGTCCAGATGTTTGGGGAAGTGGGGTTTAGTTAGCACCAGATTTGATGAATATGGTGGACGAGTAAGGGCTTCATCCTGCAACTGCTTAAGTTGCTGGAAGAGGATTTGTGGAAATTGCGCTCGCACATGGCTGCTCCGGGGGGTCGCGCAGCACCCATTTCTTGCATTTTTTTGGTTTTTTTTTAAATCGAGGCTATTTGAGGTGGTCCACTAAGTTTGTTTGTTGAGGGCCATTACTTGTAGATATTCTCTGCAAGTATGGACGCTCATCGCTCTCTGCCGTTTTAGTTGAAGCGATTTGATCAATAGAAAATTCAGCAACTGGTTCTCATTTCTGCACCTCTGAAACCAGGGACAAAGTGTTCTATCCAATGCTTCACCCCCTCTTGCAGAATTCACATTTGTGGTTTCCTTTGCTGCGACTCGACTGAATAAAAACCAGTGAAGTGAAGTCATTCGAAAAATGCCATTTTCGCAGTACTTTAACATTTCCCTAATTATTCGAGAACCTTGTAGCATTCTGAATGAAACAAACATTCAGAAAGAGCAACTTTTTGTCTATCTGAAGAGCACAACATGTAATTTAATTCATGTTGACGCGCTTTGAAATTTCGATTTATCTTCTGAACGCGCAAAAGCGGCCAGAACTTTCCTTACAACCTAATAGTTGTTTCCCAAAAAAGGCCACTTTCACGCTCTGCGACGCTGCCAGCACCCGCCGCAGGCAGTCCTGCAGAGTAGAATGAATTCTGTCTATCTCTTCCTGTATGAAATGAAGTATGCAGTGTGTTGGTTTTTTGAAATAATAGTAAACCCGAGAAAATGAAGGACGGTATTGAATTACTGTATGTCACAACGATGTATGTCACAACGATGTAGTCTGCGCAACAGCCCCATGACGGTGTGAGACTCAGTGTAAAAATGTGAAATTTGTGATAAAAATAGTTGTTATATGGGCGGTTCTAAAAAAGATCAGTCATAGAAGGGCGTGGTTCCGAAAATATGGGCGGGATTTTGATGACGTGTTGGCATCGTTTCGTATCAAACGGAACCCCTATGAAATCCCTCAAAACACTATCTCCGATGGGCATGGGATTTTGATGGTAGTCCTTCGCTCACGTAGAAGATGCTGCTTTGAAAATGGATCCAGTTTTCATGAGGAAGCAAAGTCCCATCCTCGATTTTTCATCCTGGACAAGGGCTATTTCCCAACTCACGTCAGAAAGATCAGTCATAGATGGGCGTGGTTCCGAAAATATGGGCACGATTTTGATGTCGTGTAGGCATCGCTTTGCATCGAACGTAACCCCTATGAGATTCATTAACCCTCTCCAATGAGCTTGATTTTGATGGTAATCTTTCGCTCACGTAGAGCGCGCTGTATTGAAACCCTTTAGAATTTTTATAGAGGAGCAAGGTTCTATACTCGATTATTCATCTTCGACAAGGACTATTTTTCAATTTACGTCAAGAAGCTGCAAAACAACTCACAACTCTTCTGCCGAATCGATCACAAGTCTTTCCCCAAAACGTACTGCTCAGCATCATCCCGCTGAAAACGCATGTGGTGACCAGCGCCTGTTGTACCGGTGATACGCCCCATTCACAAGCAATTGCCGGCGATAGTAACGATAACAGCATCATCTCCATCGCATCGGCCATCTGGAAAACTTTGAATGAGAAACTTAGTGCAAAAGACAAACGTATGCGGTGATGCCAGCAGGCTTGTGCATTTTATACCTACTAGGTTGTAAGGATAGTTTTGGCTGGTTTTTCGCGTTCTCAAGATAAATTCAAATCTCAGAGCGCGTCAACATGAATCAGCTTACATATTGTGTTCCTTAGATAGACGAGAAGATGCTCTATCTGACTATATGTTTATTTGGAAGGCCAGGGAATAAAAATACTGCAAAAATGGCACTTTTTAGATGACTTCACGTCACGAGTTCTTGTTTAGCCGAGTCCCAGCGAAGGTGAAGGTGACCACAATGTGAAACTGCAAGGGGGGGGGGGAGGGTGAAGCATTGGACTGAACACTTTGTCCTTCGTTTCAGAAGTGCAGAAATGAGAACGAGTTGCTCGAATTTTCAGTAGATCAAATCGCTTTACCTATAACGGCAGAAAGAGGTGAGCCTCCATACCTGTAGGGGATGTCCAAAAGTATTGGCCCTCAACAAATAAACTTGATTAACTACCTGAAGTAGCCTCGGTTTGAAAAAAACCCCAAAAAATGGGTGCCGCGAGACCTCTTAGAGTAATGCGTCCATGAAAACTCGCTTTTCTTACAAATCTCTTTGATTTTCCTCTTACTTTTCTTTAGTGAGTCTTTTCATTAGGTTGAACCAGAAGCCTTGTAGGATTTCTTTTCGATCTCACTTTTTATTATTATTTATCCCAACAAACAACAAATAGGCAACAACAACGACAACACTCTGTCACCACACAGGTAGATAGTTGACTCCTTCCAGAACTCTGGATTCTGAAAGTTGAAGATGTCAGCAATCGCCTTTGCAAGCATGTCATAATTGAGTAGTTTTCTCCTGGCCAGGAAGGATCCAAGAAGATGGGTAAGGTGATAGTCAGAAGGGGCAATGTGTGGAGAGTATGGCAGGTGGGGCAGGACATCCCAGCCGAGCTCCTTAGCTTGGCCTAGGTACTTCGCGACATGGTAGCGGGCGTTGCCATGAACCTTTTCCGCAGACCTTTTCCGGTGCTTTTTTCGAACAGCCACGGCGAGCTGCTGGAGCTGGTGGATGTATACGGTAGCGGTGACTGCTTTGCCTCGTACCAGCACTTCTTAGAAAAGCATTCCTTCCGCGTCCCAAAGGTACACAGTCTTGAGCGTAGTTTGTCTTCCATTTCAATCCCGCTGTTGCTGCAGCTGATGAACCAGTATCGGGTATCGACTACGGGCATTGTAGCCTTCTCCACGGAACCTGGTGGGTCATTATATACTTTGCTAGAAAGCTTAGAAAACGTTCCACCATATTCCTGAACCGCCTAAATCTGTCTCGAAGTGAACAAGAGTTATTGAGGTTTTAGGGAAAATCCTACAAGACTTTTGGTACAACCTAATACTTGGATGGAATTGACAAATTGCAGTGGTTGGCAGAAAGTCAGTATTTTCTGTCGTAATCTTTGAAATATAAGCTCTCAGCTGTAACTGAAGAACATCTGTCTAACTCACCCCTGACTGAAATTCCTCGAAGCAGAAAATCGACACGTCACTTTCAGACCGCAATATAATGAAAACGCTAACTGAAGACACTTTTGCACTTGCTACTTTTCAGGAAATTTTTTCGAAGGATGCTCAGCTTTACACACATTCACTGACTGCTTCCGATGGGTAAGCGCCAGGAGTGTTCATCTGGGTCAGGTCACACGAAGAGTCGGCGATCGTGCCCTAACCGCTGCGAGACCAGTAAGGCCGTGTTCATACTTTGCGGTGTCGGCGGCAAAGCGCGGCTGCGTGTCTGTGCGTCTCCGCCTAGGTCACCCTGTCTCGTTCCCTGCGCCGTCTCTGCACCTTCCGAGTGTCACTCTGTCTGTGAAAGCGGCCGCTCCCTGCCGGCGTTGTGTATGAACGGGGCCTGAGGCACTTCGCATGAGATGACGAAATTCGTGTAGTACGGTGACCTAGTCGGATACTTCTGTCGCACAACGCACCGAAATCTAAGTTCAGTGCTTTTAGAAATGTGGAACGGGTTTATGGATAAGCCCCTAAGCGGTAGAATTTCGCCTTCCAACTATCTCTTGTAGTGAATAACGGGTAAAGAGGCCTAGGAAGCTTTGCAGATCCGAAAATAAATTAGAGCTAATCATCTAATCAAGTGCATCTGCGTCCAATGAGCTAAGTTCACTCAGTTATGCCTAATTGGTTACAGGCTATGGCCACAGAAAACAGCCGAAGAAGGCACTGGCCATTGAGTTCAGACAGTGGCAAAAGACTCGCCATGTACTTTAATTCGCCAAAATATTTCTGTATTGAGTGAATTAACGCTAAGGAATTGAGAAAGGAGTATTCTGTTTGGATCAGCCTTCAGCTGGTGGCTGTCAAACGCAGCATTTTGTGTTTGTGAAATTTAGAGGGTCGATTCATTTATCATTTCCATATAAACGAGTCAAAGCCTAAGATAACTTTTCGATATCGCCCGAGTAGGGTCGCACCTAGTCGAACAATAAGTACTCTCGGAAGGCCTGGATAGGCAGACAACACCCCTTTATCTCTCTGTCACTTCCAGCACACTTCCGAAAATTTTCAATAAATGTGGTTATTACAGAAGAAAATTAGACGAATAAAAGAGCCAACTCCGATACCAGATATAAAAAGATCACGAAGGAGACAGAATTTTGAATTATCTTCGAAGAATCGAGTGATACATAAGATGAGACTGAAAATTAAATGAAAATGAAAATAAAATAAAATCTAAAAGGAAAATCACAGAGCTAAACCAACCCAAGCAAGTCCTGTCAGCAAACTGAGTTTTACTTGGAATCGTCCAAATCCAAGTGCTTCGACAGCGTCATGTACGGTAAAGGTGCCGTCCTCTTTGCCAGGTTCCACTGTGGCGTGTTGATCGGACGGTTCACCGAGTTCCGCTCGATCATCCAAACCGTAATAGCGTACCGATGGATCGTCTCGAACATGGCGAAGTCTAAAAAAAGATTAGTATATGAACACATGGGCCGCCTCTATACTCTGCAGTGCCGTCGGCGGTGTCGTCTCTGCACCTCCGTTTGTGCCACACTGCCTCTCTGCCTCTGAACGCAGCCACGCCCTACCGTCGGCACCGCACCGCAAAGTCTGAAGGCGGCCCTAGATAGTATAGACTAGGTGAGAGTATTATGTGAGGGATGTCGTTTTAAATAAGCCGCCTTTCAGCTGATTACTCATTCTAATCGGGGGAAAATGCGGTACGACTATTTGAAGGCCTCAAGCATTAACTGTTGTCGCAGTATCACCAGTTGTGCCGCTTCATGCGGCTCAAGTGACCTTTGGGATACTATTTTTGTTGCTCTGCGTTTTCGTTTGAACAAACCCCTCTTTCGCCAAATTCTCATGAAGAGAGGGCCACCTGAGCACCATACATGGGGGGTATGAAGGACGAATCCAATAAGCTGGCCCATGCAGGTACAAAACATCGCTTTTAAACCTGGAATCACCTTTGCGGACGCAAAACAGCGATAAGAAAAGTGGTAGAGCTCAATAAACAATAAGGTAGCCTGCATAAAAATAGATGCCAAGGGACAAAGTATGAGGAATGTATCCTTCAGTACAAAAAGAAAAAGCGTATTATTGGAAATGAAGTGGCTCGATGAAAATGTTTTTCGCATTTCGCATTGAAAGTTTAAAAAATGGCAACCCCACCAACAATGCAACCGATGCGGTCAAGGAAGTGGTTTTTGGAAAACCTTTCATATTCGTGTTCTACGGGTCGAATTATTCCTGGACGGAAGTTTGCGGTCAAATCGAGAGGTTCTCCAAAAAACACCTCTTCGACCGTATCAGTTGGAGAGTTGATGGGGATGCCTCGGGTAAACAGTGCCAAAATGTTTCTTCGTAGAGGTGATGAGTTTCTACATAAAATATCTTCGAGCGTCTCCTTTTTTAGTATTTTCTGACAGCATTCTTTTATAAGGGCTCAAAGAGTACTTGGAGTGAAGCTGAGATTCGAACTGGAAGTTTCTTTTCCTGTACCGCCGCCTCCATCTACATACTGCACTCTACAAACGCGGTACCACATAAATTAGGGTGTGTCTAAACAAGAAACCAATCATCCCAACAAAACTTGATTTTCTCACTCTTATAGATAAGAAATAGTGATTCTTAAGTAATATTCCATTAAAATGATTTATTAATAAAATTTCGCGTGGATGAATCCTACCTTATGCAATTCATTCATTCAATTAACTATGTAAAAACTTGGCCGTGTCAACGATGTTATATCTGGCCCACACTTTCATGACAGATTAGGTATAGAATTCGACAATAGTAGAATTAACGAAGGAAACTTTTATTAATGACTCACTCTTTGATAAGCGTGTGTGCTGTGAATTCCGCGTAGGTCTCAGTGAGATTTGATGCTTCGAGCACTTCAGTGAGAATAACTTTGTCGGCCATATTTGTCCCCTGAGGGCACCAGCACCAATGTTGTTACGTCAGAGGTAATTAGACAGAGGAAACGAGGTAAAATCGAGCGGCTGACTGCCCCGTTTCACTGGCCCGAAATCCCGCGCTCAACCCTCCCGCGGTCTCTCCGTCGCTGCCTTATTGATCCTCCGTTCTCGTCTAAAGACCACGCCTTCTCTCCAATATTCACTCTCATTTCAATGGAGATGAGCGACGTTGAGCAAATAATGGCTGTATCGCGTGTGAAACATTCTCGCTTGTTGTTTACCCAGGCGCTACAGAAGAATGTGGCCAAGTTTGGCCACTTTGGCAAAACCTGGCCAGCTTTAACAACCGCACAGAATTATTAACCGGAAAGGACTGCTCTCCAGAAAGCGTAAAAATGAAGTGAGTGAATTTCTGAGAAATACCCTCCCACCCGCGAAACTGAACCCAGATATGCGACCCCAGCAACACCATAAATGGTGTTGTTAGTTTAGTGTAATTCAAATTGGACGTCGTAAAAAAGACCGTTGGTCGATAAACATACCAATGCTACCTAGTCAGCATAGACCGAGAGTCGAGGATTCCTCCACAGGGGGTCGCATTTGACCGAATAGGAGGTGGGGGGGGGTCGTATTTTCAGAGGTCAGCGATAAGTACTTGAATCCAAATTTTCAATAAGCAGATGAGAAGCAAAGGGTATTTCAGCGCAAATCCGTGTGACAAAATGTAAAATAAATACCTTTTCGCCTCAGGAAGGGATACTTAGCAATAAAACACATTGCAACTATGCAATTCGGCAGCAGTTACTGGTATTGTCGAGGTTAAAAAAAAGGGGGGGGTCGTATTTGGTAACTGTAGAGGGGAGTCGTACTGAAACCGCTATTTCCCTCGACAACGGGAGTGCTCTGTACCCAGTACAATGTTTGATTGTCGACTGAGTACCTTCTAAAAGACCGCCGATCGCCAAAAATTACTGGAAAATAGGTGCTCAGTGAGATTCCTCAATGAATTTATAAGACACCAGTCCTGTAACTACCTGCATACCATAGCATATCTACCCCTTAGATTTTCTGATTTTCAGCACGCGCCCCGCCCACTGTGGGCAGGGCGTAACATTGTATATGTGCGCCCCTTATTTCTTCGCTTATATTTTACGAGATTATTACGAGATATGATTTTCCCCCATTCGCCTTCCGAAGCTCCTTATTAGCCCCTTATCAGTTGCTATCACTTCCGTTCCCTCACCGTTGATGTCCCCTTACTACCCCCTATATCACTTTAAAAATCCAGGGTCCCAACTTTGCTGCCACGCGAGATATGATTTTCCCCCCATTCGCCTTCCGAGGCTCCTTATCAGCCCTTATCAATTGCTATCACTTCCGATTCCTCACCGTTGATGTCCCCTTACTACCCCCTATATCACTTTAAAAATTCAGTGTCCCAGCTTTGCTGCGACGCGAGATATGATTTTCCCCCCATTCGCCTTCCGAGGCTCCTTATCAGCCCCTTATCAGTTGCTATCACTTCCGTTCCCTCACCGTTGATGTCCCCTTACTACCCCCTATATCACTTTAAAAATTCAGTGTCCCAGCTTTGCTGCGACGCGAGATATGATTTTCCCCCCATTCGCCTTCCGAGGCTCCTTATCAGCCCTTATCAGTTGCTATCACTTCCGATTCCTCACCATTGATGTCCCCTTACTACCCCCTATATCACTTTAAAAATTCAGGGTCCCAGCTCTACTGCGACGCGAGATATGAATTTCGTGACAGACAGACAGACAGACAGACAGACAGACAGACGGACAGACAGACGGACAGACAGACAGACAGACTAAGCCGATTATATATAGTAGTGATATCACTTTAAAAATTCAGGGTCCCAGCTCTACTGCGACGCGAGATATGAATTTCGTGACAGACAGACAGACAGACAGACAGACAGACAGACAGACAGACAGACAGACAGACAGACAGACGGACAGACAGACAGACAGACAGACTAAGCCGATTATATATAGTAGTGATCACTTTAAAAATTCAGGGTCCCAGCTCTACTGCGACGCGAGATATGAATTTCGTGACAGACAGACAGACAGACAGACAGACAGACAGACAGAGAGACAGACGGACAGACAGACAGACAGACTAAGCCGATTATATATAGTAGTGATATCACTTTAAAAATTCAGGGTCCCAGCTCTACTGCGACGCGAGATATGAATTTCGTGACAGACAGACAGACAGACAGACAGACAGACAGGCAGACAGACAGACAGACAGACAGACAGACAGACAGACGGACAGACAGACAGACAGACTAAGCCGATTATATATAGTAGTGATCACTTTAAAAATTCAGGGTCCCAGCTCTACTGCGACGCGAGATATGAATTTCGTGACAGACAGACAGACAGACAGACAGACAGACAGACAGACAGACAGACAGACAGACAGACAGACAGACAGACAGACGGACAGACAGACAGACAGACTAAGCCGATTATATATAGTAGTGATTCAGTGTCCCAGCTTTGCTGCGACGCGAGATATGATTTTCCCCCCATTCGCCTTCCGAGGCTCCTTATCAGCCCTTATCAGTTGCTATCACTTCCGATTCCTCACCATTGATGTCCCCTTACTACCCCCTATATCACTTTAAAAATTCAGGGTCCCAGCTCTACTGCGACGCGAGATATGAATTTCGTGACAGACAGACAGACAGACAGACAGACAGACAGACGGACAGACAGACAGACAGACTAAGCCGATTATATATAGTAGTGATCCTTCTTTTTTTTCCTACTCAGAATGCGATTCATACGTGAGAATCCCTCATCCCATGTTTCACCATGGGTGTATCCCGCATTATTCTAAAAATTTCCGAAATTTCGATAGAACGTGTGTACGGCTCCAATGGCATTGTTAAAGCTTTTGGGTTCATTAGAAAATCAAGAAAATAGTCGGAATGCCATCATATAGAGTGGAGAATGGAAAACTGAAAAGCTCTAAATCTCATGACTGCATGGGATGGAGGTGCGTCGGGATTGTCCAACTAGGTCAGGTCACGCAAGGAGGCTGGTACCGCTCTCCCTACTTCATAGGGGGATCAGCAAGGTACATGGCGATGCATCTCGCGTGAAGCGATAGGTGGCTGCAGAGTCTTGAGGCACACTCTTTACGACGGGATATAATAATGTTCATCAGTGTTGAGGACTTCATCTTTCTTTAATTAGTGAAAGGGTGACCAAACTTGCAGTAATAGTCCGCCTTCATACTCTGCGGTGGTGCCGTAGTGACAGTCGGTGTTCACAGGCTGCGAACCAGGGTGACAAGGGCGGGGACGCAGTAGCGACTCAGCAATGCCCTGACGTCGGCACCGCAGAGTATGAAGACGGCCATAGACTGCGGTTGCAATCGGAAAGTGGATTTCCAATACACCGCAACGTCAAAACTCATCCGAAGTCATGCACTATTACATGCACAACGTGCTCCGACGTTGAAACTCGAAGAAGTGGGCGCGAAAGAAGCGAATTCAGGCTGTGTGAATCTGTGGATTCTAGCCAGCCTTAGTTGGTGCTCCTCTGTCAAAATGAGGAGTTTGAATGGAAACGACCAGCAAATGAAGGCTGCAAGCACGCCCATTCTCTCTGGCTCTCGAGGGCCTTTTTTTACACAATAAGTGAGAGTTCAGAAAGGGACAGGTGCTCTTTATGAACGAATGCTACGGTACGGATGATGAGGTATCTTGTGAGTTTTGCGGTGAGAAGTGCATTGGAGGAAACCTATCAAAAGTCAAAAGTCATAACAATTAACCATGTTACCGTGTGCGCGTGTCATGTGTTACGTGTCACCGACACATATCAGAGATCCACATGGCCTCGATCGATACGTTGGTGATAAGGCACCTCAGAGAACAGGTAAGCAGCTACAACCAACGAGTGAAATCAGGATTGTGTATCTCGAGCACTTGATTACTTCATTTGTTTCTCAACACTGTCACTTTTTGGTACTTCCGCTTTCATTTCTAGCAGACCGGGCTTTTTTAAACGCATTATCCACGTACAAATGGTGCTTGCTTTGCAATTTTGTCGGAGTCAGCGTCCATTTTCACCGTCTGCAGGGCGTGACTACTTTCACAGGCAGCGAGGCAGAGTGGCAGGGGGGAGGTGCACAGACGACACACGCAGCGAGAAAGAGTGGCAAGGCGGAGACGCAGGAACAAGCAGCCGCGCCTTGCACCCGGCACCGCGGAGTGTGAAAGCGGCCTCACCGCTTCGATTGGTAAGCACAGTATTTGAAGTGTGTTCTCATTCTCGGTCTCATTTTCTTATGTTCTATCCACGAACGAGGTTAATGGAGATGGATTGTTCGAGTGGCCTTAAAAAAAAGCAAAAGCTTTCGACATGTGCGCTTTTTTAGTCCTAAGGCTGAGGTCGTCCGACCCGAACAACTCGGATGTGTACCGTAACATCTAAAATTGCGCGGCCGCCCGCGGCGAGTGGGAGTTGCCTGTGGTCTTATCTGTTGAAAAAGCAATATTCACAACATGGGCGAACTTCCAGAGCTTCCCACCTGCAATTTTCAAAGGTCCCTCAGTCGCAAGGTGGAATCTTAGCCCAACGAATATAAGGAGAGACCACCGTCTCATTCTCATTCTCGTCTCACCACGGAGCCAAACCTGACCCAGCTCTAACTGCCTGCTCTACGGACAACCGTGAAACTCGACCGTGCTTTCACTTCCTTTTTTCACGAATTTCATCACTTTCCATCTTTTTGATGCAAAAATGCCTTTGATTATGTGATTAGTATGTTGTCTCGCATAAGATGGTAATTTCATTGCTTTCGAAATGAGTCTCCGAAACTTCATTTCCATTCGTTTGAAATTTGACTTTTTGTTGCTCGTTTCTTTTTGGATCGCAGCTGATGCACGCACTGTTCGCCGGCCGTGATTGCGTAACCCTGCGTCTATGTCGTCCTTCGCCGCCTGGGTCTCTCGGATTTGCCTGAGCCTTTTCAGAGAAGGAGCTTTGGCGTCGCGTACTCTGACCTGTCTGGTGTCTGACCCCGCGTGTTGCCGAAGAAAAACCCGGCGCACAGTGCGTGGTTTAGCTTATATCTTCTTTTTGTCCAATTTATCGTAAGCAATAAATCTTCAGATCGGAGGCTTCGTTCAATCATAGTCAAAATTAAACGATGCCGATTCTTTTTTCATCGATATGCGTTCGAAATGCTGGTGACTCAGAACTCAATAACTGCTACTGAAATAAACTAGTTATTCCCATTAATAATTCCAACCGTTTATCCATTCAGCATTGTCGTGGCTCACAGCTCAGTCAAAACAAATGAGCTGTCGGCTGAATAAAGCATTTAATTAAGGGTAAAAATGGCGGGTTCCACAATGGAGGCTACGCAGATGAAAGTGAAGACAGCCGTTGATGGCATGATCGACGAATTGGATCGGACGTATTTACGAGATATGCAAAAACAAATGTTTCTGTGTTCCGCTAAGTTAGTTTTCGGCCGATTTCTCACTCTGTTTCCCTATTTCTTTGAATCCGTCTGAAGTCTAGAATAGCAGTCTTTCCGTGAGCTGAGAATTGAACACCTTTCATTTTACAGCTGTGCTACTTGTGATTATCTGTGGAAACCTGGTTGGGCAATAGAGGAAGCATATGAAATGGGTGTTTGAAGTGAGGATCTGAACTCGAAAACGAAATTCATACCCCTTCTGACATTTGAAATTGCGAACTCACTCCTTTTGAAGCACAAGAGGTTTTAAAAAGCTTTGGGGCGAATCTCTTTGAGTCATCTTTATGTGTCGATGATGAAATCAATTTTTGCTCCTACATTTGTATGAGGAAGGGACATATTGTGTTTAAACCCCGTTCATACACTTTCGCGATCGTTTGTATTGTGCTCTTCGAAGAACATTGAGGCATTCCTATTGCCGTTTTAGCATTTTCGAATGTAATACGCACTGGCAAGGGTGTGCGACCTGTAACTATGTGAGACGCTCCAACGCTGAATGTTTCTCTCTGATTTAGGGTTCCACGGCGGCAGATACACCCCTTATTCCATTTCTACCACAACCCTTGTGTTAATTTCTCTCGCCCCCTAATATACATCAACAACATTCAACCACTGGCGAATTTTCAGATGCTGCGACCACAAGGACAGTACTCGAGAGATTGTTGAAACCTGCGTAGAAAAATGTAATAGTGGTATGAAGAAAGCTCAACGGACCCTTGAAACCGAACTTGGAGGACTACAGGTGTGTTGCTTAGTCCGTAAATGGACCAAATCTCTCGTTTCCCTTTCATTAAGAATTTTCCTGCCATCTCATTTTGGTGATCTATGTGAGAACTCATCATAACTTCCAAGCTCCTGTGGTTAGCTGGTGATTTATAGCTCACCTCATTACTCCATTGCTGTTTGTTGTGTTCCTTTCAATCCATTCATGTTAAGGACCAACTTTCGCGCTGTGCCATGACTTGTTATGACAAACTAGTTCAAAAATTCGGGCCTGATGTCAACAAATATTCGGAAGATCAGGTAGATGCGATTTAGGTCCTGTTAATCGTTGGGAATAACAAATTTGTTTTCCAGATGGTGCAGTTTAATACACAACTGGATAAATGTGTTGCCGTATGTGCTGATGATCACATAAAATTGATACCAAAAATTAAAGAGCGGTTCGCGAAGTCGCTCTAGAAAATCGTTGGAAAAAAATTGCAATACTGCCGGCGAACACAACACTTCTGGGTCAACTAATCGTTGACTTTCTGCTGGACTACCTCGGTAACTCGACTCGGCTTGGGAAATTTTTCCTGAAGTTTCTGTTCACATATTGCCTCACTGATAATCATGACGATCATTTGTTACTAATAAGTTTCAAAGTTTTGTTAAAATTGATAGATTGTATTAGGTTGTTATTTCCTTTATACTATAAACGTGGATCTGCTACTCAGTTCTGTTTTGAATTACATGGTATTTGCTATCAATACTACCGATGATTGTTTGTTGTTGGTTTTTTTCTTTTCGATTCAGGATTAATCATACATATGTTTATTGATCTTAGTTCGAAACTTCCCAGCGATGCTACGATGACCGCTATTCCATTATTACTTCTGTTGTTGTTTTCGCCCACTTGTTGGAGCATTGGTAAGCAGTTAGTTTTTTTTTCAGAAACTTTTGTGATATGACTGATTTTGCCGTGTTTAGGTAAGAAAGTGCCCGTGCAATTTGGTAGAGTATGTGGTTTTGGAGATTTTAATGGTGATCGAAATACGGATGTGATCGTACAACGAGGAACAAACCTCACAATTTTATTGCAGGATGATGAGCTGCTCAACGTGGTGAGCTGATAGTGACAAGAACCGGCTATTTATTAGGTTGTTGCAAAATTAATTTCGGAAATGGACCGCATATTTCAAACTACTATAACTCAGCTTAAACACAAGCTTATCCATCGAAATAAAAACCATCAGAATCTACACATTTTTGCCAACGAAAAGGTAATAATTTCAAGCCTTCACTATAAAAACTACTATCACGAGAATCAACGAACTCAAGGTTGGCACATTCGACATCGTCTAAAAAAGTAAATTGTTTCTGACGCAGATGAGAATTGAGGGCTCGAAAAAAGTGATTTTCTGTGGGGGAGAGGTCGGGAGAATACGCTGGATAAGAGAGAACTTTTACACCCAAGTGGGTCAATTTTGGCGGAGTGATTTGTGAGGTGTGTGGCCTTGCGTTGTCCTGCAACAGGATCGGCCCTCCTCTATTCACCACCGCCGGCCACAATTTTTGCAACTTTCTATACATTTGCTCCAGATCACAACAGTAAGGCTCTGCTGTGACTGTCTGACCAGGTTGCAAGAAACTGTAATGGATTACACCTTTACAACACCACCACACAGTATTCATAACCTTTTTAGGGTGAAGGTTATGTTTAGGAAAAGTTTTTGGAGGAGCATCCTTATCTACCCAGACTAATCCCCGCTTCCTGTTATCATAAAAATCCCATTTTTCATCTACAGTTATAATACGGTTTACAAATGGCTCATTTTTATGGCGAACTAGGAGATTAGAGCAGGTGTCGAAACGTGCCAGACGCTGCTCATCGGTCAGGTCATGAGGCACCCACTTCGACATCTTCTTCACCTTGCCGATTGTCAGCAAATGTCTGGCCACTGTAGAGTAATGTACGCCTAGGTCTTCTGCTAACGTACGAGTATTCGTCTCCGGATTTGCTTCGACGGCTCTCCTTAAATCTTGATCATTAAGCGATGACCTGCGGCCGCGACCCGACTTCTCTTCGAGATCAAAATCGCCAGAAGCAAATTTTTTAAACCAGAGCTCCACTGTCCGTTCGCAAGGACAATTCGTCCCAAAAACACTGCTGAGATTACGAGCTGCCTCCGCTGCGGAGTGTTCCAATTTAAACTCATAAAGCATGATGACTCGATAGCCGCGTCGGTTCATGATTATACGCAGCCCTGGGAAAGGCCGGCTGGAAAACTTAGAGCGACATTCATAGAAGTTTCTGAAAGAGCAGAAAGAAACCCACCAAATGGTATGCCTGGCGTTCCTTGGGATGGAATAGTTCAGGGTAAAAAATCTACTTATTTATACATACCTTGAAAACGAAATTAATTTTGCAACAACCTAATAGCAATTCTAACAGAGCCTTTTTTGATTTGAATTTCATTTTTATTCAGCTCGAGGAAGGGGTTTTCACCAATTCAACTTCATTTCGCGTAGGCGATGATACTGTTGAGTGCTCCCTCGGTGATTTTAATGGTGACACGAAACTTGATGTTTTGGTAAGTTCCAGTTCTAACTAGAGGTGTTGTTGACCTATAATGTCTCCCAGGAGATTTGCAAAAAGTTTCCATCCAACCTTTTCCCAAACCCATCCTTTCTCAAGGCTCCAAATCAAGGATTGTCTTGTCTTCACTTGCTACTTCTGCCATCTTGCTGCTGGTCTAATGGGAGTCCAATGAGAACCTTCAACATTTTGCAGATCTTATACTTGCTCTGTAATTTTCATTCTGCCATGCTAAGTTTCTGTCTCTATTGTATTCATTAGTACTTCAGTTGCTCCTCATGTCATATTTCGGGATGTATCACCTGTGGAATTCTGCATCGACCACCCTGACCCGTCCCAAAGGTTGATGCTGTTGAGCTTATAGGTGTCCACAAAGAAGAAGCGCAGTTACCATCACTCAGTGTGGATTTCATCACCTCTTGGTGACTCGTTCGTTGAGCAAAAGTTAGCTGTACTATCTTCTCAAGCTTTAGTGAGTTTGGTCTTTATATGGTATTAGTAGGTTAAGCCACTCTTTTCTTGTTTATTTGTGAAAAATACGCTTTCGTAATCTTCCATTTCATTAGGCTATTGATGTGGACGGCAATGGATGGCACGATGTTTTGGGGTTCTTTGAGAACGGATCCATGTACTGTGAAACATTCAGTTCTGCTGGCACCGTGGCACACTCCTGCAATTACCTTTTCCCGTAATCCTTATCCTATATTTTATAGTTATCGTTTCGATTTTACACAAAGGATTAGTAGTAACTATCCGTTTCAGGGGCTTCAGCAGACTAGATCCATATCCGAAAGTGCCACATCTCTTTGTTGACTTGACAGGTAGGATTCTTCTCTTATTTTGCAGTCACGTTTGGGAAGTATTTTTCACTTCCATCGGTGACGTACTTGATTTCTAGGTGATCACCTAGCTGAAATCGTATTCATGGATAGTACAGTCAATAACGGTGTCAGGTATCTGACTCCGCGGATGTGGGGTCGTTTCAAGAACGGATGGAGAGAAACTCCTACAGCCATCAATCAGATCCCTGGAGATCATCAGGTGAAATTGCATTTGCGCCGATCTTCAGCTTATCCATCATATCGAAACTATTCTTGGGCGGAATCATGTGTTCCTTCCCTTAGTCGTGTTGCAAGCTATGCCGCAGTAGATGCGCGTTGAAAGCCGACAGAATGGTGATCGATTTCGCAATGTAAGCTTTTGACCACTTCCTGGTGCTTGTCTTGTAGGAATCCACCCCGATATCGTCTAGTGGAGCCTGGTGCCGGGAGAGTGAGAAAAATCGTATGCTATAGATGGTTTAGACGGGTGACGGTTGACACACGGTCAGTAGGGCCACCAGGTCACGCGTTGACCATGCCCACCCTTTTAAGGTGTTCTCCGCGTTCGTTTTCTCCAGAAATATTTTGAAAAGCAACTACATCATTGCACCAATACTAAAATGAGAAGCTGGGTGCGACATTTGAGTTTAATAAATTGGATCTTCTCTGAGCTACATAAGACTTCATTTTATTTTTTTCTCATTTTGAAAAATCACCTTTTTCACTATGTCACGGTAGCATCACCAAGTCATTATGTATACAGTGGAATAGACTCGTACGGAGGATAGGATTTACCTGAACAATTTGCGATTTGTCTGAATTACCACTGTCACAGGGCCAAAACTGGGTGTGTGCAGATATGAGGAAAAATCGCATTTGCGGCGTCGCACTCCCGGCGCCATCAGCACAACTTGCCGAGTCGATTGCCCTTGGGAGCGCGGCAGAGCGTGGCTGTGTCACCCCTACACTTCCACCCATGCCACACTGCCTCCACCCATGCCACCCTGCCTCCTGCACCCATGCCACACTGCCTCGCTTGAAGGCTGCCATGCCCTGCCACTGGTACTCGCACCCGCCGATCCGCTCGCCGCGGGCGGCCACGTGATTTTCCGTCATAAGTGCACACACCCTAAATCTCTGTGTCCCAACCTGAACCCCGGTTCAGACAGCCACCGCGACTCGGTATCCTGTGAGTAGAGCTATGCGTAACTCTAGCATCTTTTCCAGTTCGTTGGCGCTCCTTTGGCCGCGGATTTTGATGCAGATGGTCTGATAGAGTTACTTGTGCCGATTTGTCGAAAAGAAGATTGCAAGCAGGTATGTAAGTTTCTCTGTCCGATGTAGAGCTTCTCTTAATTGCCGAGGTCAGATTAAGTCTGAGGTTGTAGGTGACGGAATTTGCCAACTGGCAATATAATCGTGGATGGGGCACGAACGCTTTTGATCTACAGGTTAGTGTTGCGTTAGTTTTCTGTTGTTAGGTTGCTCAGAAAGTTCTTGCGATTTCGATTGTCCCACATTCTCAATATTCTTCGGTTGTTCGCTATAATTGTATAACTCTAGTCTCAGAAAGATTTGAACTCCTCTTAAGTCTCTCGAACAAGTGGATAAACGACGAAACTATACTGTTTTCTCATGCACTCTTCTCCTTCGGCACGGAACTACCCATTTTTTGATTGCATCGTAAGATGTGATGAGAATCGGATTCATAGGGCAATCGACGACGATCAGCACACTGGTCATCGTTCAAGCGGTCAGCTTCGTCAACTTGGTGGCGGTATGGGGTCTAATCCAGCATAGCTTTATGGATCTCAACCAAACGTTTATGACCAAAGCGTACCGTGAGGGAATCGATGAAATATATCGCAAACTGCGAATCATGAGCTCAGTCTTGCTTGATAGAAAGGAACCTATCCTTATTCATGATAAAGCACGGCCCCATTCGCACAAGCAACCCTGAGGAAATTGAATGAGCCATACGAATATTGAACTACGCAACTCTGCCGAAACCACCACGCTCACGTGGCCAGGCTCCCACCGATCGCCATTTCTTCATCATGTGGGCAGCCTTCTCCGGGAAAAACCCTTCAAAATCCAACATGATGCTAAGGCCGCGTTCATACTAAACTGAATGGAATTTTTGGGGGATCGGAGTAATGTAAAAGATGTGTATCGATCGAGAAAATGAGCGCATTGGCGCATTCGCGACTTGAGAGAATTGGCGCATTCGCGTCAAGCATAAAATAAGTATCGATCGAGGAAATGAGCATGATGGCGCATCCGTGATTTGAGAGAAATTGCGTCAAGGGTGAGATGCATATCGATTGAAAAGATGAGAGAATTGGCGGATTGGCTCCACGATTTTGGCTATTTGCCAAATACAAATTAATGACGTGATGGTACGAGGCATTGCCAGAAATCCTTAATCGCGGATGCGCCCATGTGCCAATGCGCCAAGAATCCCATTCAGTTGGTTCTGAACGCAGCTTGGAGTGCTCTCCAACGACTTCATTGCCTCTAGGTCTTCAGAGCTCGGGGCATCCGAAATAAGCAAGCTTGTTACCTTCTTGGCAAAAATGTGTAGATTTTCATGGTTCCTATCTCGATCGCTAAGATTTTGCATGAGACAAAATATGCACATCTGAAGTTAGAGGTCGAAAACCGCAAGGATTTTCTTGAGCGACTAATGAAATCTTTTCTACAGTGAAGTTGTAAGTAGGTGAACCAAAAATATTCAACATTATTATACATTAATAAACTTGATGATGTCTCGTTATTAGAGCTTCAACATCCTATCGGACGAAGACTCGTTGATGCTGTTTCGAGTTGGAGATTTTTCTCTCGACGGTTATCCTGATCTTGTGGCAACCCTTGTGGAAAAACAAAGTCTTGGTCAGATAAAGGTAACCATATTGTATCAAGCAGTTCTTCTTTCACCTTCACCGAAGCCACTTTTTGGCAGTACTCTTGGAATCGATGTTTGCAATGTGCTTTCAGGTTATTGATAACGTTCTGTGCACAAATTGTGATAGGAATGGGACGAGGTATCTTTCTAAAATTGAATTGCCAATTTTCCGAAATATTTGTTGAATAAGAAAGATTTTTCAGAAGGTTCGAGATTAATAAGAGCATTTTTATCCAACCGAAGGAAGTGGCTTTAGGAGAAATCAAAATGGCTTCTTTCTTTGATTTGAAGGTGAGGTGCTGCAGTTATTTGTTGAGAAAATCGCTCGCAATGTACATGCTTCGATAACGAGGCTGGAAAGATTTGAAAGAGCCATCATCTCTCTCTCTTTTGTCTTCATCCTAATTTCCTAAGTTTCACCACATGAAACCAAGGAGAATCTCAAGGAGCCTCTTCCAAATATGCAACAGTCTGCCTTTAGATGGAAGCAGTATCTAATTTTATTTTTTTATTTTACATTAACTACTACTTCGTCTTCGACTTCGCCCTAGTGATTCATCATGAGAACAAAGTTCTATCATAAATAGTCCTTTTAATGGTACGTTATATTCCCTCACTCGTTTTTTTGTTTTAGGAGGACGGAAATTTGGACATCCTAATAGAATACAAACCATTTGAAGGAGAAACGAAATTTAGGTTGGTCAACTGTTACAGATGTTGAACCAATATTCAGTCTTATTTTAGCCATTTAATTTTTAGTAATTGTTTATTACTAACGAACTATTCCATCTTTCAGCTTCATTCCTTGTGACGACAAGGGTGATGTAACGTTTTTGAAAGTCACGGTGTTCACAAATGTTTGTGGTAAAGATTGCAAGATGTTACCCAAGGAATTGGGTTTGTTTATTATTATTATTACTGCCAGTTCGGTTACTTCATTGTCAGCTTTATGCTATTCCTGGACATTTTCTTCTGTAGCACTTGAGCACTTTTCTGTAATTAGACAATTGCAGGCTCAGGTATCAGCTGGGGCGGAGCTTGTGCAAGCTTCAGCATGTCTGATGGATGGGGAGGATCGCTAAAAAGTTCAGCATGTCAAATTCCTGCCGGAACACATCGCGCCTTGGCTCCACCGTATGTTCTGTTTGGTCTGGGCCGGAGTCCGAATTTCGTGGACGAGGTTGGTCTGCTCCTATGTTCTCGTTATTGATCGAATGGTATTTCCCTTTTTAGCTTACTATTGGTGCCCCTCTCTACGCTGACGCTCTCAATGCTCGTCAACACACACTGAAACAGATCGTGCCCAATTCGCGAATAGTTGTGATACCTCCTAAAGACGGCTCACAATGGCTCACTCGACTCTATGTCACTCCATCACAGCTCATTCTTCAGGTGTGTCATCTTTTGGAAACGAGGCTTGTGACACTCGCGTAATTATCAAGTTGTCATTATGGCGAGTCCTAAGAAGCTGAGTCATCTCGTTAAAAGCTGTTACACCACGGGTCACGTGTTCATAATACGACGCTACCCGACCAAAATTTCTTGGGCTGTCACCGATCTTCTGCCAAGTTAGCTGTCCCATGATATGATTGCTGAAATCTGATGCCTATGACAAGTTACTAGTCATCGGAATCCTTGCAGTTACTTCAGGTTCAGTACTTTATGGGCTCTTTCAGAGTCTGGCAGTGATTGCACTTGTGTGTGCCATGCTTCTCATGGTGGTAGCGTTTCTGCATTATCGTGAAAGGAAGGAGGACCGAGTGGAACGGCAGCAGCAATCGCATCGTTTCCATTTTGACGCCATGTAAAATATTGGTGCTTTTGCAGCGGTTAGATGAATGTGGCCATCATTTGTGGCAGGTTTTGCAAATCGTGGGGTATTCATCCTGCAAGTTAATGTCTTCACTATGCCAACACTTGCTCAGTTTAATTCGATCCAAGACCGCCGCGCTAGAGAAGTTATTTTTGGCACTTTATCAAGTCATCTCTACGACTTCTTTCGACGCTCCAGTCAGGCCTGTTCTCTGTACTCACTTTCCCCTATTAGGTTTTTGCTTTCTCTCGATCCTCAGAAAACCTTGATCGTCGTCTTTGTTGTGGTACGGTCGCCAGTGTTTCTCGTATACGCCTGCTAAGTGCCTTCCGGTTGTATCTATCATATGCTTTCTATAATAATTGCTTTGCATAGTTAATAGTAGCAACCTATGGTTGCTTCATCTTGCTTTTTCCTTTTCAACTCTGTGATATGCTCCACGATAGTATTGTAATAGGGTCAAAACTTATTCCTTTCAGACCGCTGATATTGATGAAATTTGTGTTGTGGTACGTTATGAAATATATAAATAGTTCTATTCTGGATCATTTAAGGATTCTTTCTCTTTTCACCTGAACAATGTACTCTGCCCTTACTGATTATGTGAAAAAAGCATAATTTCTCTTTCATTACGGTTTCCTTGTTCCTGTAGCGATGGGAGGGTAAATAAAGGATGAAATCGTGGTTACAGTCTTCCTGCGATGTGACTGGATTCTATAGGGAAATTCTTAGGCGTTGTCTCCTGAGCTTCGCGCAAATTAGCATAGATTTTGAACTATTTTGTAATTATCTCTGAATGACATGGATGCATGCGCCTTCAACATGACACTTTTTGCGTCTCTGTGCCCAAGTTAATAATAACAGGTACTTATTGATTTTTGTAAGCACTCTTACCGGGGAGCCTACTATAGTTCGGTCATTTCAGTCGGAAGTTTTAACAAGTCTCGAGTTAAACAAGAAAATTCCATAAGGTGCTTCACTTGAACCTATTATAGAAGGAGCCTCCGAAGTTATGGCGTGGATCATTTCTCCGTCCCCTGACACATCCACATAGCGACCCTATCTGCTCCTCCAGTTTTTGACATGGTCGGCGCTGGTAGTTATTAGGTTGTTGCAAAATTAATTTCGGAAATGGACCGCATACTTCAAACTACTATAACTCAGCTTAAACACAAGTTTATTAATCGAAGTAAAAACCATCAGAATCTACACACTTTTGCCAACGAACAGGCAATAAATCTAAGCCTTCACTATAAAAACTACTATCACGAGAATCAACGAAGTCAAGGAAGGCACATTCAACATCGTCTAAATTAGTAAATTGTTTCTGACGCAGATGAGAATTGAGGGCTCGAAAAAAGTGATAGTCTGTTGGGGAAAGGTCGGGAGAATACGCTGGGTGAGGGAGACTTCTACCCAAGTGGGTCAATTTTTGCCGAGTGATTTGTGAGGTGTGTGGCCTTGCGTTGTCCTGCAACAGGATCGGCCCTCCTCTATTCACCACCGCCGGCCACAATTTTTGCAACTTTCTATACATTTGCTCCAGATCACAACAGTAAGGCTCTGCTGTGACTGGCTGACCAGGTTGCAAGAAACTGTAATGGATTACACCTTTACAACACCACCACACAGTAATCATAACCTTTTTAGGGTGAAGGTCGGGTTTAGGAAAAGTTTTTGGAGGAGCATCCTTATCTACCCAGACTAATCCCCGCTTCCTGTTATCATAAAGAACCCATTTTTCATCTACAGTTATAATACGGTTTACAAATGGCTCATTTTTATGGCGAACTAGGAGATTAGAGCAGGTGTCGAAACGTGCCAGACGCTGCTCATCGGTCAGGTCATGAGGCACCCACTTCGACATCTTCTTCACCTTGCCGATTGTCAGCAAATGTCTGGCCACTGTAGAGTAATGTACGCCTAGGTCTTCTGCTAACGTACGAGTATTCGTCTCCGGATTTGCTTCGACGGTTCTCCTTAAATCTTGATCATTAAGCGATGACCTGCGGCCGCGACCCGACTTCTCTTCGAGATCAAAATCGCCAGAAGCAAATTTTTTAAACCAGAGCTCCACTGTTCGTTCGCAAGGACAATTCGTCCCAAAAACACTGCTGAGATTACGAGCTGCCTCCGCTGCGGAGTGTTCCAATTTGAACTCATAAAGCATGATGACTCAATAGTCGCGTCGGTTCATGATTATACGCAGCGCTGGAAAAGGCCGGGTGGAAAACTTAGAGCGACATTCATAGAAGTTTCTGAAAGAGCAGAAAAAAAACTCACCAAATGGTATGCCTGGCGTTCCTTGGGATGGAATAGTTCAGGGTAAAAAATCTACTTATTTATAGATACCTTAAAACCGAAATTAATTTTGCAACAATCTAATACTTCACAGGGAGAGTGGCACAGGCAGAAACGAGGAAATAAAGCTCAACCCTTGCCGTCGGCACCGCAGAGTATGAAGGCGGCCTTATTTTCCTTGAACAGGATCATCATCCATACTTCGATCTGGGTAATACATACCAGGTGTACCATTTAAGCAGAAAGTTCGCATTGCGACGTCCGGCGTGCGATGCGTTGAATGCGAGCTACCGTATTGGTTGGGTCATGAAACATTTTCACACGCGATACTACGACCTTGAGATTGTGCAATGCCGCCACCTCGCGTGCAGAGCCGCAACACAACAAAATCGCATAATCACGAAATCGTAGTCTGACGGCAGCCCCAGAGGAAATCGCTTTAGAGCCCAAGTATTACGGCTACCTAGTCGCACCTATCCGTCGCGCGCCACTCACCAATTTTTTGTCCTAGTGGCACTATTACCCGGGTATTACTTGGTGGACTTTTCTGACACAAAATCAAAAACATACGGAGTTTAGGAGATTCGTTTGATCTAACATTTGCCTAATTCGGAACTGAAACGACAACTTAATTGGTTGTTTGAGAGCGTTCATAATTCAGTGTGGTATGTGTGATCGTGGGAAAGGATTAGGTACATATTTCTACGGATTTCCATCATTCTGTAATTTTATAGTTCTCCGTCAATGATTCCTCAACACGACATTGGACGGGTGTATGTCGTTTGGCGCGGCCCTTGCAGCTAATTTGCCAATGGGGCGCATGGGCCGTCTGGACTCTCCCAGATTTACTTCAGCCTTTTTAGGGGAGGAGCTTTGGCAGTGCCCCACTGGCAAATTAGCTCCAAGGGGCCGCGCCAAACGACCGTCTCCCCATTAGACTTGTACGGTGAGGGCGGAGCGTCGGGTTGGTGTATATGGACGAGTTGTTCGCAGTATACGTTGAATAGAGCCGTGTCATCATAGCTGCCGAGCCTGCCGTCTCATCATCTCATTCATTTGCTATTCTCTCCAGATGGCCGACCAGGAATTAGAAGGCTCTCTTGTAAATATTGTAGAACAAAATAGTCTCAAATGGATTTTTGTTGGTGGAAAAGGTGGCGTCGGGAAAACAACGTGCAGGTATCGTGGCTTTTTTTTGAATTTTCTTTCTATTTACTCTAGAGTTGACTTTGGTTAATGATAGAACAGTTGTCCTGTTCAGTTGTTCACTAGCCGTACAGCTCGCAGCAAAACGAAGAAGTGTTTTGCTAATTTCAACGGATCCCGCTCATAACATATCCGATGCTCTCAATCAGAAATTCACAAAAACTCCTCAAAAGGTTTCAGGGTTCGATAATCTTTCCGCTATGGTGAGTTGGATCTCTTTTCTCTTTTCCTCCTGATTAAATCTATTTTATGACATTTAGGAAATCGATTCAAATCCCGTGGAAGGTTCTACTCTTCCAGGACTTGATCAGCTGATGAACAGCGGTGGTATATCGTTTTACCTCTCCTAGCGTTATTGACTTTTTTGGCATATTCAGTGTTCAGGTGGCATAGCATCGATGGGTCGAGAACTGCTGCATAATATGGTTGGAGGGATGCCGGGAATTGATGAAGCAATGAGCTTTGCTGAGATGCTCAAGTTTGTCCAGTTCTCTTTTACATTTATAGTATTTTGTCTTTTTTTAATTCTTCTTTCTTTTACGCCACATAGCAAAATTATGCGTTCACGTTTGTGCTCAGATCCATTTGTGCAGATTATTTTGCTTAGGCTAGTAAAATAATGTTGCAACGATTTAGTGCGTTTCCTACCATGGTGTGAGTAAACGTCCCAAAAGAAGTCACTGAGATTATCTTCGGGTCCCGATCGGTCCTTTGATCTACCGAATCGGCTTTGTTCCCTTACACGAGCCCACACATATCTGAAGAGTCCACGTGGTAGTTCATTTCTAGGGAAGAACCAAATGGATTTACGGCTATGGTGTTGCTCGGTCATCCCAATCGCTTTCCGAATAATTATGGCACCATACGGGTTTCTGAAGTTTTCTTGCAGGTGCAGTCAAACTATTAGAACCTGCGATGTTTCTTTGAACAATGTCACTTCATATGCGTTCCATTTCGACGCATAACTTTTTTAATGACACTTCGTCCGCCTTCTGCTGCCATTTTTCGAACAAACAAAATCAGCTCTAATCATTGAAATCAAATCAGTTTTATTACATGCAATAATGCTGCCATTTGCAAGTTTCCACTTTTGAAATAACAAAACTCTTTACTTTTAAAACTTTGGACATCTGCTACCTGAGTATGTCAACCTGGTTTGACAAGATGGGGTTGAGCGTTCTTGTAGGTAATAGCACTCCTCAAAGGGTTTTAATTAACCGGTATCTCAGCCATCGCACTTGCTGTAGGCCCTTGAAAATCGATTCAGGACCTACGCAAGCTGTGTGTTTTTATGAGTCTTGGCATCGCTCTAGAAGAGAGAGTGGACACTGTATTTGTGTTGATCACTGGACACTTCAGCCAACCTGAACCTTCTTTACTTTAAATGTAGTATTTAGTGTTCAACTGCCTCGAGGTTGTTAACAATTCTTTATCGGCTGACGTTTCGGCGAGTTCGCCTTCTTCGGAGCCTAAAAGAGGGAGAAAAGTCAAGTCATGACTTACCCGACCAAATATCTCAGGCATACCTTTCCGAAATTCGATCTCTCCCTAGAACACCCGCAAATACTAGCGAAAAACACCGCACCTTCACCAGTCCACAAGATCGACTGCCACCGACAGGAATACCGGAATAAATGAGGTCAGAGTCCCGTTTGAAAAGCTAATCTTGTATAAGGGGCGAGTTCCCGCGTGATTGTCAAGCATTCTCCCCTGCGGTTAATTTTTGGATCCTTGAACTGGATCCACAGTGCCTCAAGAGTTTTGCGCGCCATTACTTGAGATTCGTGCGCCAATATCTCAACCGCGACCTCAAAGTCCTCGCCATTGTGGGATTCTTGCCTGTGGCAACCTAAAGGGGTCGATATACGTGACCTGGCCTTACCATCTAAATGCTCCTTAATGCGCACATTAAGGGGTCTCCCTGTCTCTCCAATGTAATCATCTCCACATTTCCGACAGGAAATTCGATAGACTACCCCTGTGGCAGCACAATCTCCTTCCCTGCCAGCAGGACATATCATACAATTGGATGAGACGCACATTCGGTCATACTGACGGTTTCGAACCAGGCGTTTCTTTAGGTTGTCTGGAGGGATCGCCACAATTCCAACCATGCTTTCTAGACCCGATCTCCTCAGACACTTCCTTATGGAAGTATTCATTTCGTCGGAGATAAAGGGTAGTAGGACGGGGATTTTCCCGTCTAGAGGACCATCAATGGTTCTACGGTGTAGGGCACTTGTTCTGGTTCTATGCCTTGGTGACTGGAGGTCGTAGCCATTCAATGCAGCAATTTCTTTAGCCTTAGCTTCGGATTCCTTCTTTTCATCCACTCCCGTGCAGACGCTTGCAGCAGTTCGAACCATGTTTCTGACGACCGCTCGTTTTGTCTGGAACGGATGCGCTGAGCGATAGTGGATGATGATGTTTTTGCTGCTGGGCTTCCTGTACCATTTTGTGACACAGGTACCCCTATCGAACCTGACTTGGACGTTGAGGAATGGAAGCCAGTTATTTGAGGGCTTTTCGCGCGTCAGTCTAATGTGCTCAGATTGCCTATTCATCAGTTCGAAGCACTTGTCCATTTCATCTTGTGTGGAGCAAATTACGAAACAATCGTCGATGTAACGACTGTAGAGTAATGGGAGCCTTTCTAGCACGGGATTTTCTATTTTAGCCATGAAAGCTATGGCTAAAATGGGTGCTAGCCGCTGCCCCATTGTGCGTGCGTGAGTGCGTGAATGTGCGTCTCATCCAATTGTATGATATGTCCTGCTGGCAGGGAAGGAGATTGTGCTGCCACAGGGGTAGTCTATCGAATTTCCTGTCGGAAATGTGGAGATGATTACATTGGAGAGACAGGGAGACCCCTTAATGTGCGCATTAAGGAGCATTTAGATGGTAAGGCCAGGTCACGTATATCGACCCCTTTAGGTTGCCACAGGCAAGAATCCCACAATGGCGAGGACTTTGAGGTCGCGGTTGAGATATTGGCGCACGAATCTCAAGTAATGGCGCGCAAAACTCTTGAGGCACTGTGGATCCAGTTCAAAGATCCAAAAATTAACCGCAGGGGAGAATGCCTGACAATCACGCGGGAACTCGCCCCTTATACAAGATTAGCTTTTCAAACGGGACTCTGACCTCATTTATTCCGGTATTCCTGTCGGTGGCAGTCGATCTTGTGGACTGGTGAAGGTGCGGTGTTTTTCGCTAGTATTTGCGGGTGTTCTAGGGAGAGATCGAATTTCGGAAAGGTATGCCTGAGATATTTGGTCGGGTAAGTCATGACTTGACTTTTCTCCCTCTTTTAGGCTCCGAAGAAGGCGAACTCGCCGAAACGTCAGCCGATAAAGAATTGTTAACAACCTCGAGGCAGTTGAACACTAAATACTACATTTAAATCAATGCCGAGGTTCATAGAGAGTCGAACATGGCGTCTACTTCTTTACTTTGTTTAAGGTTGATCAACTCCCTTGATTTGGATGTCGTCGTCTTCGACACGGCACCAACTGGACACACACTTCGCTTGCTCCAATTCCCCGTCATCCTGGAAAAGGCATTCACGAAAATCCTATCACTTCAGTCATCTTTCGCTCCGATGGTGGGACAGGTATTGAACTATAATTGAATTGTAACTTTCGATAATTTTTATAAGCGTGAACAACTTACATGTGTTTGAAATAGCAGAACTAATGTAATCCTGAGATCTGCTATTTCGCTATTTCCCAGTTTGGGGAGTTTTACTACGGTCTTTTGGGTGGAGAAAGAAAACTGATTGTAGGTGTATTAGTATGCCATTTTTATTTTATCAAGTTAAGCCTTTATGATTCAATGCGTTCTTCTTGCCTATTTTTTTGAACGCAGACAGTAAGGCTCAGGGGTGGAGGTTGAGAAACATGCACTTGGAACACCTTTTTTCTCAGTTTTCACCAATGCTTTCACTTTTGTAGCTATCTGGCTTACTTGGAATGGGTGAGATATCCATGGATGATACGATGAGAAAGTTCAATGAGACATTAGAACAGGTCAAACGAATGAATGCCGAATTTAAAAATCCCGTAAGTTGAATTCTACTCATCTCTGGTATCCATGTTCTTAATAATGCCTAATGGACTGCATTAAAGGATCTCACCACGTTTGTTTGTGTTTGTATTGCCGAGTTTCTATCACTATATGAGACAGAACGCCTCATTCAGGAGCTCACTAAGCAGGTTAGTGTTTGTGTATATGGGAAGTTATACGAAATTCAGGTTCAATCTTATGTTCAATTTCAGGGTATCGACACCCATAATATAATTGTGAATCAGTTGTTATTCCCGGATACCTCAGATGGTTGCGTTCAGTGCAAAAAATGTCAGGCACGGTTTCGGATACAGTCAAAATACCTTGAACAGGTGTCTATTTCTTCTTATCGTTCTTCTTGCCCCTTTTTGTTATTCTGTATTTGTAATTGTTGCTGTTATGGGACTTAATGGACCGTAAGCGTCTGCATCAGTATGCAGCATGAAAGCTATGCATTTATGAATGAACGAGCGTGTGTCCTGCTCATGACGTTATGGCGAAAACTACAGGGAATGCTAATGATACTTTTCTGGCGCGGATTGTGGTGTTTTGTATGCCTCACAATGTTTTTCTGTTAGCGCGGAGATATACATAAGTTTTTTTAATAAGCTCTTCGATAGACAAGGGCCGAAAATGAGTTCGTGCAATGACCGTTTTAGCTGTTCCGTATCCAGTAATATGTATGACTCGTATTGACCACTCCCGTAGGCTAAGTCACGGGAATGATATTGCCAGGACAATGGCATACTCCCAGGTAATTGTTTACATGTAAATCACCAGCTGTCTACGTATTCCTTCAGGTAGTGATTTGCGTAAGGACTGTACGAAAACCCCTAGGCTCGGGGATAAGTGATCGACAGCATCGCGAGGGGTAATGAAAAATGAGAGCCAGGAACACGCTTCCCCTGAATAGACATTCCCATTCAGAAGAGGTGAGATGGTGGCGAAATTCGCATTGAAAAAGCGTGGCTTGGGGCATATCACGATGCAGCACCGCGAGTCGCGCTGCCACGCATCTGCCAGGGAGCTGCTGGTGAGAGCAGGACAACGTTAGCGGCCGGTTTTCTTGAACCCCTCATCCGTGTGCATGCACTCCACCGGTTAGTGATGCAGAGAGGAACGGAAGGAAAAGTTTGAGAAGGGAGGTTTTCGGACTCTGATTTCTCTGATTTTTCACCGTTTTATTTCACTATTTTCCTGCTGTAATTACTGCGTACCCTTATTTTCATATTCCGCAATCTGGGGAATTTGCCCCTCCCGGTGTCATTAAGCTGGACCTCGTGCGATTAGGTTAGGACCTCCTCCAATCTCTTCGCAGCAGTAGTATGGTGAAAGCAGCGATTTATTTTATTTTAAAACTTACCTACACAATGATGTAATCGGTTGCTTGCTTTAGGTGTAGAGATGTTGAAGATGTATGTTTATTAACGATTTGAATTTGTTTATTTATGGATCTCTAGAAATTTGAATATCATTCTTCGGTACTGAGAACTGAGTGGCCTTGTTAGTGTTTTTGCCGTTGCGATCTATCTTCTTTGGTTTGCTCCTCGTTAATGGCAACAGCCTCATGACTGGAACACAGCATATTTTTTTGAAGTTATTTCACCAGTAGCTAGGAAGAAGCTAATATGAGTACTTTACACTTGTTTCCCTTTCAGTACCCTACTAATATTCCAATTTTTTTTTACTTCTGTTCATTTTCTAATCTCTCTTTTCGTCCTTTTACACGTTTTTGTTCTAGATTGCCGATTTATACGAGGATTTCCATATCGTAAAACTGCCACTTTTGGATGAAGAAGTACGAGGTCCAGAACAAATTCGTAATTTCAGTAAGAACCTTATTGTACCGTATACGCCAGGGGGAGCACCCAAATCTTGAGCAAGTTAGGTTTCATGATGGTTTTGTTCTTGCGAAGAAAGCAGTGGTACCGCAAAGATCTTTGGCTCTGCAACATCCCTATCATTGCTGTGTTGCTGTGCTCTCGTAGAAATAAAACCGTACATTAGCCACACTTTTTCTCTTATACTTCGGTGATTTATCGGCCTCACACTATTTATGATGTTAGAAGATGATAGCTAGTTTTTGGTTCGGTTTACTGTGAAGTGGTGAAAATAGTTGGAATTGAATGCTGTACTGCTCCTTCTGGCCTCTTGGGTTGCCCTAAATAGTTTGTGGGTATGACGCTCCTTACTTGCAGTTGTTTGTGTTGTATCTGTAATTGATGATTTACTAGTAATTTACTTCTGCAGACATGAAATGTGCATAGACGAAAAGAGTATCTATAATAATTTCATTCCAGTTCTTTTTCGTTTCTCTTTCAAAAAATCCTTTCAAGAAATAAATGTGAAAACTTCGAGTGCAATTACTGCAGAAAGTATCACATGATTGAAATACAGACTATGCAAGAAAGAAGTGATGAAGAAAGTGATGAAGAATGAGGATGAAAAATAAGCAAAATGAGTTCTTGAATTTCGCAGACAGTCGTGTTTGAGTCGCCCAGATTAAGGCATTGCCGTCGCGATAGGGTCAAGGAGACCTCGCGATATTAGGCCGCTCTCAGACTTTGTGACACTGGGCGGTGGTGCCTGCGTTCACATCTGCGTCTCCGTCCGTGCCACACTACCTCACTGCTGGAAACGCTTCCACGCTCTGCCGCTGGCACTACCACGAAGTATCAAGGCGGTAATATGATTCACTGGGCTCCGGACACGACTATCCTGGAGTGTTGGATGTATGTAGCTCAACACAGAAGGCTTTGAATGGGCCGATTTAATAAAGCCTGAATTATGAAAATGAAAAAGCACTGAGTGAGTACAATGTCTATTTCTAACAATACTGCCGTTCTACAGAATGCGACTGAGGCGCAGAGGGGTGTGTGCCTCAAAGACAAAAATATCGCGTGACCGCCCATGGTGTGCGACGCGGTGGTGCGGAATAGGGGGCTGTATCGGCTGAGTGCTGATGTGAATACGCCTAGAATAAGGCAGTGTCCACTGTCATCTCTTTAGGACCCACCCAGCACCGCGGGCATAGCACACACTATCGTGTCGCACACCGAACGCCGCAACGCAATATTTCTGTCCTAATGGCACAACCCAGGCGCGGAAATGATCGTGTGGTCAGTATCGATTTATCAACTGTACCGCAGTGCAACCGTACGCATCTAGTGCTGGCGTCTATTGGGTAAACTTTTTAGTGGGAGTTGGACTGTAAAGTCCAATGATATGAATTGGTTTTTGCAATTTCATGCTTTTTTCACAGGTTTATATCAGTTTTACCCGAGTATTGGTACGATGAGAAGATCAGTATGAGGAGTGACATCCTAGAGGAGAGAACAGTATCCGAATAAATTGTGCAGTTTGACAGCAATTACTATAAACATCCAGAAATGAACAGAAACGACTCTAGATGTAGACTGAGAAGTGATATAGCGATTTCTCCGTATAGGCACACAATCAGCAGCCCTTCTCCCGTAGTGAGATGTACGGGAATGAGAAAATAGATCCACTCTTGTCCGGGAAATACCGTACTGCTGCGGTGTACCTGAAATGAAATCCTCGAACCAGTTGCTCTTAGAAGAAAAAAGAAGAAAAAAATCTTGAAGTGATCTGTTGTGTTTTTGGCCGCATATGTGTGCCACTTAAAGGCAGCATTAGGGGAAAGTCGGACGAAAAGTAAAAGAAATAGTGCATATGAAAGTCGAGATGCCTAGTAACAGGATAGTGGAGAAAAAACGAATGGAAATGGCCCAAAACCAGAGAAATAGGCCCCCCTTTACACTGTTGATTCTCGACGCGGACGACCTGTCCGTTAAGAAGGGAGTAGTCTGATCTAGTTTTCCATTGGCATGTTGCCTAGTAAACACAGGGGAATGTTTGGAAATACGACAACATCTATTTTTTAGGGTGAGCTTCAAGCTAAAACTGCGAAAGCACGCCGCAAAACCTCCGATCCTGCCGCATCTCTTTGACCGCTCCCACCCCAGTCAATCGGGAATTACGTCATCGTGAGGCGGGACTGCTGTGTCTAAGAGGCGGAGTCGCTGCATAGTCGCGGCGTTTTGCAGGGTTTCTCCAGCCTCGAGGGGCGCTTTTTCACCGAAATTTCGCCACAGATAGCCTTCTTAGGCCCAGGACTACCATGTGAGTGACTTCTTATAGGGATTTCTCCAATACCGCATTACCCCTAATGCTGTCTTTAAGTTGAGTTTATACTTTGCCGCCCGCAGCACCGCAGATATAAAAGCAACCCTGAACACAGGTATCGTATCGAGTTATTTTTTGCTTCATCAATTGAGCTAAGGTGAGCAACTCGATAAATGGGCTCTGTTCGCTCAAGGAAGGTGCAGTGATCTCTTTGTGATCGATTTTGATCTTCACTTAGGCATGTCAGAAAACTCCATAACTACTAATAATGCCCTTGGTAACCGTTTTTAAGCATAAATCAAATTGCTGACTATTTATGCCATTTTGAAACCCCTCGATTAGAACCCTGGGTGTTGCATAGGGAATCATAGAATATCGCGTGATCGTGCTGTCGATACTGCAGCGAAAAAAAACAAAGCTATGCGTTATCGAGTGGACGGCAAAAAATTGGCGGTCTTTTGTATTTGAGGGTGAGGGCTTGAAATAGAGCTCACAATGTTCAGCCTTCAAGGAAATCACCAGAGTAAGCCACGAATATGTTTCCCGAGAAAAATTAGGAAAGCTAGCGCTTTGAGGGAGTCTCAGGACTTTGGCAACCATTACAGAATAAGGACTTCATCGTTTTGCTAATTGGGAGTGATCCATCAGAAGTTAGCTATTCGTGGAGTACGCCGCGCATGTTAGGCTGCCATCAGACTTTGCGATTTTGCGGAGCCGCGGCTCCGCGCGCGAAGTTACGGCATCGCGTACCCAGCATCCTACTGTCGCTTGCGAAAGTGCGACGTCGCAAAATCGCAAAGTCTGACGGCGGCTTAACTGGGCATTCCGAATAGAATTCCGAATGTATTCTAAGATATCCCTTTTTTGAGCGCACTCTAAACACGCTCACACGTTTGTAAATCAATTACTGAACCAAAACTAGCGCACTTACAGTCCAGTTCCCGTCTCCTGGCAGGGCGTGGCCCTACGGACTTGGGTGAGAGGGTACGTGATGAGAGCGAGAGTGTGTGGTGGGGTGAGAGAGATCGATACACGTTCATGCAAGTCCGTAGGCCTCGCCCTGCCAGGCTTTGGGAAATGAACTGTATGTGCAATGTGATGCATCTGAATGATACCCATCTAAATATGTGCCCCCCCCCCATGGCCTTCACTGCGACCCAAAATTCATTGACCATAGCTTGATCCGTGTGCTACTAGTGACACTTCCGACAAGGTACACCTGTGTGGGTCTAGGTTGAGCACTTCCAATGAGTATTTCGCGAGTGAATGTATTTTTATGAGCGAATGCGTGCATTACTATTGGTTCTCAGGTGACGCGCAGCTTGCCGATTAGCAAAGTCAGGAAAAATCTACTACAAGGCAAACAACAATGTTCCAAAGAATTCACCTGTGAAACGAGCTCCTTGCCTCGATATCGATCATGGAAAACATCACGAATACAGTATAACCGGCAAGTCCAGCCAACAAATGGAAAAGTGCGTGGAGGTAAGGGGCACCTAAAATGCACAAAATGATGGCAGGTTAGGCTTCTACCGGGTTCGATCATTCACCTAGCCACAGCCAAACGTCGCACATCAGCCGATCAGCAAACCAGAATGCGAACGACGTGAACCACAGGGCGAGAATTCGACGCGGGAAATTCTCGATGTCAGGGATTCCGGAGCTGCAAATATTAAGATATCGAAAAGCGAATGCTCTTCTCGACGGGATATGAATTAAAGACCACGGTAGGGGGCAACTTTGGTCTACGGTAACGTAACGGGCTTGCAGTTCGCAGCTTCCCGCGATTGCACACACGACGCTTTGCGAAGACGTCGAGTGTAAATCCATTGGACTTTATTCTTTCGCTTATTCTCCTTTTCAATAATTTATCTGGTGTTGCCGCTTGTTCAATCACTTGTTTACGATCATCACGAACTAAATCAAATTTGCTCTACGCGACATCAAATGACAGTGGCGTCGGCCAGCCGCCAGCACTGAAGCGTGCGGTTCGAAGTGAAACGAGCTGGGATCGCAATAGCGTTCCAAATACGCGTTTTTCAACGCGACTTTTTCTTCAATTTATCTCTTTCGAGCTGAAATGTTCGTTTACAGAGATTTTTTCAGATACGCATTCTTTCCTTACCCACCTCCTGGTACCTTTACTTTTTCGCCACACCGCGCGCGTCATAGCCTAGTCAATTCAGTATCAGCATCGATAAGTATTCAGAATATAATAATTCTACAGAAAAAGTTCAGCCTTGAAGTTGTTAACTTACTGCTTGCCTTCGTAGTTTATGACAATTGCAGCTGGAACACTGAAGATCATCAAGGCGATAGCGTTCAGCGTCGGCTCCAGAAAGCATAGACCAGAGAAAAGAGCCGTTAATACAACTACTGTTCGTCGTAGCATTGTCCTGAATTCAATTTTGAAATAACAGGAGGTTAGGCTTTTACCCATACGAATCATTTATTGAGGTACGGTCGATAAACGAATAAGAAAAAAAATTACTAATGGGCTAACTTAGGATGAAATAATCTCCAAAGAATGGCGGTGACAAGTATGGCCAACACAAGTGAAGCTGAGTATGTTCAATTAGGATGGGTCTCCGCCTTCATGTCTTTTTCGCTCTGAGCCGTTATGGGTCTCAATTCTATATTAAGTTTGTATTCTAATAAAAGTACTGCAAAGGTATCCTCTCCTTCATAGCATTTGCACCACCCATAAGATTCAATAAGTCCGCGCTTATACTCGCACCGGCAGGGCGCGGCTGCGTTCTCAGGCAGCGAGACAGAGTGGCACGGAAAGGGTGCAGAGACGACGCAGGGTAGCATAAGTGAAGACGTGGAGAAACGCAAGCACGCCCTGCCACCGACACCGCACAGTATGATGGGGGCCTAAGTCAGCCAGGTCTGATCAGCTTTTGCCCTTCTCCTGAGATGTGCTATGGACTTGCCCCGTCTTGCATGGAGTAATAAACACCATGATATAAATTACGGATGCGCTTCATTAACAATTGTGAAGGATAAATATAGTAGTGACTGAAAACAAATAAATAAATAAAAATAAGTGAAAATAGCAATGGATGGGATCTTGGCCTGCTTTAAAATTTTCAAAACGTAATAATTTATAAGTCATGAAACCACCAGAAGTCGTTGGCTCCCCTGTTTGTCTCAAAAATAAGATTCGCGGCTTAGCCTGTTATGTCCAGTTACACCTAACATTTTAAGCCCCATTCTAATCTTTTACTCTCAATTTTCAAATACCCCTCAGTTTTTTGCCGTCCCCTCGAAAAATGTACAACCAATGATTTTTGGTCGATTGATAGCATGATCAGCCGACATTCGTGATCTCCAACTCGATATTAGGGTTCCATCGTGAGGGAGCCTTACATCGGAAAAAATAGTCAGCAATTTGATTAGTAGGTCAAAAACTGCTATCATAAACATTATACAAGGGGTTGCAATGACTGTATTCTACCTTGGTCCCATTTTCCGGGAATTCTGTCACGTGCCATGGTGAAGATCAAAATCGATCAGACAAGAGGAGACGGCTGTGGCTGCGGCATCTGCCTTGGCGCACTTACTGATTCGCTTATTCTAGCCGCATTATTAAGTACATAAAATAATTTGTTTTTTACCATTGCCCATCCAGTGCTATGCATGTGGGGTGGGGGCTAGAGGACATCATAGGCCGAGGAAGAAGCTCTATGATGTATGAACTATATTCTTTTCCCACGTTTCCTTCGTGAATAAGGTGTATCTTCACCCATCCTCTTTCATTGAACTTGGGCAAAAATCTCGTCAGACCGTGTTCATACTGCGCACCGACGCCGGCACCGACGGCGTCAGAATTATGTTACTGCCGCCGACCACGGCGGCACCCTGGTGGTGCGCTCCCTTTTGTGAAACGCTTGACCCAATCACATTACGGGATCGTGGTGAGAGCCCACGAATAAGCATTCGAAATTCGTATAGCTTGGAACCATGCCAAGATTCAAATTCAAATTTGTGAGCTCTCGCCACGCTATCATGCATAGTTTGGTACCATGCCAAATCTCGAATTCGAATTCGTGGCACTCGCCACCTTCATCATACTGTATGTGGGTGGTTCGACCATTATGCACACGGAAAGCGTCACCAACCGCCGCGGTCGGCGGCGGGCACATGATTTTGACGCCGTTGATGCCGATGCCGGCGTCGGTACAGTATGAACGCGGCTCATTTCCCCTCCACGCCCATTACACCGTCCAGAAACACGTTTGTACCGTTTTTGTGCCTTTTTTACTTTTTCTCTTTGATCAATATTCATTGTACTAGGAAGCATAATATAACTGATGTTTTGTATAGGGTTGTCCGTTCTTTCCACAAGGGAAAGAGGTCCGCAGGGAACGTTCCGGATGTTCAGATCGTGCACCTCAGTTCTGGGGATTCGAAGGCCGTGTTAGTCACCCAAGTGACAGCTATAACCAGGTGTGTGTGCTATTAGGACAGAAAGTTCGCGTTGCGGTGTTCGGCGCGATGTGAGGGGTGCAAACTGTATCGGCAGGGTTCTGATGCGATCACGGTGTTTTGTGCTCTATTTTCAGGGTAATCCTTCAGTGGCGAGCCAGTGCGACGTCCCTAGCTCACAAACATCGCGTGGCATGCTAAAGCGGCATGCTAAAGAGATGATGTTTCTGTCCTGTGAAGACACACCTTTGAGTCCGCGTTCATACTCTGGGATGTCGGCGGCAAAGCGTGGCTACGTGCCTCTGCGCCTCCACCTATGCCATCCTGCCTCGGTGCACGCATCGTCTCTACACACTCCCTCGGACTCCACCCGTGCCACTCTGCCTCGCGGTTTGTGAACGCAACCACCCACTGCCGGCGCTGATATGAACGCGGTCTGACACCCCTTTAACCAGCAGCCCGTCTCCTAGTCTGGATCCTTTTGTGAGATCTGGGTTCTGAAAAGATTTCGGATCAATGGCCTAATGATTCTTATTAAAAAAAAACAGTTTGAAACTTACAGCCTCTCACTGAACCTTTTCGGGAACCATTTCATGACGGGAATGTAGACGACGAGGAACATGTTGATGATCCACACCAGTGAAAGTTCATCGACCAGTTGACCTGAAAGGATGGTTCAAGTCAAAAGCACACTCCCAATTGAGCTCGGACATGTTTGAACACAGAGAAAGCAGGGCCGAGAGGGGTAGAGATGCAGAGTAGTGCCAGTAGTTCATATCTTCCAATGTTGTGATGAATTTTATCAAAAACTAAGCTAAAAATAGGAGCCATTTGAGAGCTTAATTCCATAAGTAACCAGATAGATTCAAATGAGTTTTTGGGTACCAGTGTATCTCTGTTCCTGTAATTTTTACATGTGATCTATGTCCCCTCCAACCTTATTTGGGCTCACTATGTCTTTCAGGTCTTCCAGACAAGATGAGCTGACTGGAAAAGTAAAAGTGCACTTCCAGTTCCTCTGCGGCTGAATTACACCGTTTCACGAACGAATCGTAAAAGGGCAACACCTTCATTCTGGTACTGCATTTCACCGGAAATCTCATTAGTAAGAGTTTTATCGATTCCTAGAAACCGCTAGAAACTGGACTTGATTCTGATGGTGCAGAAGAATGGAAGTTTTGATCAAATCGGAAACTCACCGAATAAGTTCAGTGTTGCATGATAGTATGTGGATGCCAAGCCGTTGAATGTGAGCAGCAATTGAGGTACGAAAAGGCCAGGATTGACCTACAACACTTTGCTTTTCACTTCACAATTTTCATGTTTCGGTATAACAGACTGAAAAATATTGATCACAGTCGATTTCTCGAATTATCTAAAATTTCCGAAGGCCGTAGAGTGGTTGGCACTAATCGGCGAGAAACAGGATGTATTAGAATTTTGTCTGCATCTCTGTGCACTCACGCCTTACATTATTGCGCTCCAGTTTAACTTTTTGAACCGATGTGTCGCTGAGCATGATTGGAAGATAGCTGGCCCTTCTCGACAGCATAGCTCTTGCACCTGGGGGCGTGTACTCTAGCCATCTCGGCTCTCTCAGGGAGGGAGTTTTCACAGCGCCGCGTACTCTCCCTTCTGGTATCTGACAACGCGGCGGCAAAGCATAGCCAAAAAAGGCCAGCTACCTTCCAACCACTGAGCATCAAGGTCGCATCGGTTCAGACTTGATGAAAATCAGTGCGAGAGCCAGCGATTGCGCGACTGTCGCAGAGTACAGGGTATCCCATAAATACGGGCGCCAATATACTGCAATATTTTGTTGGCGTCATTAGAAATGAAAAATCAACCCCGTTCAGAACTTTACTCACATCTTATGTAATAAGACACAGCAGTCATATCATATCTGTTCATGACTCAACCGCTTTTGACACGCAAGCCTCTCCTTACATTCCTTCCCAAATCTTTCTCAGGGCTACCTTATGCGAACTCCATACTAGGATGGCTGACTCGTCAGACCTTGCTTCCAGTTGAGGACCCGGCAGGGGATCAATGGAATCATGTTTTGGGAGATTCGACGGACGTTTCGAAAGTGATGCATTCAAACAAATCGGGTCGGCAGCGGTTTTGCATCAATTTGACTTGCCGCCAAACTCTTCAAGTATTGTTCCAAAGGACTAGTGAGGCCAGTGCTTTATTATGTCTAGCAGAGTGTTCTGCATGTTCGCATTCCCGCAAGCATTACGCAGAAATCGATGGAAACCAACAGCGTGTCATTATTGGACCCTCAATCATTGCTGAGACCCGCTTGTTGGTGCCCAAACACCCTGTCGGCATGGTATACCCACCAGACGTTGTTGGCCACAGCGGGTTGCCCTTAACGGTTCATAACGTGGAAATTTTTTCGCCTGAACAAAAGTAAGGTGAGGAGCGTGGCACTGTTGAAGCAAATGACCGCGAAGTGCCTTTGAAAAACTTCTGAAATCTCAAAAATACCATGAGCTTCACCCGACAAGCATGCGCCTTGCTAGAAGAGATCCTGTGCACCCGCTGAGCAGCAAATGAAATAAATGGACTGATACAATTGTATAGAGGAATACGAGAGCAACGCTTCGGGTGAGATGTGTTTGAATGAGCGGAGGTAATTTCAAGTGCTTGATGGGAGTCGTAAAGGCAGAGCAGACTGTTCCTCTGCGAATTAATAGCTGGGCATGAGCTCATTGCCAACTGCGGCGTAGTTGACGATGGGATGATATGTAGACCAAAGGATCTTGTTTTAGAAACATCCTAGTAATTTAGGATGACTCAGTGGAATTGAGTTGTGGCTTTTCACTAACGATTCTGCTAGGGATGACCACTCATCCAGCAGGGGCGACAAATCAAATGCCTCCATTTGTTTGAGAGAGAAGTGGGAGGCATTCAGAAGGCACAATGGGAGCAAGTTCGATTAGCTATAATGGGTGAATAAAAATTTCTCTTTAGAATAAATCTCAAATGTCAAATTTAAGTAGGGAAGTAGCTTACCTCTCTAATGTACCGCCGTAGCATCATTGCATTTAACATCGGTAAAACTATGATTGGAAGGTTGGTCATCTGAAATTGCGTGATGAAGGTGGTCATAAAATTGTAGACACTCAATGTTTTTTGAAAATTTCAAAAATGCATATTTTGTTCATTTTGTCACTCATTTCTTCAGAATTTCGGAAGATTTGTGATGGTAGCTCAGCTTCTGTGATGTGTGACGCAGCTCTCGCGTATTGGCTGTCTCCTATCAACCGCGAACACATTGCTTTTTGTAACACATTCTAACTATACAAGTTTTGTAAGCGGGCCCATCACCATGCGGCATGATTTTCTGTTGACTTGAAATTTTCCCGCTATTTTCAGCATAGTCCTGCAAATTTACTCCGCCAATGTGAGTTCTCGAATGCTCCAGCTGTTCTCCCGGTTGTCAACACAAATCTGATACTCTTTACAAAATTTGCTAACGTGATTAAAGTTGAGGGAATGATCCCTTCAGTTGGGGTACTGGGTCGAAACTTTAGAGCTTTAAAGCCAACAACTATGCATCCCACTCACCATGCAGGTGTGGTTTGAGTAACTCTATTTAGGATGCTTCTTATGAACAATCCAATTCAGACGCATTAACTTCTTCGCTTTTCTGTTTCGCGAATCATTTGTTCATTAGTCGCACTTAGCTGAGATCAATCGGGCAAAGTACAGTACACCAATGAATCGCAATTCACTAACAAGAACTGGCTTTCAATTGTAATGTTTGCCTATATAATAGATGTCAGGTGAGAAAAAAAATTACTCGCCAATTTTGATCGGTTAAAGGGTGGGGGTGTGCACTTATGACAAAAAATCGCGTGACCGCACGCGGCGAACAGTGCGGCGAGGGCGAATCGTCTGCAGCTTTATGTGTTGAAACGGCAACAACAATATAGGCAAACTCCCGAAGCTTCCAAACTGCAAACTTTAAACATCTCTCTTGGTACTAGCCCACTGCGTCAAGAGCGGAATTCGAGACTCGTAATGATGACGCCGCGAGTGCAACGCCGCGAAGCGATTTTCAGTCATAAGTGCTCACACCCGGTGGGGGAGGATTGGGGTGGAACGAAACGATAAAGTGACTCATAGTGCCTTGACATTTAGCACTACAAACAAACTTAATTTTTATTTCACAGCGGGATACCTTCGCCGCGGTTATACTCGGCGACTAGCTGATTGCTGGTTGCTGTCATGGTAAAGGCAGTATTCAACGAAATCGGAGCAGAGCAATTACATATCCATGATTGATTATCCCCTTTTCCCGTGGATTCTCTATGTCAGCGACCAGCTGTCAGCAAGCAGCAATCAGCGCCCAAGGATCCATGAGATTTTGCAAAAAAAGAAACATAAGAAATATGAAATTTCCAAAAATAAAAACTTCACTGGCTCACCGTATTCGCGAATTCTGCCACCATGGGCAAGGTTTGATATTTGTAGGCGCTTTCGCACCATGCATGCCCCGATTCGTATTCGAACCAGTTAGTCATCTAAACATTCCTACTATTTTTTCATCGAAAAATTTTACGCGAAAAATCTGTGGATAGACGTTTTTGATGAGAAGAAATGCGAAGACAGCAAGAGTTCCTGGGCTTAGAGAAAACAACGACTTTTGTGAGGTTTCCAAAATACCATGAATATCGAAATACAAAATTAGGCAGTGGCGTGGGTACATTTTGTCACAGTGGTGATTATGCAGAATTGTAGCCTTCAAATGCAGCGTGGGGTAGTGATAGAGTAACATGGACACGTTACTGACACGTAATGACATGCTGCTAACATCCATGTACACGAAATGTGTGGGAGGATCAAAGACGTGGCGGGAAATTTATGCATCAACCAGTATATAGTCCATTTCGGAGCGCCTGATAGGGCGTGGCCTACGGCCTGGGTGAAGTGTATCAAGCTTTCTCACTCCGCCACACACTCTCTTGCCACGCACTCTCACTCTCGCCACTCACCCATGACCGTAGGCCCTATCAGGCGCTCCGAAATGGAGCATTAATAATACATACATATAAACATAATAGTGTGAAATCACAAGAATGTCTAGAATACAAAATGTTATCAAAATATAGCAAAGGTATGTAGCATGGGTGCTCAGTTTGTACCCTATGTAGGCATAGTTTTCAGTAACCTCAAAAATCGGAGTGCCTTTTAAGTATTAGGTTGGAACATAATTTCTGTCACACAATGACAAAAAATTTCAAATTTATTTTTCTTTATTTGTGTCTAACTTCAATCAACAAAATATGCACCATTATGATCAACAATATATTGCCAACGAATAGGGAGATTATAGATGCCTTGCTTATAGAAGTCTGGAGATTTCTGGTCGAAGAAAGTCTGGAGGCCAATTTTGAGATCATCGTCATCTTTGAACTGCCGTCCATCGAGGAAGTGGCTCAGAGATCGGAATAGGTGGTAGTCAGTTGGGGCCATGTCCGGAGATTACGGTGGACGGGGGAGCTTCGTTTAACAAGGTCCTGGATCCTTTGACACGCCAACTTTGCCACATGTGGGTGAGCGTTATCGTGGAGGAAGAGGTCTTGGTCCATTTTTCCGGTAAGTTTTGCCGCTCCGGTGTCCAATTGCCTGCAGTAGAGATCGGCAGTGGCTGTCGTGTTGGATGGCAACAGTTTCCTATTTTTTTTTGAAAATTTTCAAAAAAAAAGTTTTTTTCTCAATGCAATTCTTTGAAATTTTTCCTGTTCCAATTTGAGCCGATCGAGCCATTGGGCTGCCGCCATATGAGAGGCAGTACCTGGGTCCATCGACTGGTTAATTTTGTTAGTGGCCTCGCATGCTGAGGACCCGAGGCGGTGTTCGTGAATTTCGCACCTTTCGCGAAATTGCCGTAAATTCACTGCTAGTTGAAGCCGTAGAGAATATGAATGTGCTATTCAGAAGTCCTTTTCAGACGCTTCATATACCCCTCACTACCAAATGCTCCCGAAGCTTCCACAGTTTTCCCCAAGGAAAACAAAAAGTGTGACAGAAATTATGTTCCAACCTAATATTACTCAACTCGAGGACATAGCAAGGATTGATATGCGTCGTAGGCACCGATGAATATGAATAAAACATAGATATAAATGATAATATAACTATAATTCAGATATGAATAATTATTGCTTTTTTGCTGATGCGTTGAACTTTAAACGTCAAACACGGACATATAAATGACATATAAACAAAGCATATAAATAAAGCAAACATGACATGTAAATACAACATAGATATATGACATTATAACTATAATCTAGATATGAATAATCGTTGCTTTTATTGCTGAGGTGTAACTTTTTGAACGACAAACAGTGACATACCGTTACGAGTGATTGTCAAGCTTATTTCAGACATCATACTTCGGAACCCCTTAGGCAGTCTTATGTAAGAGCCGAGAAACATGTAAGAAGCCCTAAAGCTATCCTTATGGAGGGAGGAGTCACCTTAAGGCAATAAATGTTAAGGATGGTTCGAGACGAACATGGAAATGTTTTTGGACATGCAAATCGAGGTGCTGTTAAGAAAAGGAAGAGAATTTGCATAAAACGGTCAAAAATCTGAGAAATTAGGGGTGGCGTGCAAGTGTTCCGACCTTTGTTCCAGGGAGTCAGGTCGCCAGCGTTGTGTGGAGGGTAATTCATTATGGAAACGACGAAATTAATATTCTTGTGAGACTAAAACATCGTATTATGGACTGTTACAGTAACTAGCTTCCACCTTCGTCATATATCGTGTCTACTTTCAGTCAGAATTGCATTCAGTGGAAGATGCCTCAACCAATCATTTGAGTAATAAATACCCAATTTTACTACATATTTAATTTCACAAATATCTGCCTTTATTTTTCGACCCTTATCTTTGGCATGAGTAGACCAGCTGTGTAGCCAAGATCTTCAAATTGCTAGTAGATCAATCTTTCGTGAAGTAAACCCACCCATGGGTGATCTGACCCCACACTAATTACCGGAACACTTGCAACACACCCAAGAAATAAGATCCCTTTCCCACCATTACTTCCCTAAGGGGTTAGGCCGGATTCACCGAAGGGAGCTCTTAGATGTCTCGAAGGCGACGACTTCTCCTCCGAAGCTTGGAACGCTTCTTTCACCAGGGTTTATAGTCTATAGCCTATAGTCTTCCTAGACAGCTAGCTTTCAGTTTGGTGACTCACTTTAGGAGTTTTCATTACCCCATTACCCCCATTCAATGTGTTTAGAGAACGTTGAATAAGTGTGTGTCGATCTGCACACTCGAGCGTATATTTTGCCTAAACCTCAGTGGAAGAGGAGAAAAGGTCGCTTCCCTTTAGGTTTTAGGACGCCGAGCAAGACAGAGGTATACTGACCCGCCCTCCCCCACTAAACCAGCGCAGGATCCCACTCCACGCATTAAAAATGTTGAAATACGTAAGAGTCATACATGGCGTAAGTCTCCAATCTGGTCCTGCCAAGCTTTGTCCAATTACGTTTTTTCATCCTTCCAAACGATATAGTATGGTAGGTGCCACCCAGTAAGAATGAATGGGGGACACTTTACAGAATGCGTTATTTAACGTCATGATTATTCACATAATTAATCTGGATCATATTAGTGGCGGTGCTGATACAGGAAAAGTCTATCCGTTTTTAACGTTCGATAAGTTTGACAAATCAGTGATGCATGGATGTTGAACACTCTACGAGTGTCACCCCCTCCTTCACTGGGAGTACAACATCCCAGTAAGGGACGGGGGTAGTTCAGATAACAAATAGCGGGTAGAGGATCATGATGAAGCTCTGTACCCACCACGCACTCATTTCGTTGACGTGTGGTTGAACTCAATTTCTAAAAAAATTAGGAATTAAAGACATCGGAGGACAATGTTAGCGGTGGTTATGGGGAGGGTTGGGGCAATAGAGGCAAATATGAAAGGAATCAACAATCATTAGCTTATGCGACCACGTCAGCTAAACAGAATACGCGACGAGAATGTTCGTAATTACCTCACACGGCTCCACCCATACAAGCACCTGGGAAAACGAGAAAGTCGCTGATTCTAATAGAGAACCGGTTTGTGGGCTAATTGTGTTGGCTGCGGTGAGCTATGAACTGAGCTTGCACGTGCAAAACTGCAGAATGAGATGGAGGAGGTGGGTAATCCAGAGGGATAGCAGGATATCATTTCCTAGAAGTGGATCCATTGGTTCTGCGCGTTTTTTCAGGTCCTAGAGTTGGTTGAAGAGGAAAGTAGCAAAACAGAAGAATACCTACAGATCGAGGATATACACCGGTAGGCACATTTCGCCAGCGTTTACGTTAAGCCGCGTTCATACTTTCTGCCGGCAGGGCGTGGCTGTGTGGCTGTGCACCGTTACGTCTAGAAATCGTGTTGCGACGTCGCACTCGCGGCGCCTTCAGTACGACTTATCGCAGTCGGTTGTAATTTCGCTCGTATGCAATGAGGAACGAGGTATCGTGAAGGAACTTCCAAGACTGCAGGTTGGGAAACTCCGGAAGTTCGCCTATGTTCTGTTTGTTGCTCTTTCAGCAGATGAATTACACGCGGGCGGCCGCGCGATTCTTAGACGTAACGGTACACACCTTGGCTGCGTTCACAGAACGCGAGGCTAGTTGCACGGCGAGGCGAAGTGACGACGGAGGAACGAGGCAGAGTGATGCAGGCGGAGGCGTAGAGACACGCAACCGGGCCTTACCGCCGGCACGCTAAAGTATGAACGCGGGCTTACGTCTGTGAGTCTGGTGATAAAGATCCAGCGATATAAATAGTCGTTTATCGTCTTTAACTAACCCTTCAGCTGGCTCCCTACCCCCCGCCCCTGGAATTCTTCTACTATTTCTCAAAAAATCCGGACACTTGGCGTTTCTATTTTGTGGTGTGGTCGTCACTGGTAGGATTTTGACACGAAAAATGGTTATTCAGCTCCACTTTCTTGCTGGATAACTGAAAATGCATCATTAATAGGAAACCAGCCAATTCAGTTTGAAAATCTAGCTTTCCCGTCTGGGAATGGTCCCGTGGCACAGCAATGAGAATACATATGGAAACAACGCCTCTTGCCACGACGTACACTTCGGCTAAAGAGCGAAGTACATCGATTTTATTCCGAGGAATCATGTGAAAAGGAACGAAATGCCAACAAATGGCAGTATACACGCCACTATCGGAACGATCAGAGAAGATTGATAAGTCAATTTTGCAGGAATGATTTATTAGGTCATAAGGCTAGCAAATTAGGTGCCCCATTGTGAGGGGAAGGAACACTCCTTGAAATCATCTGAATTATGTGGGAGAAAGAAAATCAATGCTGCCATAATTCCCCATCAAGTAACTGCCAGAGAAAGCTTACAATATCAAGTAACATAATCAGTATTTATAGGAGTATATGTGAAATGGAGGTGATATTATTTCCTTTGCCTTGATTTCCTTTTATTCTATTATACTGAGAGAAGAAGACTGGTCCATGGTCATCCCATCCAAGGTCGGTTAATTTTGAGTTTTGTTTGGAAGTATCCACGAAGAAGGGGCTTAGCTGTTCCAGGCGGAACATTGGGGGCGTGGCAACAACATCTTTGTAAAGCTCTTCAACCAATGATGACCCAGATAAGCCACTCCTGGTGGGCGCAGTAAACTCGTAGAAATGTCAGAATAGTTTGAGAGTCCACTATGTTTTTCTTTCGTACAAATAATTCGACAGAAAAGTTTGTTTGTTAATTTTTTCCCACAATGGCAATATATTTTTGCTAAACCCTCAGTTCAACCATTTCAGTAACGAAGAATGTGTAGAATACTGCGATAAGGTTTTAATTAAACAAGCGAGCTCTTTTAGTATTCCATCCAAATGTGAACGAGGTATCCCAAAGAGTGGCATGCATACGGTATGTGTACGAACTAATCGAAGAGATTGCGCAAGTGCTGTTTCCTGGATCACTGTGCTATTTCCCAAGAGAACAAGTTTCTGAAAGAAAATTTCTGTGAATAATTGAGTCGTTTCCGCTAGAAAAACCCATATATGAGAACAGTTTTACAATCAAAATTACGTTCAAAGGACATCGTAAAGTATGCAGACGATGGAGGTTGAAGGACGAAGTTAAATAGAGCTGAAAGAAGGGAAGGCAAAGAATATTCGAGCATTTCTCGCATGTTTGCTTGACATGGTCGACCAACAGTCGCTAAACATACGTCGGGACTACAGACTACAGTCGCATATCTCATGGCTATCGTGTTCTGTCGCTCATGGAAGTTCAGCGAATTGGGAAGGGATAAGTGGCGAGTGTTCCGATGGATGATGTGGGGGTAGATCGCCCACCAGTGGGTTTGCCTTGTGAGGCGATTGATCTGCTATTGATTTCAAAATCTTGGCTACGTAACTGGTCGGTTGTGCTCTCTTTTGTCAAAGATACAAACCAAAGAATAAAGGCAGATGTTTGTGAAATTAAATATTTAATCAAGTTGGATGTGTATGAATAGTTAAAAAGTGGACTATTGAGAAGTGAGAAGAGAGGAGAGAGATCAGCTGATGCATGTGATGGTTGTTGACCGGAACTAGCTGAATGATAGTAAGTTCAACTAAACTAAAAGTGCTCAGACTGGAGATACGTGGAGTAACTGGCCTTCGAGGAGCTACCTAATCATGTTTCTTTGACTATTCTTGTCCATTGGCGCAGCCATGGAATTGCGAATGATTTGCTCTTTGGTTGCCTTAGGAATCTCCATAGACCTTCTCCGCAATAAAAACTTTTTTGGTCGGCGTTTCGCGATTTTCCGATGAAAAAATGTGCTGTCGGACTATGTGCAAAGGTCCATAGGGCTGTTAAGTTTAGAGTGGTCTCGTACCCGCACTTATTCTCCTCTCACACCATAATTATCCATTAGTCTACAAAGGTTCCATATAATCTACTCTCGACTTTTACTGGAACTCTTTCCATACCTCATAATGATCTCCGAGCATATTTGGTCCTGAGCTCATCAGAATATAGGAAAAGATTCAAAGAATGAGGCAATATGACGGTTATTCCTAGTTGAATACGCCACGTCCCCATCTCCCACCCTGAATTTCGAACAATGTAGACTGACGCCGTTGTCATGTCGCATAATTTCTACCAAAGCAAGGAAGAGTCTCCTTGAATAAGTCAGAAAATTGGTGATTGTGATTGCCGAGTCGTTTTTCCTATAAAGAGCAATGAACAAATACAACAGCGGAACTTGTTGTGACAGCGGGAAGATTCTATTGTGGTGAGTGCAGTGGAGATGACTAAAGTGCTACTTGATGAGACGTCAGGGGTGCTATTCAATTTCAGAGCTACGTGCGAAAAACCAAAATTTTTTACTTTCTGTTCTTTCACAAGGATTCCAAACAGTAGAGCCAATATTGAATCGGACAAAATAAATTTCGACAAGTTGAAATTCTTTTGCCGTAATATCCTTACATCTAACCAGTCGGGCGCATGACGTATTCTCATAGCTGTTGTGCGTAATGTTCATGTCAAGCTCGATGCACCTGCGCATGAAACCTCAAACTATAACTAATTATAATTGCTGTTGCTGTCATTACTACACTGCATCCGAACATTTTCGAATTTATCTGAGTATTGTTTTGTTCCAAAGTCTCGCGTCCGTCTAAATGAGTAAAAACGATGTGAGGCTACAGAATTTTTATTTCAACAGATTCAAAAGGTTTTCTCAAAAATACTGCAGAAGAATTTTGAGCTTATTGACGAACTTTCAGCACTTAAGCACTTTGAAAGTCTAGCTTTCTCCCAAGGTTTGAAATAGAGCGATTTGTTTCATATATTATTTGCTTAGTCGATAGATATGTGCCCTACACTATGTAGGTCAGTGCAGATATCTACCGACTAATCTCAAAACAATCAACAAAATAAATCGCTCTATTACAAGCTTCGAAAGTACACTAGACACCAGAAATTCGCCAACAGGCTCAAGTTTCTTCTTCATCATTTTTGAGAAACCTTTTCTTCTGAAATAAAAAATATCGGATTTTTACATTGTTTTCACCCATTTAGACAGATTATTTTGGCTTCGGGACAGAGTCAACTCAGATATTTTCGCTTTACCATCAACAGAAGGGGCAGAACATGTGAAAAATGAGTTTGTATTATCAAAAGTGAACAAACGTCAATCACATTGCTAGTGGAATGGCAGACAATGGCAGGTTCCACGAGAAAAAAACTGGTCTCTTTCGGCTGACTTACTTGTCGCCCACCTCTAATTCCATGACAAAGCATCGGGCGCCTTGACCTGTTCCGCAGCCCGTATTGCTCCGGTAATTAGTTCCTATTAAGAGCTGGTCGATACAAAGGGTGAAGTGAGGTCTCTGGAAAACCCTACCCATAACCCTTCCGCGGGAAGCGCTGGTGACAGCTTTTCCCAGTAATCTTCAGCTCTCTGGTAGGCTTTGAGATTGCTCCGTGATCCGTTCATTGGTCTCTGAATCAGCGCTGTGACTATTTAATTAGCCTTTTCAGGCCGGGGTTCAAAGCTCATCCAGGTGTTATAAACACGCTTTGCTGCTTCCTGAGCAACTGATGGTGTGCTCTGAATCTTGACCGATGTTGACTGCTCCATATATTAGGAAAAAGTTCTATTTCTGGAAGGAACTCGACTAGCCCCATTCCAGCGAATGCAGCGAAGTACACAGGGCAAGCAATTGTCGCAGCCATACAGCGTGCATTTGACTTTCGTTCAGATCGTAGCAAAGCCGGAAAGGGTGTAGGAGTAATAGAATGTGTTGGACACGACCACTCAATAACTGCACTCATACCAGGATGTTATGCCGGTACTCCCTTTATAGACGAAAAATATCATGAATGGAGTAGCTGTAGATAGTTTCGATTATGTACCCGCATGGTTCTCAGCTATCATGATTACAGTGTGAAATGTAGTCATTTACCCTTTTAAAGTGTAAATAGCTTTTGAAGACCTTCCTATCCCCTATTCATTTCAATTCTCAACAAATTCTAACAAAAAAACTGAGTTTCCACCGAGTCTTCGGCAAGATCGGAAGGGTCTGGCGCTTTTCGTTTTATAGATGTGGTTTGCATTTACATATGTAGGTGAAGCAAAAAAAGAGAGGAGAAAACTCACGGTCACTGTTAAAGGGGTGTGCACCTAGAAGAAAGTTAAATATTCAACGAAACATCTAGAATCCTTCCAATAATTTTTACCTTTTCTGTGGTACTTATTTATTTATTTTATAGGCTAAAGAAAGTTGTGTATTCAGCCGAAATTTCGGATTTTTCCAATCATTTTTACTTTTTCCTACTACTACCCCGTGTTTATTTATCTACTTGTTTATAAAGATCTGTTTGAAATAGAAGAAGCCAACGCTAGAATTTTTGCCGCTTTTGTTGCTTGAAGTCAGAATCAGAGAGGTAAATGTGTTCCGTTGCTCACTATGTACACATGTCTAACATGGCACTGGTCCATGCAACCATGGTAACAACTAATGAATAAAATTCGTTCTCAAAACTTTCTCAAATATTTAGAGAAATTGGGTGAGCAGAGTATGTAATATGGAATTTTGCTGCGATCTCAGGTTCTGTCCGGAAACGGTATGTAAGGGCTGAAAAAAAGCGGGAACAAGAACAATACAAGAAAAAGCTATGAAAGTGCTAACTGATAAAAATGGGGAGTGAATTGTAGAGCTAACTGAAGCTTACAGAGACCGCGAGTGATGAAAGGCATTCGAAGGTTTAAAAAATTATTGAGACAAGTGGAAAGATTCTAGGATTGGAAGGAGTCAAACGAGGGTGTTTCCAGAAACGATAAAGATATTGGCTGTGGTACATTACATCGTCAAGGTGGGAAAGCGGACAAATAAGTCAATAGTGAAAGAAAAGTTTGTGGCCGAGAAAATTTCTAAACTTCTGCCTTGGAAACCTGGGCTTAATTCATGACGCTCAATTCAAAGGACTCTAAACTTATCCAAGACTCACAGATGACAACGTTGTGGAAAGAAGGATTCCCTCTTAATTCTCTCTTAACTTCAATAGTTGTTTTTGTCTTTAGAGATGCGGGTTTATATGTACACTTTCAATTATGAGGCTTGTACTACAATTATGCCACCTTTTATGTAACATTAGACTTAGGGGATTTATTCAATATTTCACTCATTAGGCGGAGTTTCCGAGCAGGCGGGATATCTGCTGAGTTTGCAATGGCTTTCAAAACGAGCAGGCGGGATCTCTGCTGAGTTTGCAATGGCTTCCAAAACGAAGCTGATATTCTATTCTAACAGAACTGATGCCCAAGCCATAGGTGCGCATCAAACAACAGAATTTCGAAAGAATCAGTGCAGTGCTTGCCGAGATCGCTAAGAATGGTCTGACACCATTCTATCACTTGCTTTCTTGAACCTATACAATTATGTAATTTTTCTGTCTATTTAACTTTTGGGCTCTTACCCTACAAGCAGTGCAACTAGTGAGGCTCAGCGAAGACTCCTCACAAGGAAAAATCAAATTTTCTCTGTTTCTATCTTTTTCGAAAGTCAAACCCACTTGGATATCATTCTTAAACCTGATTTGATGTTTATAGGCAAGTGGGTGAAATTTAAAAGAACCAAGGCGATAATGTGATGCCAACGCTGTCAGAATATTCCAGGGAGATTCACGGGTAGAAGGGAAGATAGCTATGAAACCTAGGAGAAGGAGTCTGCAAACTAGTCCTCTTTGATATGAGCCATAAATCCACCTCCACTTAGGGTCACAAAGTTTTTGGATGCGATTAAGCCTATAAAATGACTGCACAGGCCTGCATATGTAAAAGTCACGCTTTGTTCTCCTCTCGGCAGGATCTGCTACCAATAAAAGACCCCAGACTCGAGAAGGACCTGCTTGATTGTACCATTTTTTGCATTCTCCTTCAGCTCATCGATATTGTATGATCGACCGACAACAACGAAATCGAACAAAAAGTTGCATAGGGCAAGAGGGTCTGTGCAAGGGAACTCGAAATTTTTTCATTTGCTACAACATTCTGCAGAAAATCAGTGGTTTATTCCCGTAGACGCCCGTTTTCTAGATCGGAATAGAACTAGGGAAAACGGACAGTTCGATTAAGAGGCATTATTGCCGAGCAGTTAATCGAACGCGGATAAAATTTTACTGTTTTAACACCAAATAAAAAGCAGGCGTGGATCATTCTACTTTTGAATACGCCAAGTATTCTACTTCTATTTAAGATTGTAGTGATATAGATGATACCTAAGGAGTGGATTTCACATGAGTGCGAGCAGGCTTTTACTTTTGAATTCGCTACGCTTGATCCCGAGGTCCAGTTGATAAAAATATCGTCTTCTTCACCTTTCAAGCAGGTCTGGTACTGGTTGATGATAGCGAAGGGGTGGATTTCTCAGTTAGCTCGGGTGGACATTGATTTGTTTGGCATGTGATACCCGGCCGTGTTGGTGGGAGCTACAAGTATATCACAGGATTTTGTGTGTATCTCCATACAGGCCGTCGTACCGAAATCTGATCGTACGCTAGAAGGTCCAGCTTGATTTTGTGTAAATTAAGTGAAATAAAAAAGCGTTACACCTGCAGGAACAGCATAGAAAAGGCCAGATTGCTTATTGTGTAAATGAAGTATGAATACATACCATCACGAGAGAGGGTGGGAGTCAAATATGTGGCATGGCGCTACCAGAAAACCTGCTCAACGGTTGCAGCTTTGTCGTTCTTGTTCATTTTGCGAAGTAAAACTAGAACTCTTCTCTGAATCTTTTTTCAGAGTTATGAGGGTGTGCAAATTCTGTTGTTGCTAGGAACAATGCAAAAGCAATTGAGGCGAACGGCGATCCGCAATCCCCAGGTGGGAAAATGTCTACCTTCTGGGAAAGGTTATGCCGCGATCTCACTTCGCGATGCCGGCGGCAGGGCGTGGCTGTTATATCTGCGTCTCCGCGTATGCCACCTTGCCTCGTTGCCTGCGTCATCTCAGACCTCCTCTGTGCCACTCTCCCTCGCTGCCTGTGAACGCAGCCACGCCCTGCCTGCGGTGAGTATGACCGCAGCCTTAATTAACGAACCATGCACGATTATCATCTAAATCGCGCACAGACCACATTTTATTGGGCTAGGAATAAGTTTGCGTTTTTTTCTGTGTTTCGCAACGTCCTCCGTACTCGACGAAGTTCACATATGTGTTCGACAGAGCTTTTGCTGCCCTACAAAACGGTGCTATTTGGTGCTATGAATAATATCTCTAATCTCGATGGTAGGCGAGGAAGAGAAAATACTATGCACATTTCGCTAAGTAGTGCATTTGAAAGCCTGTAAGGCAGAAACAGCTCTATCGAACACATATATAAGCTTCGTCGAGAGGTGAAAAGAACGTTGCGTAACACAAAGAATAAAAAACGGCCGGAACGTGTTCCTCACCCTAATAGATACAGAAGTTGAAATTTTTCCGAATAGATAATAGATGACCTCTTCACTTCAGCATTATTATACATGCATATATTTTATAGTGTACGCAATGTACTCTATCTAATTTATCGGGTATTTCGAATTATTTTTTATTACCTTTCTATATTACCTTATTTTATGTCACATTTATCTTATGCCTGCTATGTTACACATCAGTACATTATACAGAACATTTGAAAGTGTACAGCAGCAGTGGACATGAACAGCGTGGACCTCGAGTGTAGAGGAGAAAGAGTAGCAGAAGAAAGAATGCGCATGCGGAAGAGAATTGGGGAAAGAGAAACGCGGAAAATGCTTTTGAGCTGTCTAAATAATAAAGTTCACGTCAAGCATGGAGGGAAACTTCCAGAGATGAAGTGGAAACGAGGATGTATAGATGGGGTTTGTATTTATGTAGGTGAGCAAAAAAGGAGTAGAAAATTCACGTTCACAGTTAAAGGGATGTGGACCTAAAGGCTAAAGAAAGTTAAATACTCAAGCAAAGATTTTAAATTTTTCCATTGATTTTTACCTTTTCTACTGTATTTATTTGTTTATTCGATAGGCCGAAGAAAGTTGGGTAATCACCCAAAAATTCAGAATTTTTTTCAATGATTTTGACCTTCTCTATCGTCTTTAAGGAGGATGAGGAAACACAGGAATGTCAGAAATATAATGAAATTACGAAAGAAGGGTGCATCGAGACGTTGGTTGTTGAATAAGTCGAACTTTCTGAGAAAGTCTCTTACGCCAATGTTTCGACCGCATTTAAATCTGTCAGCAACTTATGCTTTGTGCCCTACTGTTCCCCAAACCTCGTCTGTGACCTTGCTTTGGAAAGGAATGGTCTACACAAAGATCCCTCTCAAACTGAGCAAGTGACGTTATTCACTGACGCATTCTGGGAATTTCCAAACGGTTTCAACACTATCTACTTCAAACGGGAGACATCCACGAACCAGTTCTGTTAAGACTGATAAAATACAAGATATCTACCCCATTCATCTTTCTTCTCTGATAAAACTGTTACGTATCCAAAGGAATTGCTTACACTACGGCTCACTGATCGGGCTATAAATCATTCGTATCCTTTTTTGATATATTTAAGTGTGAACGAATAAAATACACTGATGATGTCGACAAGTGTTTCAGCACGGATATGCTCTGTAGCTTTGTCGCCGAGCTCACAAGGGTCAGAAAGGGAGTAAAAGGAGTACGAAAAATGTGTAAATTTTGGAAAGTATTTCGAGTACAGGAACCGCAGAATTCGGAAGCAAGAGCGAAAAGAGAAAAGAAACTGTATAGGGAGGAGTCTAGTATAACAAATGAATGTCAGTAATATCATCACATGGTCAGGTGATACACCGTCAACTAAAGGTTTCTCAAAGCCACGTGGTACAGCGATCACCATCATGTTGTTTCCGTCTAATGTCCAGTCTGGAAACCGATGACAGCAAAATATGTCGTCATAAATGGCCAACGATCAGGGTGGATGCCATTTTCGCCGAATATCATCATGAACCCAGTGATTTCTGGAACTGAGCGGACAGGACACTCCCAGGTGTCGAGGAAACAGCCACTGCTGTACGATTCCTCTTCTACGGAGACCAAATAAGACCCCTCTTTTTTGACCTCTAACTGTTGCTGGACTATAACAAGTATCAATGTGCTTTATTGCTATGTATTTTTAACTGAAGCAAAACTATATTTATTTTACATTTATTCAAGTGGATTTACCGTGAAATACCCTTTGCTTCTTATCTGCCTATTGAACGTTTGGATTCTTGTGCTTATCGCTGTCCTTTGCAGCTACGACCCCTCCCCCTGTCGTGGAATCCTCGACTCCCGGTGTACCCTGCTCCTATTTAAATACCTGCAGAGGTCAGCGATAGGCATAAGGAGAATTTCGAATAAGCAGATGAGAAGCGAAGCATTCTACAGCGAACTTGTGTGAGGGAATGTAAAACAAGTATCTTTCTGCTTCAGGTAAGAATACATAGCAATAAAACACATTGCGACTACTCACCATCAGTTCGGCAACAGCTACTGGTATTTAGAGGTCAAAAGGGGTAGGGGTCGTATTTGCTCTCCGCACGGGGGTCGTACTGAAGTGGTCATTTTCCTGGACACCTCGGGAGTGCGCTGATAGCTGCGTCAAGAGAAATGGACAATTAATTCAAATAATACTTGCGAGTTTTATGGGAACATGATGAAATGTACTAAAACCGATTCATAAAAATGGTCTTGTAGAGCTCAGTGAAGCACGGCACCTGCACAGGTTTGTGGCCTACCCGTACTGGGCCGAGTTGATCAGATGGAATCGCACAGCAGCGCTGGATAAGACGTAATTATCGCAAAACCTCTTGGCTAATATGATGAAGATCTTTGATTCCAAAAGAGTGATCGATTAGTGCAATGAGCGAACGTTTCGTTTTCTGCCGTACAGAGAAAAAAAATACGATGGATATGAATAAATACGAATACATGAATACGGGTAATACATTACCAATATATAAACCAGAAATGTGGTATGTTTGTTTGTCTGTGTGTGTGTTTCTCATCGCTCGTCACATAAAGTACTAATAACTGAAATGGAGCTTGGAGAGGTCAAGCAAGTTAGGATTGGGTAGAGGCTCACCTAAGCGTACAGAGCACATAGCAACTAACTCCGCCCATCGTGATCGGGGCTTGCGCGGAAATCGATGGGATTAGGATTCGGTAGAGGCCAACCAAAGTGTACGGAGCACACAAGAAAGTAGTTAGGAGTGGGATTGTAGAGGTCGCGCAAGCAAAGACTTGGGCCTGGCTGCCTATGGACGCAGCAGCGCTCTACCGACGCAAAGTATGAACGCGACTTAACTGATGCAAAAAACGAGCGGAGCAGATTGATCAACAATAAAGAAACTGTAGAAATGATTCGATAGATTGAAAGCTGGACATAATGTAAGAACTGGTACTGTCCAAGTAATCTTAGACAGATATTGATGTTCCTAAAGTAAAGAAGACGACAGCAGCGATAGCAGATTAGAATGAGAGACTCTGAGCGACTAGTCGAATCCCTTTTGTGCAATTGTGGCAGAGAAAATCGAAAAAAAATCGCTGGGTAATGTGTCAGCGCTTACTGATCTCTTGAACTCTCGCTTTACCCATAGTTTTCAAGCAATCTCCTCCTTAGAAGTGAAAGATAATAGCAATGGACCTAGTTATGTCTATGTTTTTTGTTCTTTATTCGAGAAATAACGGGAGGGAATGATTGGTAATTTTGTTTATGTAATAAAAATATTGTGATTACATCATTTCATTGTTAATTTGACCAATCATAAGCAAATACTTTTATAAAATGGTAGTAAAGAGTAGCATGGTGAATATTATGCTGCAGTAAGGACTATTTTTCAGTACATGTTGAGCTGACACTTTCCTCAAAAGCGTAGATGGATCCACTTAAGTCAGGCATGACTTCAATGTGCTACAGGGCAAAAGCAGCATTGATGGCCAGCATTAATGGCTTTTCCGCCGCATAGACAGTTTTTCCTTGTCGCTGTTGACAAGATGATGCTGATCGCCGTTTGACTAATTGGGTGTGGGGAGCGATAAAAACACGTTCAACAGATGACTTGATTACTAATGCGAAGGAATATGAGACCATCAAGTAGCCCAATAAGATTGATGTTTTCTGACTAAATTTATTTCAAAGTATACATACGAGAACGTACAGGGAGATGCGATTATCAATGTAGCATCATTGTGGCGATCTCTACCGTGACATCTAGGCGTGAAGTATATTGTCATGCGTTATGATTGTACACATCAATCTTTAGCTCGCACCAAATGTATTAGGTTGTCCCAAAAGTCTTGTCATATTTTCCCAAAAAAATCAGTAACTCTTGTTACTTCGAAGCAGGTCCAGGCGGTTCAGGAAATGGTAGAACGTTCCCTAAGCTTTCTAGGAAAATATATACTGACCCACCAGATCCCGTGGAGAGAGCTACAATGCCCGTAATCAATACCCACACAACTCGCGGTGTCATCTATAATGAGCGGTCTTGCGGCACCAAAACGACGGAAGCTTGCCACTCCATCAGCGCTGCATTGGGCAAGGGATGTGTGAGCTACGTGACCGTGCGCCGCTGGTTCGTTATAGGAGCTCGGCTGGGGTGTGCTGCCCCACCCACCGTACTCTCCAGACATTGCCCCTTCTGGCTATCACCTTACTCATCCTCTCGATTCCTTCCTGGCCAAGAGAAAATTCGTTGATTATGACTTGCTTGCGAAGGCGATCGCTGACTTCTTCGACTCTCAGAACTCAGAGTTCTGGGAGAAGGGAATCAACGATTTTCCTATAAAGTGGCAGAGGGTTGCCGATAACAATGGTCAATACTTTGTTGCCTAATTATTATTTATTGGACAAAAAAATAAAAAGTGATGATCGAAAAAATATGACAAGACTTTTGGGACAACCTAATAATGCGCAGACCGCGAGACCGTGTTCATACTCAAGAATGGCGATTGACGCAATGCACCGGTAGAGCAGGTCCTGCTGTCAATTTTTGGACTGTTTACCCAGTTGGACCGTCGCACAGCCAACAAAGTGTTAAGGGGGTGTGTGCCATTAGGAAAGACATTTCGCATGCGGCGTCCGGCGTGTGAGACGATGGGGCGAGCTATGCGCGCCATGTGACGGGGTCCTAAAGCGATGACGGTGATCTACGTCCTAATCTAGGCGTAATCACTTCAAGACCAACTAATACGCATTCCCTATCTCGTGCCACCGCGTCACGGAACACGGCCACATGAATTTTCTGTCCTGATGGCACACCCAGTGGGTTAATCGGAACTTATGCAATGGTTGTGATCGCTCGCGAAGTATAAATGCTGACTAAGCATTCTCAAGCCGCTTACCCTTGCATTGAGTTCCATTTATTTCATGTTTGGCGTAACATGAAGCATGATGAGTGCGAGTCCAGCACAAATCACTTCAATTTATTTTAGGCCCAAAATTTGTGGCTCAGGTCGCGTTCATACTTTACGGCGTCGACGGCAGGACGTGTCTTGTGTCTCCACCTGCTCCACCTTGTCTCGTTGATTGCGGCGTCTCTACCCCCTCCCCCGTGCCACTATTCCTCGCTGCTTGTGAACGCAGCTTCTCCCTGCCGGCGCAAAGTATAAGCACGGCCTAACCTTTGCAGAATACATCACTAATGATCACTAATGTATCACAGATATGTTACAATATAATAGTAATGTTAACATAATAACAGTAATAATAAAATACGAATAAGGATAATTGATAGCTGCTGATTTTCGCCGCAGCCCGCGATGCGGAAGCATCTAATGTTAATAATGACAATTATAATTGTCCATTCTAATATGAGTATCGATGCGGAAGTATCTAATATTAATTATGACAGCATGATTGTTCACTCTGATAATGAGTTATAAGAGTGATATCACATCGAAGATGCGAAGCTCCACTCCTACTGCTATGCCCTGCATCTGACTTCCATTATTGAGCAAAAAAGAGTTATGCATGTTATTGGCTTATGCAAAGATTCGCAAATGGTTGAAGCTTAATTAGCTAACTGTTTGGCGACCCCTGAGGATTCAAAATATTGTATGGCATTAGCAGGATGTGATCTGGAGACCATTTGGCGTTCTGACGGCCCCGTGGGACAGCTGCATTTGTTTTGAATGCAATAAAAGGAAAGCAGACAACAACCGATCTTTGGTTAAAAATCATGAAACCATTGGAAGCAGTCCGACCAATGTACAGTGAACAACGATGACTTTAGAGCGAACTCGAGCAAACCTATTCCCCGGTACGTGGAACCTTGTTTATCTAAGCGCGGGAGCAGTCATCTGACACTCTCCAAAAGACAAGAGGGCAGAGATCGAAGAAATCCGTTGTGTTACCGATTCGACTGGAAAGGGAAAGTGACTGCGATGGCGCAAAGGCCGATTACTGAATCTCCGACTGGTACGAATCTGCACATACCTTCGTAAAGAATCGAACCCATCACCTGCAGCCGTTGAGACTGGTTTATGCCGCAAGGAAACATTAGTGTACGCGATGTCTTTTCTGTTACGTCGCTGTTTAGGGCGGGGTATTTCGTTGCCCATTGAGGGTGATCTTTTGAACTACGATGTTTACATAATCGTAAAAATAGAGGAAAAAGCAGCTAGCGAGCCAGCTTCAAGTGGGGAGTCTTTCGACGGTCTCTGGGCAACCCGAAAGCAGTTAGCTGCATAATTGCTCAGATATTTACGTCTTTCCAGTCATCCCTCATGTTTCAAACGTCAATCAACGAGAGTTATTTACAGCTTTTCCATAGGCTTCTCCAAGGGTAACCAAGGCTTTCACCGATCGAAGATTAATGGCTTCTTCGGATCCATCTCAAGCGTAGCTCCATAAATTGTGAACAGCGCGTTTTCCTTACTGTAATTTCGGATCCAGTTCATTTCCACAACCGTCCTAGAGTTAGGAAAGGCTGTATTTAGCCTTCCAACGTCCTAACTCTCCGGTACATTTAAAAGGTAAGAAGCTTGTGAGAAAAGGAAGAGAACAAGGAAAACTTGCAGAACGGGACAAAGTCCAGCGACCTCTTTTACGTTTACGTATTTTGAGGCGAAGACTGAGTTAGCCATCCTCTCCCAGTTCTTGCTCTATGGGGGACGCTATCCAGGGGAGAAGGGTCAAAGAATTCCGGCAAAAAGCCATGAGAAACTAGCGCCAAACGGATGAGGGAAAGTAGTGAAAGCAGCAAAGTGTTGCGACGGATTTGTCATCGCGGCACGAGGCCATAACCATCAAAACAGGATCCCCAGATCTCCACCTCCACGCCATCGTCACATCAACTCTCACGCATGTTTGTCATTAGCAGCACAAAGGCGATGTTAAGCGACCGTGGGAAAAATTGGTACGGAAAAGTTGAGTTTCGGGAAGAAATAAACCATCAAAATATTTCAGAGAGAGCTTTATTAAACTTTATTATGGTTCAGTTTTTCATCAAAATATTCAGGAAACTTAATATAATTATAATAAAACTCGATTATGGTCTATTAAGTAGAGTTGGCTGGTTTAATTGACTGGCATGGAATACAGAAAGCCCAAAGAATTCTTAGATTTTGAAAAATATATTACCATCACTATTCCATTGGACCTCCTCGATTTCGGATGACGGTGATTGGGGTAGGAAAATTAGCTATCTGATTCAGCTTCATAAAATTGTAGGATTTGGATAGTGAAGGGGTAGATGACGGGAAGGAGACAAGGCCATTCGAACTATCCATCTGGAGAATGTTTACAGCCGCTCGATATCGAGGTTTTGTGCAGAAGTGGTCAGTGCGGATGCTATTGTTTTGAAGCTTCTAAATTAGGCCTTGAATTGTATAGGGTGCACAATAGATACTGTTATAAACCGAACATCTCTGGCAACAGTGCAGCAAAGAAATGAAAATTTGGTGATAAGTATCCATACGCTGAACAATACATCATCATCACTTTTCGATTGGACCTCGATTTCAGATGACCGCGCTTGGGGTAGGAGTTGTTGACGGGACGTGAACCAACAAGCACCTGACCTTCTCGAACGTGAAGCTGTTCGCCCAATCGCAACCCACTGGACTACGCCGTTTGTGGATATCTGGAAGGGGAGAACTGCGCAAGTTTTCAGCGAAGCCTTCAGTCCCTCAAGGCTGTCCTTTACCGGGAGGGGCAAAACTCGTCGTCCACTATCTGCGCCCTGTCATCGACTCGTACCCCAAACATCTACGCACCGTCGTCCGAAATCGAGGAGGTCGAATCGAAAGGTGATGATAACATACAGCAGCGGTGAAAAATAAGTGCGGTTTTGGATTCTAACCATAACTTTGGTCGGCGTTTATATTTCTTATTCAATTTTTTGTGTTTTGAAAACAGTTGGTACTCAGTGAAGCAAAGTATCTCAGCTGGGTAGGGCTCAGGGTGAAAATTAAAAAAGGTTCGACTGGAGACTCTGAAATGACCAAATCTCCGAAAAATTCAATTAGCAATAAAAAGCTTATAACTTATCGAAAAGAGCAGGTGTGCAGAACGTGACACGGAATGAGCATAGGGCTTTGTAACACGTCTTTCGGAATCATGACAGCACTTTATAGCACAGAGGCACGTAGTTGGTCATTTTCAGAGTTTTCCAGTTAGATAAATTTTCACCTTTCACCGGCACCCCACTTTGCTGATATTCTTTGCTTCATCAAGTACCAATTACTTTCAAAATACAGAAAAAAATCGAAAAAAAGAAATGTAAACGTCGACCCAAGTAATGGTTGGGATCCTTTTCGCTTTTTTTTGTGCTCTTGTCAGAGATATTCTTTTTTTTACCCCGTAACAATATTTATTGCACACCCTGCAATCCTTGCACCTTAAAAGGATTAGGATCCTTCCAGGCATAATTAATATCACTCCAAACAAGTGGAGGATTAAAGCTAACCGAAGGCCCAAATTTTAAAGAAAATTTATTTACCAGTGACAGGGAATCGATCTACGGTGATGTGTAAACAAGAAATGCTGTCTCACACGACAACGTTAATAATGATAACGATCGATCAAGTATCTGGGCTAAATGGGGGGTGACAAGAAAAACCAGATTGAAATTCAGTAAAGAACGTGCGGCATCAATTAGCTTTTCACTGCTAGCACGGAAAATGCGCAAAAAAGTGTCGCGTCGAAAGCAAAGGCTGCAGAGCTCAATGCAGTCCCTCCGCCACCCGGCTTTGGCAGAATTTGCGCCCCAAATCGATCTGCAGTTTTATTTTTCAACTTACCTTCAAAAGTTTGCTGGAATGGGGTGTCATTTGGACGACTTCGCTCCTCTGCGCTTTTGGGAGTTTGTTGCTTTTTAAGGTCTAGAATGCATGGGCGGAGAAGTCACAAGGAAAAGTTCTGACTAGCGTCGAACAAAAAAATCACAAAGTAAATGAAAATATCAATCATGTATAACGAATAGAAAATGGAAGGCAGAGGATGGAGAAATAGAGAGGGCTATATCGATCGGATGCCCTTGTCCAACAACTCAAATTAGCCTTACCCTTCAGATGCTGAAACTAGTCAGCCATTTTGAAATAGTGGACAGAAGTGAAAAAAGGGGATAGGTGGTGCGGCCATCAGTCCCATAGTCCATTGACCATTTCATGGAATGATTCTCACCACTGCCAGCTAAGTCATGTGCTCTCATGGTTAGAGGTTAATTGTTAATTGGATTTCTCCGAATGGATAAAAACTGCTGGCTTTGACTGACCCTGAGCATTGACGAGGAACCCGCCCCAATTCGATTATGAATAGCACCTGGATGCACGGAGCGGCCCTACCTTTATTATTTTATTCAGAAGTGAAAAAATTCCTGTGAAATCCACCACATTTTTAAATTATGAAATACGCTGACTGCTGCTGAAGTGCTATGGAAAAGGCTGCACGTTTAGAAAAAACTGCACGTCATTAGGAAAACTAAGGCGTAAAGGTTTTTCGAAGTGCATCCGACCCATGCGCTGATCACCCATGGAAGGTTATTTGAAGGCAGTGGGAGGGGTAAATTTGGCAGATTGTGGAACATGAAAGCAGAAGTTTTCGGAAGAGTAACAGAAGGGAAAGAACGACATAAAACGGTGAAAACCACGAGAAACATGGGAAAACCCCATACTTTTTCGCGGTCCCTGTGTACTAGCCGTTGGTAGACTACAGGCGGGCGAGAAGCTATTGGGTTGAGGAATAAGTCCCCGCGGTTTTTTTCCAACCCCGTTTCTTACAATGTTTCCTCCATCTTTTGACAAAGTTTATATGTGTTTTCGATAGAGCTTTTTTTGCTCTACAAAATAGTTCTATCTGTTTTTTGATTCCTTCGACTACGTGATATTGATGAGGTTTGGAAATGAAGTGAGCTAAAGGCAAAAAATTGGAGCTTGCGCACCTCATTTTTCTCGCCTACCATCAAGATCAAAAACTGTTTGTGTATATATTTCGATAGAGCTTTTCCAGCTCTACAGAATGACTATACTACTTATTTAAATCGCTCAACTTTTTGCTGTTTTTAAGACTTACAAATACAATACTCGCAAAAGTGTGCACTTTCGTTATCTTCTCTTCCTCGCCTACCATCGAGATCTAAGAGAATATCTAGCCATGTATTCGATAGAGCTCTTTTCACTCTACAAGATGATGCCACTCTTCTTTTGAATTTTTTCATATTTTGGCATGTAGCAATAAGTTTTCGCCTGTTTTTCAATTCAATATTGCATAATGAAAATTAATTTTTTCGGCAGAGTGTTTTGCATCATTCGATAGAGCTCTTTTTGCTCTACAAGATGATGCTCACGGTTTTTGTTCGAATAAATTTTCGCTATATTTTAGGTCATTTAAAAGTTGACGAAATTGAGCATTTTCATCACATGGTGTCAAAAATGCTCGATTTCGTCGAATTCTAAATGGTCTAAAAAATGGAAAAAATTGGTTCGAACAAAAACCATGAGCACCATCTTGTAGAGCAAAAAGAGCTCTATCGAGTGATGCAAAACACTCTGCCGAAAAATTCATTTTCGTTATGTAATATTGAATTGAAAAACAGGTAAAAACTCATTGCTAAATGCTAAAATATGAAAAGATTCAAAAGAAGAGTGGCATCATCTTGTAGAGTGAAAAGAGCTCTATCGAGTACATGGCTAGATATTCTCTTAGATCTCGATGGTAGGCGAGGAAGAGAAGATAACGAAAGTGCACACTTTTGCGAGTATTGTATTTGTGAGTCTTAAAAACAGCAAAAAGTTGAGCGATTTAAATAAGTAGTATAGTCGTTCTGTAGAGCTGGAAAAGCTCTATCGAAATATATACACAAACAGTTTTTGATCTTGATGGTAGGCGAGAAAAATGAGGTGCGCAAGCGCCAATTTTTAGCCTTTAGCTCACTTCATTTCCAAACTTCATAAATATTAGGTAGTCGAAGGAATCAAAAAACAGATAGAACTATTTTGTAGAGCAAAAAAGCTCTATCGAAAACACATATAAACTTTGTCAAGAGATGAAGGAAATATTGTAAAAAACAGGGTTGAAAAAAACCGCGGGGACTTATTCCTCAACCCAATAAATTAGCAGGCCGCGAACGTTGCCTCTCCCTCAATGGTAACTCCCCAGCTTATGAAGGACTCATCGTGCTGCGGGATCGTGATAAGACACCAAGCAGCGGTCTTTCGATGAGAGTTCCGCCACACATCACCTCTTTTGAAGTGAAAGGTTTGTTTCCAGAGAACATGTATTCCCAGTTCTCATTTTCTCCTCAACCCTCCCGGTGCCTTTAAGTAATCGTTACCATACATGTGGAAATTTCTCTCACCTCATGACAATGAATTCAGGAATTGTTAGGTATGTAGCACATTAGACTCGTTCTCATAGCCTGCATAGATGTCACGGGCCCTTCTAGCCACTGAGCTAGCTCCTGTACCAACTTACATGCTGTTGGAGGTAGTGATAGTGGTGCTTCGAGCCGAATATCGAAAGATTAGGTGCCACTACGTAGTACGGAAGTGAAGAGAAATGGAATGGAAGAAATGTTAAGCCTTTCCGCCGTTGACTCCAGGAGGAGGCGAGCTCTGTTAACGAAAAGGGCGGGCACTGTTAGAAGTGGTGGCAGCAGTCGGAAAAGATGTCTTATAAGACCCGGTAGAGTTTCTCTTCACCGGAAATTTCGCCGCATATATCCTCCTTATACCAGCAGCTTCCATTTAGATAACTCACTTTATGACTTCTCTTTAGACCGCATTCATACATTGCGGCGGCAGGGCGTGGCTGCGTTCACAAGCAGCGAGGCAGAAGGCACGGAGGAGGTGCAAGGAAAACGAAGGCAACGAGATAGGTTGGCGCAAGTTGAGACGCAGAGACATGCAGCCACGCTCTGCCGCTGGCACCGTAGAGTATTAACGTGACCTAAACCACAAATTTTAGCCGTAAAATAAAGTTGCCAGTTTCAAGAGCGGTAACCTCCCAGTTTCAACTGCTATGATCTCAGTGCGAACAACACCTAACCGTTGTTCTTAATTGCTAGTTTCAGGTAGATTACTACCGTCCCTGATTGCTTGGTGAAATTTTGAAATTTCGAAAACATCCTATCAGCTCACTTTGCTCACTTCGATTGTGACGTGATATCAACTCATGCTCAAGATTATTGTACTCGAAGAGACCACGAGAGTAACCTTCCCGAGTTTGGTCACAAAATAGGTTAAGCATCTTAGAAATGATATACCGTAGTCACTATCGAGCGCATCTAGTCAACACTAAGTGTTAAAAAATGCAATATCGCAGCAAATGCACACGGCACAATCAATCGAAGGCGTGGTTTTCACAAAGAGAAGCACATCTCCTTTTCAGAAATCTCCGGCTTCACTTTATTTCGCAACTGTTGGCTTTGTTCAGCGTCCTATTTAGGATTACAAATTAAATTACGGTACACCACTTTGATATCCTGTACTTATCAGACTGTTAGGTAATGTTTAGAAACTCTATGGAGAAAGGAGTGAATGTATGGATGGAAACTGATCGATAATTTGGATCGAAAACATAGCTATCAGCCAAAAGACGATATAGATGATAGAATGAAAACGACTCATGTTCTAGTCCTCACAGACAGGGCGGCAGTAGCTCCTCCCATTGCAATCTTCGGCTTCTTTCTTGTCCCTTTCTCTCATGCAATAATTACAGCAACCGGCTGCTCCGTGGGTTTTCTTAATGCTTTGCGGGGAATCTCATACAACACACACTAGGAACATTCATTCATATCAAGTAGAGATATTACAATAAGACCGCATCAAGAAACTCGTTCCCTCAGGTGCTATAGGAGAACTGTAGACTGGGTTTCCTGTCTGTCGTAGTTGCTGGAGTATTCGCCGGCGTAAGAGGATCCTGATTTTGTGGAGGTCGTTGTGCAAGCGCTTCTTCAACGTCTTTTGGATCAGCCAATTCTATCTCAGCCATGTCGGTACTGGGTTCCAGAGATTCCAACGCTGAAAAAACAAAGTCATCATTTGGTTCCACTTGGTGCCCTGTCAACCTAACCCTGACTATCTCCACTTAATGACCGATCACAGCAATACTCGTTATCGCAACAGAGCTGAATTATGGGCTTCTGAACTGCCCTTGTACGTCTGTATGTGATTTATGCTACCATACTAACCCACCAAGCCTTCCTTCCCTCAAGGCTCTCCTCAGCTGCCCTCTACGAAAGTGAAGAAAAAAAAACCACTGAAATTTGAATGGTGTCTGTAAATATGGTAATTCTCTCGAAAAGAATGGCAGTGTAGGCAAACTACAGATATTAGGTTGTTGCAAAATTAATTTCGGTTTTAAGGTATGTATAAATAAGTAGATTTTTTTATCCTGAACTATTCCATCCCAAGGAACGCCAGGCATACCATTTGGTGGGTTTTTTTCTGCTCTTTCAGAAACTTCTATGAATGTCGCTCTAAGTTTTCCAGCCGGTCTTTTCCAGGGCTGCGTATAATCATGAACCGACGCGACTATCGAGTCATCATGCTTTATGAGTTTAAATTGGAACACTCCACAGAGGAGGCAGCTCGTAATCTCAGCAGTGTTTTTGGGACGAATTGTCCTTGCGAACGAACAGTGAAGCTTTGGTTTAAAAAATTTGCTTCTGGCGATTTTGATCTCAAAGAGAAGTCGGGTCGCGGCCGCAGGTCATCGCTTAATGATCAAGATTTAAAGAGAGCCGTCGAAGCAAAGCCGGAGACGAATACTCGTACGTTAGCAGAAGACCTAGGCGTACATTACTCTACAGTGGCCAGACATTTGCTGACAATCGGCAAGGTGAAGAAGATGTCGAAGTGGGTGTCTCATGACCTGACCGATGAGCAGCGTCTGGCACGTTTCGACACCTGCTATAATCTCCTAGTTCGCCATAAAAATGAGCCATTTGTAAACCGTATTATAACTGTAGATGAAAAATGGGTTCTTTATGACAACAGGAAGCGGGGATTAGTCTGGGTAGATAAGGATGCTCCCCCAAAAACTTTTCCTAAACCCGACCTTCACCCTAAAAAGGTTATGATTACTGTGTGGTGGTGTTGTAAAGGTGTAATCCATTACAGTTTCTTGCAACCTGGTCAGCCAGTCACAGCAGAGTCTTACTGTTGTGATCTGGAGCAAATGTATAGAAAGTTGCAAAAATTGTGGCCAGCGGTGGTGAATAGAGGAGGGCCGATCCTGTTGCAGGACAACGCAAGGCCACACACCTCCCAAATCACTCGGCAAAAATTGACCCTTTGGGTATAGAAGTTCTCCCTCACCCAGCGTATTCTCCCGACCTTTCCCCAACAGACTATCACTTTTTTCGAGCCCTCAGTTCTCATCTGCGTCAGAAACAATTTACTAATTTAGACGATGTTGAATGTGCCTTCCTTGACTTCGTTGATTCTCGTGATAGTAGTTTTTAGAGTGAAGGCTTAGATTTATTGCCTGTTCGTTGGCAAAAGTATGTAGATTCTGATGGTTTTTACTTCGATTAATAGACTCGTGCTTAAGCTGAGTTATAGTAGTTTGAAGTATGCGGTCCATTTCCGAAATTAATTTTGCAACAATCTAATGGTATTAGGCTGTTGCAAATTCTTCTTTTGGCTGTTCTTCACCTTGCCGATTGTCAGCAAATGTCTGGCCACTGTAGAGTAATGTACGCCTAGGTCTTCTGCTAACGTACGAGTATTCGTCTCCGGATTTGCTTCGACGGCTCTCCTTAAATCGTCATCAGTAAGCGATGACCTGCGGCCGCGACCCGACTTCTCTTCGAGATCAAAATCGCCAGAAGCAAATTTTTTAAACCAGAGCTCCACTGTTCGTTCGCAAGGACAATTCGTCCCAAAAACACTGCTGAGATTACGAGCTGCTTCCGCTGCGGAGTGTTCCAGTTTAAACTCATAAAGCATGATGACTCGATAGTCGCGTCGGTTCATGATTATACGCAGCCCTGGAAAAGGCCGGCTGGAAAACTTAGAGCGACATTCATAGAAGTTTCTAAAAGAGCAGAGAAAACCCCACCAAATGGTATGGTTCCTTGGGATGGAATAGTTCAGGGTAAAAAATCTACTTATTTATACATACCTTAAAACCGAAATTAATTTTGCTACAACCTAATAGTACTCTGACACGGGGTGCCAAAAAGGGTCACTCTGCTCTTGTAGCTCAAATTGCTAAGTAAGCAAAGCACAGAGAGATGAAAGAGATGAAAACAGTGTAAAATAAATATCGTACATAGTAATAATCAAATAAAATATTGGAGGCAAGATATTTTGAATCCCTCTAATTAAGAGCAGAAGCAACCCCTGGCTTTTAACATCCACCTTGTCATCGGGAGCTGAAGCTGTCATCCGGTGCTGTCGGACTTTAAGGAATCATGCCCGGAAAAATGAGTTTTTTTGTTACCCATATATTCATGCCGTGTTTGCTCACTAAGGGTCACGTGCTAAGTTTCACGCGAAGAAGTGTGAAATCGGCTGAGATACAGCTCCTCAAATAGGTGGACGACGGGGCGGGGCGACCGAGTGGCTGCAGACGCTACACTGCTGAGGAGCAAAAGCGCAATCGGAGACGTAGAGTGAGTAGAGTGAGAAAATAAACCACGTAAACAGTCTCACTCTATCTCGGACAGTGGTGACCCACTCGGGTACCTCGCCTCGTCGTCCGCCACTTTGAGGAGCTGTATCTTAGCCGAATATTCACTTTTTCACATGAAACTTTGAATGGGGCCGTTATCAAGCCAATACAACATACAGAGGTACAGATATGGGTATGTGGGTACAGGGAAACTCATTCTTACTTGCGTGAGTCCTTAAAGAACACCAACGGCACCAGCGTCTGCCTGAAGCAACAGAGCCAACTTCTTAGGTGGGCCTTTATGCAAGTTCCTGACGACTTTCGCTTTGGCGCTGGGAATCCACCGACGCCTTGCGTTGCTGCTCGAAAAACCCCGTTATAATCCGCATTGTGTGTTACGAATCTGCTCTCGGAAGGGTTTCAGTGGTAACGTTATCACATTCAGTTTGAACAAATTCACCTACTTGGAAGTGGGTCTCGCGAGCCTGGTGAAAAGCAAATGTTCAAGTAAAAATTAAAAGGAGAAAGTCCATGGCGTTGATCGATCCCCTTTTGTGATGCGCCGCGCATACTAGTTCCATTCAGATTCGTGATAACAGGTGAATGCGATTTGACCGAATTCCTACACCATGAGAGTGGAGGTGAACGTTACTACACCACCTCCGCCCGAGTGCACCCCTACTACCAAAGTGGGCAGACTTCTGCAGGATGGTGTACGAGATTTATGAAATGACGGATTTTGTCGATTTGAAACGGCTCATTATTTTGGCTGGGCAAAAGCTCCCGATCTTGTTCATGCAAAGGCTGTTATGGAGTTACCTAGGCGTTCTTATGAAGTGTTTCTCCGATCTTGGAGCTGAAAACATCCATTCAGAGCTTGATAAAGTCTGATTAAATAATAAATAAATAATAAATGAATGAATAAATGAGTAGATAAGACAATTAAAAAATATTAATAGTAGGTAAAACAAACAAGATGGTTGTCAGTCGACTTAATACTTGGTCGACTTACAGTTATTTGGATATTATAGTTTATTTTGATTTTTAAAGTTGTAAGTAAAGGAAGAAAAGTAACTCCTTTCTGGTCCGCTCTGTATGTGTTATGTCAAACTGAGCCCGTGTTTTGACTTTCTCTCATTCCAATAAGCAGCAGCAATGTTCCAATGTTCGATGCGCTTTGCCAGCCGCCATCGAACAGCTATTCTGGTTAGAGAGATGGATCCGGTTCCAGTGGTGACCTTGTCAGCGCTGTAGTTCTCGCGAATGGAAATTGTAAGAACATGGTTTGCATAAAACGAGTTGGGAAGATTAAACGGCATCGTGTCAGCGGGGAAAGCATCCAGGGAGTGCGAGAAAGGAAAACGAATAAGCCGTCTTTTGCAAAAAGTGCACCGCAACGCTGAATGGGATCCCATTCACTTTCTTGCCAGAGCTATGTACTTAGGAAGGATTGCCGAGTGCAAGAACTTAAATTCATTCAGAATGGAGCTGAAGATTGTCCAGTGTGACATGATCAATGTTCTTTTGGCTCCTTGTCTTAGAGCTCATCGGTTTAGCCTCGCAGAAGTGCACTGCATGATAATTTAAAGGCACCGGAGGGGGGGGGGGATAAGGAAGGAAAGCGTATTTGAAAGCATTGTTTTCTGTAAACGAACATTCGAGATTATAATGATAATGTGTAGCGAAATTCGCGTTGAAACTACATTTGATTCCCCTAGCACGAAGGAATCGCGTGGCACGGCGGCGGCTGCGACGCAAGTTTTCTGTCTAGATGGCGCACCCTCCACTTCACTCACCAATTCGTATATCACGTTCACCAATTGAGAACATTCCCATAGCGCCATTATTCTCATCTGTCATCACTCGTGACAATGGACCACCACTGCTCGGCGGTGATATATTCATGATATCGCCATCGCCATTATTTAGAGTCAATCCGCTCGCTGACGAGTCTATGGTCATTCGCGGACAGCTGTCGCTCGCTGCCGTCGTCGTGACGGCAGCGGCCGCGTCACTTCTATCGCACGACGACATGCGCATCGGCGTTTCCTTCGCGGAATTTCGGAAGTTGTCCAAAAAGTTCGCCAGGGAGTTCTTTCGAGACATCTAAATAGGCGTGATCGAACCTCCCAATATGCCAGTAAATAAACAAATACATAAATAAACGATGAAATAAAGGCGATCAAACCGATTTTCCATCGAGGTGGAAACTTAGCTTCGATGGCGACCTAATGAACCCCATAGACGATCTGCTCGTCGTGTCACTACTGAAATCAACGATTTTTTTTCTGCTTTTTTTCTGAATCACTCGGCAAAGTGTGAATGGGACGGATTCAAAGCTGACTTCTTAACTGGCACGATTTTTTCGATTGCAGAACTGAAGCGTCGACGAAGCACCGAATCGTTTCTTTGAAGTGGGACCATACGGATCTGAGACACCGACTTATCCAATCTAAATTCCAACGTTCATAAGCTAAGCATTTTTGTTAAGAAATGACACTGGTAGAGCCTATAACAGATATCCACCTCTTTGAAATAACTCCAGCAATATGTTACATTAGCCTAAAACTGCGTCCTGAATGGATGAAGAATACATGGCGCATCCCAGAAGGGATTAAGTGACACCGAATGCTTTACAATTACTACAGTTAACATAACCATAACACTTGATTAACGATTACTATACAGCTTACGACTTACTTGATGTGACTAAGTGATCCTTCGTGTTGTGTGTACTTCTTTTCCCATGCGCTTTCCTCTGAATACAGTGGAACCCATTCATCATCCCAGAACGCATCTTTTCGCAGCTCAGGTGTTCGACCGTAACCGTCGTCGACAATTTTCAGCCCCATCTAAACATTACCACATTGCAAGAAGGAATGAATATGCTCTTACGGCGTTTCCAGCCGTGAGTGAAGGCATGCACTCAAATATACCTGTGCCACAGGGATGTAATGGTTCCACATATAGCAAGTCAATTTCAAACAAATAGTTAAGCGAATTGAGAATATTCTTGTAAGTAAAGGATTTTACTCGCATTCATTTATGCAAATCGTGTGCATCCAGTTTAATTTTTTTTATAAATTAGATAAAATAGATAATTTTTTTTAAATTAGATAAGTTTTTTTCAATATATCAGATAAATTAATGCTACCTAAAACATGCCTGCCTCCCTTCCCTTACTGATTAGGACAGATGGAGGTTATCTCTTGGTTTCGCCTCCGTCTGAGGGTAAGTGCGTGCGAAACGGAGAATAAAATACATCCTCGTCCCCCCCTCCGTCCTAAATCTTTTAGGTCTCTTCGTTGATAGTTATTTAATCTTTAAGAACTTTGTTAGTTATTCGAATCTCTAATCATATTTTGCTCGCGCGATGCTCAATCACGTAACGCGGCGCGTGAAAGGCCGGGGTCGGCCGTGAGATGAGGAATCTTCATGAAGGATCGTTTTGGGTTTTGGGTTGAAAAAAGGTAAGGGAGAACTTTTCGAAACTTTTCCTCTCGTAAACCTAAACGTTCATTGATCTCCACTTTCGGTAAGAAGTCTTCAATCGCTTGTCACATTTTGTTCAGTTGTCTTCTATTTTACGGCAACATTGATATCAGTTAACGACTTTTTTTATTGTTTTAGGAAACCATTTTGGTGTACAGAAATACTAAGCGGGGAAGAGAGGGGGTATTTTATAGCAATATTGATATCAATTAACGACTTTTTTATTGTTTTAGAGAAATCATTTTAGTATACCAAAATACTTGGCATGGAAAAGAGGGAGATTCATATTTCTCAGAAATTCCATTCAACACCACGCTTGACGTGAATGTAACTTTTAGCAAAGTCACCCATTTACAACAGACCAAATTATTTGTGAAAACAACATACCGCTAAATTTCGATCGATAAGCACATTGGTCTCAAAGTCGTCGTCATCTTCACCCCATGGGTTGAGCAGAGCCTCGGCCACCTGAATCCTGTGGGTTTGATGAAAATTCATTTCACAATAATATTAGATGTAACTCGCCAATCAAACACATTCAAACGCAGCGCTGTCTTTAAAGGGCATGTAAGCAGGACGGGTGGGGTCCACGAGGTCGAATTTCCGCGCGGCCGCGCGTGATGAGCGGCACGGCCGGTGCGAGTGCCAGTGGCAGGGCACGGCAGCCCTCAAGCGAGGCAGTGTGGCATGAGTGGAAAGCGCAGACATGACGCAGTCACGCTCTGCCGGGCGACCAAAAACAATCGATACGGCGAGTCGTACGGGGGCACCGCGAGTGCACCGCCGCGAAGCGGAAATTCGACCTCGTGGACCCCACCCAAGCAGGACTTATAATCGAATACAAATCAACGAACCTTTAACCATCCCATATAGAGCACGAACTGGATACTGGTCATAAACGGAAAGACCATATCGATCTGGAAAGTAGTGATGGTTGAATGATAGGAGGAAGCACTGATTTTGCACACAGGTTTTCCGAAAAGGACTTTATTGACTTTTCCAAAATGATAGTAATTGACAACCGAAAATTTACCGAAGTCACTGTGCCAGGTATGAAAAGGCAGCGTTTATACTCTGTGGTGACGGCGGAAGTACATGACTGCGTTTCTTTGCGTCTCTGCCTATACCACCCTGCCTCGTTGCCTGCGAACTCATCCACGTCCTGCTGGCGCTGAGTATGAACGCAGCCTAACCAGCGACACCATCCAACTTTCATATCAGTGATAACTCATCTTCCCCAAAGCTTTTCAGCAACATCTACCCACCAGTAATATGAATAACACTCCAGAAAAAATATAAACTGATGCAGATTCAGATTGCTGGGAGGGTCACCGCGTCCGACGATGCTTCGCGCTGTCGGGACTGTCATGCTGCCGCTACTGGTGCCTGTTTACAAACACGTGGATAAAATCAGATAACACACTCACCATATCTTTTTCGTATTTGGAATCTTCGACATATTGTCTAGCGATAACTGTTACTAAAAAGTATGTGTGTACGGCTAGACAAACAATTGTGGGATAAATCATCGGCAACGGTACCCAGTCATAATTACACAACCATGCCAGATCAGTACGAAATTTTTTCACTTCCTGAAATCACTTTCGGTAGAAAATTCGAGGAAGGAACTATTACTTAAATCTGAGAAATGACGGACCTCTGAAAGTATGGTGACGTAGTAGTCACTCTCGATCAACCCCTCCTTTCTCGCTCGATAGATCAGCGCCCATGCCCAGTTGAAAGGTAGAAAATATTTGTTGTAGTTGTATTGTATTCCGTCGAAATTCTCCTTTTCATGGGGCATCATAAATCCTTAATTTGTGTTGTCTAATTTTTTGAAAGTGGCTTCTACTATTTTTTGAAAAATTAATACTGTTGAAGGATGAACTTTCTGGCATTAATCAATTCTTCTTAAAGACAGCATTAGGGGAAAGTCGGACGAAAAGTAAAAGAAAGAGTGCATATGAAGGTCGAGATGCCTAGTAACAGGACAGTGGAGAAAAAACGGATGAAAATGGCCAAAAACCCGAGAGATATTACCTTTTTTCCACCGTTGATTCTCGACGCGGATGACCTGTCCGTCAAGAAGCAGGTAGTTTGATCTGGTTTTCCATTGCAATGTTGCCAAGTGAACACGAGGGAATGTTTGGAAATACGACAGCATCTATTTTTTGAAGTGAGCTTCAAGCCAAAACTGCGAAAGCGCGCCGCAAAACCTTCGATCCTGCCGCATCTCCTTGGCCGCTCCCACCCCAAACAATCGGGAATTACGTCATCGGGAGGCGGGATCGTTGTATCAAGAGGCGGAATAGTTGGACGGTTGCGGCGTTTTGCAGCGCTTCTTCAGCTCGAAGCGGCGCTTTTTCACCGGGATTTCACAGATAGCCTTCTTAGGCCCAAGACTGCCACGTGAGTGACTTCTTGTAGGGATTTCTCCATTACCACCTTACCCCTAATGCTGTCTTTAAGGGATGCGCCTCAGAATCGTGTTGGCAGGTTAATGCGATGCGGCCCATACAACGTATGCGAGGTCAGCCGATGTACAATTCAGTACTCCAATCCTTTCAGATGAGTTTACTACCAATTCACCCACCCGAGGTAAGGAAGGTCAGTTGGCCTGAGCGGATTCGATCCCCACACGATGAGAGTGGAGGGCGTACCACCTGCTGCTACACCATCTCCGCCCATTTATATTGTAGACTGAGAATAACTGGAAGGAATCATACAAGCTAGAGCTGGTAAGTATACAAGGAGTTCTACAAAACTGTAACAGAAATTATCCAAAATAATCAACAACCCCTTGGTTGCTTCATCCACCGTATGTGGGGATTGCCTAAGCGATCTGTTAAAGACAGTGTTTGGGATAATGTGGGTGACAGGGAATCCCAAAAGGAGGCATTGACTGAAAAATTAGGGTACTGAAAGACCAGTGTATAGCGGAATCCCCCGCAAAAGGCGCCCCCTTGAGCATTGGCGAAGGCGGCCTCATCAGGGCAAGCCGCCTTGGTATAGGGCAGCCCGCCTCCAGGCGACGTGATTAGTGGTTGGTCACGGTGAGGTTGGTCAAGGAGATCGGCAGGATTGAAAGTATCGCAGCGCGCTTTCTCACTTTTAGCTTGAAGCTCACTACATGAAAATGGATGCTGTCGCATTTCCGAACATCCCTTCATGTTTACGTCTTGGTAATGCTAATGGGAAACCTGTGCGGACTACCCGCCTTTTAACGGGAAGGTCGTCCGGGTCGAGAATCAACGATGGGTAGGGGGTCCTATTTCTCGGGTATTTGGCCATTTCCATACGTTTTTTCTATAGTGTCCTGTTGCTAGGCATCTCGGCTTTCATATTCACTACTTCTTTTACTTTTCGTCCGAATTTTCCCTAAAGTTGCCTTTTAAATAGCAATATTTACAAATATGTTGGAAATAAAGAAGAAGTGACAATGAGGTGTACAAGCAGGTATGGGCGGAGCTATCTAGGGTGAAGTCATCTGTTGGCCGGAGTTGCGGATCACAATTACTGGATTGATGCATAATTAATGCAGCTCTTTTCGAAGATTTTATTTAGCAAAAAAAATAGTAAAATTTAGCAGAAATGTGTTTAAATGATTATTTGAAAGCGTCTTCGCCATTGCAGTCAAGGACTGTTTCCATTCATTAGTCGTCAAAGCTCAAATTCCACTACAGAAAAACCTAACAATAAGAAGCGGCATTAATCATGCACCAATCTAACAGTGCAAGATCACAGCGGTCTCCGCACTACCGCATTCCACAAGAGTTTCGAGACTCCATAAAGGTTGGTTTATAACGTTACACTTTCAGAGAAATCTCTGTAAAGTTTTGTTCGTGTTTTTGTTGACTCCTCACGGTCAAATCCCCAGTCCAACCTATCGACTGCGGGTAAACGGACAAATGTGCAGAGGGACGCATTATCGCGACGCATGAGCTCGCGCGTCGCGGCCTTCATCATGGGACGCGCTGGTATGCTTATGAGCTCTAGGTCTTCTTATCTCATCCGGCAAGGCTCTTCGTGAGCAGCACATGAGATCTTCAGGATCAAATAAAGTCGGGAAGGGGGGGGGACGCAACTTTGCGTCGACGTCGAAGCTCCTTTCCCTCTCTGAGCTTAGTCTAGAACTGATGTCCCCTCCTCCCACATGAAAAAGCATCTGTCAAAGCATAGGTCTCATCCGCTTTAGCCTAAGCCTAGGGAGAGAAGGAAGCCCCGACGTGGGGGCTAATATGGGGGTGTCGCCAAATACCGTTATTGAGCTTGTGACATCGGTGAGGAGAAAACGAACCTTGACTCGCCGCTGAAGCGACAACCCGACAATAACGTGAACCGAAGCCCCCGTCGCTGACAAATACGAGATTTGGACCCCCGATCGCGATGCCTACGGCCCACCCCTCCCTGCGTCACTCCTGTACAACACCGCCCTCCGTTTCTGTCGATCTCGCCGGTGCTATCAACGTGAGCTTCCCCACTAATCATGCGTAGTACACTCTGCGGGTATCTCGCCACGTATTCTCTCTTACGCAGAGTGCGCAGACGAAGCGACGAAACGAGAGATAGTGTGTGCCCAAAGACATCAAACCGCGACGCAAGCTCACGCGTCGCGGTAGTGCGTCCCTCTGCACATTTGTCCGTTTACAATTATTCCAACCTATCACGGCGTGAATTGGAACATCAAGAACAGAATTTTACGTAAAAATCTATACACCACATAACTTTTAGCCACAAGAAATCAAATAATGGATCAAACCTGCTGCGGCAACCGTATCGAGTGTAGGAAACCGTTTACGGCATTTCATTGATAAATCACGGAAAACAAGGACCTAAAAAGGAAATAAGCGTATGTGATTGGAGGAATGTTCTGCACCATGGAAGAATTTTATTTCCTTTATTGATTTTATGAGAACACTTCAGTGTGTGACAATTACTTACACTATTTTCAAACTAGTTCCAACTTTCAAATACCTTTATATGGTCAAAGTCACAACGGTTCGCCTCAGAACTTTCACAACAACGATTTTTGCTACTTCGATATACGATACTTGCGCAAGTGAAAGAAATGTGTGTGAAATGGAACTGAAGGTACCACACCCGATGGCGGAGCGATCGTGCCATCATTACATGGGCCGCGCGCGAGGCGGAAATGTCATTAAGCGAACGCCGCATACGGCTAGGTGGTTTCAATGTGCCCCTGACGAGTGTAAGTCAAGACGCTCAAAATGGGTCAGTGACCCAAAATGAGATGAATCACCGCTGGCAACTACTATAACTAACTCCTGCTTTCATTGTAAATTGAACATACGCGAATGGGCGTGGCCTCTAACCATAGCATCCACGGTAACGTGACTCACTTCGGGTGTCCTGATCCACATCCCTCCTGTCCTTCTAGAGAATTCGTAATGCGTTAAAATGCTGCGTTATTCAGCTTTTCAAATGAGTTGTTCAACGTTTTCAGCATACATGAAGTCCCGATTAGCAGTTCTTTCTGAGCACCCGCTTTTATGAAGGTTTTCGAGAAATTTGGGGCTTACATGACCTGCTGACGCGATTTCCGAAAAAATATCAGCGGTGGTTAGTTATGTAAACTATATGTATAAATTGAATCATTACTTGTGTCAGCTGACAGTATCTTATGATATTTCGGCGGCACTGGCGAGCTCTTTCATGCGTCCCACGTACGTACAGCGCGGTCATCAGGGCGATGCTGGAAAGTTTTACGAGATATCCATCAATATTCATAAAATAAAAGGCTTTCCATAATCCCTTACTTATCCATAAATCCGATAATATTGTAGAGATACCAGAATCGTTTCAATACGCCAGCCACGAAAAAACCAAGCATCAAATCGAGTGGAATCCATGAAAGTCGTGAATTGGTGAAATCCACAAGGCAAGTGAAGGAGCTTAAAACAGAGATATTCGCTCCAACACTGGTTACAATGACAAGCAGGGCTGATTTTTTAGGCTTGATGCTCGTTTTTAATTTCGAGGAAATCCCAGCTGCGACCGCAAAGTGACTGCTCCTTTGAAGGCCCCGGAAGGGGGAAAAGAAAGTAAGAACTGATAATACATGTCCTCTGAAGATCAACTTTCCTTTTCAGAAGAGGTGATGCGAAGCGAAACTCGCATTGAAAGAGGACGAGTTGGGGTCTTATCGCGATCCCGCAGCACGAGGTGTCACTCTGCAGTTTATCAGTCGAGTGAGTTGCTGGCGAGGGCGGGGCAATATTCGCGGCCCTAGCCCGTCTGCAGTCTACCCCCGGCTAGCGATGCAGGGAGGCGCGAAATAGAAGAAGGTTTTCGGGTTCCTATTTTCGTGGCTTTTTCCGCTTTACTTTGTCCTTTCTCTGCGGTTACACTTCTGAGCAGCCCCACTTTAATACTCCACAGTCTAAAATTTACGCGTTCCGTTAATCGTGTGTTGCTTTGCCAAACGAGGTTTTAGGTGAATCAGTTTTATTTATGGCCTAACGTTTCGACCCTTTCGTCGTCTTTAGAGGCCTAAAAAGTGGTTCGAAATTTACTGACCCTTGACTTACCCGAAGCGCCAAAAACCCCTAGCATTTCGGAGTTATCAATTCAATCCATGACCTCTGAACACGACGAAAGCGTCGAAACGGCAGGCTATAAATGAAACTGATCCACCTAAAAACCTCGTTTGGAAAAGCACGCACGATTATTTGAACATCATGCCGAGGTTTCAAGAAGAGAGAATTCGGAGAATTACGCGTTCCGTGTTTTTGATGTTCATAAGTTACAGAAAGTTGTCAACTCACCTCCTTTGCCATTCGCTTAGTGCGAAACGATAGATGATACTTACAAAGCCGAACAAACCAAGCCATATCAAGTACTGTATCCACACAGCCTTCCATATGGATCCTTTCCATCTGAATGAATTATGATGAATCATTTTGTCTGCGGACCATCAAAAGGACCAAAAACCCATCCTCGATGAGAATCCATGTCAGGGAAAGGATTCCCTTCCTGGGGGGTTTTCGGCGTTTTCATCCTATTCTCTCTCCACTGCTTCTACTTTCATATTTCACTCTCGACTACGGCACCCGCCTCTCGACGGAAGTGGATTGTGCTTTTATGCAAGTGCAAATGCTGGGATAATTAATAGCACAGGAAATACGAGTGCAAGTCGAACTCGTACTTATGAAGGATTTTTATACCTGTAATCAGGTACATATGTCCAGAATTAGCTTCACAGAAATTATTTGGGTAGCCTTGAGACCGAAGTGACATCCTTCATACTTTGGCACCAGGCGCCGGTGCCGATTTCCGCAGTCGGCGCCGATGCTGCAGAGTATGAAGGCGGCCGAACCTGGTCGATCAAGTTCGCCCCAATGTGCACCGTTACTGCTGAGGACTAGACAGGTGATGTCGAATTAATTGAGTATTGGCAAGATGTTATTTCGAACTCCAGATGAGCATGTTTGAAGAGCTTCATTCGGATTTCAATCAAACAAGAATTGTCTCCGAACACCACAAACCTGAAGAAAAGCCGGATAAACGTCCACGGATGGGATGTTGATACGGAAAGATTGTAATTCACAGTCATTTTACTTGACAGTAAACTAAATCAATAGGACGTAAGGTGTCACATGGAATACTGCCCAACGAAGGGTATCAGCGGCGGCTATTTCCGAATGCAAATCCACTCCGTCGTGCGATGGAACGGTGCAACTCCCAGTTCGGCTTATCGAGCAGTTCCCACTTGGGTGTGAACCAGTTTGCTGGAGGAAAGGTGGGAGAGAGCCCAGTGGCAGCGTTGTGCTTGATGACGGTTGGGCTTTTATTTAAAGGAATCGTCCACGGAAAATGAGTTTCTGTGTTACCCATATGTTTATGTTGTATTTGCCTAATGTTGGCCTCATGCAAAATTTCACGCGAAAAAATGTGAATCTGGCTGAGATACAGCACCACAAAGTGCGGTCCCAGTGGGCGGGGCCTCCGTATAAAAGCCTCGTCCCGTCTTCCGCCGCCGTTGGGAACGGAGAGTAGGACTGTTTACGTAACCTTCTGTTCCTACAATGCGTCTCAGACCACGGCGGACGCGGTACGAGGCTTTTACACGGAGGCCACGCCCACTGGGACCGCACTTTGTGGTGCTGTATCTCAGCCAGATTCACATTTTTTTCGCGTGAAATTTTGCATGAGGCCAACATTAGGCAAATACAACGTAAATACATGGGTAACACAAAAACTCATTTTCCGTGGACGATTCCTTTAAACTCGAGAGTAAGCCATGCTTTTTGGAGCGACCTTGACACGAACCACTTTGTCCCCTATGCCGTCAAGAAACACTCAAGTATCGAGAAAATGGCGCTTCAGTACGACTCCTTCCCCAGCGGAGACCCAAGTATTTTAGTACGACTCCCGCTTTCAACATCTACATAACCTCTACAGTATCAGTAACTATTATCGATTGCACACTATAACTAAGTATTTTATGACTGTAATAATTTTTGTGTTGATCTCTCAAATCATATTTTTTTTACAAAACCGGATCAGCTGACGGCACGTTCCGGTTATCGTCTAACCTGGGACCATTGCAGACCTCTACAATTAATACGATTCCTATCCCCCATCGCGCCCGTCAAATACGACCTCCCCTGTCGAGGTTGCTTGAACAAAAAACAAATGGACGGCTTTGACTTTACCAAACTGGTGGCCATGGTTGCAAAATAGTTTTTAAGTTTCGTGTTAGGGCAACCGAGTGATCTCAGTATTAATAAAGCAATGAACACTGTCTATGTATGATTGTACTATCACATATGTTTACAGTCCATTTCCCGAAGGCTGGCAGGGCGTGGCCTATAGACTTGGGTGAGAGTGTGTGGCAGGGTGAGAGAGATCGATACACGTTCATCCAAGTCCGTAGGCCTCGCCCTGCCAGCCATCGGGAAATGGACTGTACATCAACACATGCTTTACAGGGGGAGCCAAAAAAAGTACCCTAAAGTCTGATAGATAAGTCCGCCCTAACGCGGTGTCGCGCGCGGCAGCGGCGGACGCATGCGCAGTCTCCAAAACACAGGATCGCAATGCACCCTTCATTCTCAAGAGCGATAGAATTGTAGAAATTGTTTATTCAACTTTATTTCTAATATATAAAAATACCAAGTATCAATATCTCCGTTTAACGCGTGTAACAATGATCATTCATCTGAAACTTTCTACGCAATCTCAATTTCATCGTCACAAACATCCATAACATAAAAACTTTACTCATCTCATCTGACAATGACTCTTGGAAGCTGCCGATTGCCAACAGCTTCTTAAGCTCTTGGAAGCTCAATAAGCTGTTGGCAATCGTCTCCTTAGAAATTGATTAGAAACTGTCGCAAACTAAGGCCGCTTCCATACTTTGCGCACCGACGCCGTCACGCGCGTGACGCAGGCACGCGCGTGACGCAGGCACGCGCGTGACGGCGTCGGTGCGCAAAGTATGGAAGCGGCCTAAAGCAGCTACCTCTCCATACCCCATACTTTTCCTGATGCCGCTTTTTGTATATCTCGCTTTTGTTGGGTCAGTTTTATTATTCCTCCCGTGTACTGCTGATAATAAATTATTCAGGCATTTCAAAGGGCTTGATGACTAGAAGGAGGGCTTACATAAGGTGCAATAACTTGACGCGGCAAGCAGAAGCGCGTTTTGCAGAGGAAAAAGGAAGGTGAAAGACGCATGTCTGCGAGGTTTTGTGCACCATTATTATAACAGAAGTAAGGAAAAGTTTTTAATTCAGCCGCAGTTTCATCAGCAAAACCATCGTTGCAGTGAAGCCCCCGTTGGACAACGATTTTCCTCTCACTCGTTCACTTTCCTCTGCCAACTGAGAATTTCCTGTGTTCACCTTCCGTATGACCCCAGCTTTACTTGCTACTCAATTATACAAACAAATACAATATACAATACAATTCACTACACACTACACCACAATAATACAATAAACTCGTTATTGGTACATTCACTAATCATAGCTTCTTCCATGTTTGGTTCTTCGAAGACTGCGGCTGCCTGTGCCGCGCGCGACATCGCGTGCGGGCGGACTTATCTATCAGACTTTAGGGTAATTTTGCTCGCGGCTCACTTCCGCCAAGCTGTTATGTTTCTGTAAAAGCAGGAGCAAGCTATGGCCTTTCTCCTTTGTAAAAATCCTTCAGCCAGCACGGTCGGACTTTAGAGTACGGCATCAGGGTTCGCCTCGAACGGAAGAGCCAGCTTCTGTGGAGGATACCTCGTGGGAAGCTTCTTGAGGACTGACCCATCGATTCATGCAATTTACGGAGCTCTTGCTGCTCGGACACGTTGCTGTGATCTGAAGTGTCATTTTTCACATTTCCCAAACTCGCCTCCGGAGGGGTTTTAATGGTATTGGCACGTTCTGGTTCTTGGAAACGAGCGACGTAGGGAGGAATGTTCAAGGACGCCACCCAGTGTGAATCTTCTCACTTACCCAGAGAGAACGGACAAGGTTATGAACGAGGGCGACAAAATCTCGAATTTGCCGAGTTGAGGTGACATATCAAGTTCGTTCGGATTAAGCTCCCGATCCTGCTCTTGCAGGAGGCTGTTACGGAGTTTGGTGATAGTTTGAGGTGTGTTCTTGAATTCGGTGATGGAAATAGGTCGTTAGAATCTGCTGATGCTCGACTAATATAGGACTGAAAGTAGAGAAGATCAAATTACTCTTTTTGGCACCCCGTGTATAGAGGGGGTGCCAAAAAAAGTAATTTTGCCCACGGCTCACATCTCCCAATCATACAAAACATAGGGAAACGAAAGTAATGAAAGTATTGGGGCAAAATATTCCCAAAATGTTCCTCTAAAAGCAGGAACAAGCTGAGACTCACTACCTTCATTTTCATAAAAATATGGAACCTTCATGCGGCGCAGTCGGGCTTCGGAGCACCCACGGTATCAAGGTCCCCTTAAAACGGTGGAGCCGGGTTCCATGGTAGGTCTTTTGTGGGAAGCTTCCTAAGGATTGGCCCTTCGGTTCATGGAAGTCACAAAGCCCCTGCTGCTTGGACAAGGCAGCTATGATCCGAAGTATCATTTTCATGCCCAAATCCGCCTCCGGAGGGGTTTCAGTGGTAAGTGCACGTTTTGGCTCTTGGAAGCGAAGGGCGCTGGGAACCCGGAAAAAACGGGATCCTAAAGAACACCACCCAGTATGAATCCCCTTAGGTACCCAGAGTGAACGGACCTCAGCAAGGTTGTGAACGAGGGCGACGAATTCTCGGATTTTGCCCAGTTGAGGTGACACATCTTGTTCACTATTTCCTCGCTCCCGTTCCTGCTCGTGCAGAAGGCTGCCACGGAGTATAGTGATAGAGTGAGGTCTGCCCTTGAATCTGGGGATGTGAATACCTCAACAGAATTTGCTGTAGTTCGACTAAAGTGGGGTGAAAGTGGACGAGACAAAATTACTTTTTTTTTTGGCACACCCTGTATAAGCGCTTCAATAGCATGGTCCGTTGCAATTGTGTTGCCATGCCTTCCAATAAATTTTTCTGCCCTGTGTCTGCCGACAAGGGCACAACAATTAGTTATACTGAAATTATACCGGCGTGATAGGGCAGCAGCTCAAACTAGGAGAGCAATAATGGAGAATATGAATGATTGCCCCCAAAGACAGTGCTCATATGCCCACAGACATTAATTTCGGAGTATTTACAGAATTCTGAGCACCGAAACATTTGTATTAGGGTGTTTATGCATATTTTAGCAGCAGTTTACATGATGACACAGTTTATAGGCCAATCAGAGCTCAAGTACGTTTGTTGGCGCCCCTCGCAATGATTTCGCGCTCTAATCGCACATCTGCCGCAAGCCGTGCGGATCACGAGCAACCTTTGGTTTCAATCCTCGTGCCTTCACGTTTTGCGATCTTCTTTTTTGCTTGTTGATGTTTCTTAACCGTTTGTGTCTTTCAATTCTTGTGACTGTGATGCTTAGTCGAGCGGATGTGGCTAGAACTGTTAATCGTGTTATTGTAACTAAATTCATAGTAATTAATACTTCAAACATCGAAATTGGTTTTGCATATACGCTGTATATCAGGAATAAATTTGTTGGAGTATATGCGATATATTGGGAGTTCTTCTCTTTGACCTGGGTAAATTTGGACTTTTGAGTATGCATAGTTATGCTTTGCACAAGAACGTGTTAGTGGAAAGTTGTTTTTCTCAACCTGATATCAGACCATAAAACAAAGCAGTCATGTGGTTTATCTTAGTATACGCACTTGTAGTCCGTTTACATTTAGCTTGATGTGTGGCCAAATACAAGTATTATTGAATCGTATGGGGTCACTTGCGCTGCCATTCCCCGAGTGCTTCAGCACTGGCTATTTTACTGTTATAATTATTTTTGATATTTTCTTCCACAGTCGATCCAGCAAATGGTCGTCTTCGAGTAGGTCTCGCGGTCACTTCCGTCTGAAGACAAACTAATACTTTGTTGCTATGCAATGTGCAATTAGGACCCGGGTGACCTCGGTGGTCCCACGTTTGAAATGGTTTTCGATAGTTCCACCCCAAGCCAAGATGATCGTCGTACGCAGTGAATAGTTGGTATCGTGCCCATTTGCTGTTACCCACATAGATTGGTCGTCCAAAACCCACGATCATACCATTAACTGTTGAATTATCAGTCATTGCAACCTTAGGCCACCGTCAGACTTCGCGACTTTGCGTTACTGCGATATCACGGCTTTGCACCTTCGCACGCGATTTTGCCACATCGTCATTCTGCAATGCTGTAAATTCGCGTGCTAAGCTGCGAAGTCTGACGATGGTCTCATTGTTTTTTATCGTGCCTTATCACAGGTTTATGGTGCATGTGACGCTGGCGATTTTTCAGTTATGTCGGTGATCCGCAGTTCTTTGACAGCTCAGCGAAACTTTGGCCCGTGTTTGTTCCTCATCGATTTGGTTTACTGAGTATTCTGCTATGTATGCCTCGCTTTCCCTCATGACCATGACTTCGATGCTTCTCTCGGGGCTTTCCATCATCCGGGCCTTCATAGCGAAATAAGCGTTTAACATTTTGATGGAATTATAGCTTCAGTTTTCCCAGTGGTGATCACAAGTGTTTGGTTTGCAGGAAGTCGGATGAGTTACCCTCCGTAGTCGTCTTGCTCATCAGAAAACACCGAAACCAATAAGGCAAACTCTTACTGCATTGTGCATAAGCAGTGTTGCTCAATCGCCTGTCGGTTGCTGTTTAAACAGCTTATATAAGCTCAGTGTTATTAAATTTCATAACGCTGCTATTTGTACAGCTTATATAATCTTTGTGTTACTAAATTTCATAACTGCGGTCACCGATCGATTTGTTGAGGTTTACGAACGCCTGCATTAACGACTATCCGGTTATTTATCTTTTTAGGCACTGTTGTTGTTTCCTACGATGTTATATCACATTCGTGGAGTTTTATAAGCTGCTTGGGAAGTAGCTACTCCAATTTTTGGGCTATCACAGTAATATTTTTGTTGCTGTGCTATTCGTCCATTTAGGGGAGTAGGCAAAATGATAAAAACGTATCGATCGGGCGAATAAGTAAAAAGGCTGTCTATCGGTGCGTGTCTTATTCTTTTTTTCCTATACACTTCACTTTACGGTTGCTAACTCCGAACAATACCCACGATGTGAAATTACGCGATCTTGCCATTCGCAGTGTCGCACTTCCGCGGGTGATTCAGCGAACTAGATTTTGCATTGCCGCGACATCGCGAAGTTTGATGAGTGCCTAAGGTTGCAGGAGTCAGGCGACATAATGCACCTGTCGCTAATCATGAATTTGGTGAGCAGGGATACGTTTCCTTTTAAGTATTTCACAATCTAATATATTTACATTCGGAAGTGCTGAAGTTGGCTATGCAGTCACGAGCTGCTTAATTTCCCCGCGCCTAAAGCGTATTTCGTAATTTAGAAGCCATATATAATGCTCGACGGTTCTCATTGCTCGTATCCTCTTCCAGTGGTATTCACTCCTTTTATTTGTTTACCGTGTGCAAAAAGGAAGCTTATGGACATGTTTTGCCAATTCATGCTACTTAAGTGTATTTGTGCTCATCGACGGGCGAGTTGTTGTTGGTGTGCTGAGTCGGCTGGCTCTTTCAGAATTACTGCCATCGCATTGGAGCACGTGTCGTGCTCCGGATTGCCTTCCTTGTTATGCTTCAGAAGCATAAAAAAGATGATGAAAGATAGACGATGAGAGGTAGAGGCCATCGATGCGGTGTGCGCCCATTAACTCTTTATGAGCCTATTCAGTCCTTTTTATCACCGCGTATCATGGTGCGCACAGAATGAGTAACGGGGTGGTTGAACCCTACCCCCGCCTCCGAATTGGCGAGTCAGACGATTCGTGGAGCGGCTGCGTTTCGATCACTTTGACCAGCTGTTTTTACAGGCAGACCGGGCGATGATCACATTGGTGGCTTGCTTCCTTGGGTGAATATGCCCTTGGATAACTACTCACACCGCACCTTCCCCGCGGCAGCACGGTGCACCCTCACGCTATCGCGCCTGCTGCAACACAACCAAACCACGCCTACCCAGCCAAATCAAGACCTCTTCAAACGTGGAAGCTGTTTTCGTCACCTAAATCGCTGTTTCATTGAATTATCTCATCCAGCTTTTCTTTTCCACGTGACCGCCACGTTGGAAAACTGTTCGTCCCAGGCCAGGTGTGATTTGGTCGGGGGGGGGCGTGGCTTGCTCGAGTTGGAGCAGGTACTACACCACAAAGGTGCATCTTGCAGCCACTTAAGGTGCAGCCTGAGCAATAAGCTAAGGACCTACTCATCTCAAAGAAGTAAACCACTAATCTGATTATCGCGTGGTGTGCCTTTGAATAGATATGTATTATTCGTTTGTTTTCAAGCGTTGAAGTATCAGGGAATCGATTTGGATACCTATGGAATGTTTTCTTATAAACCAGCTCATGTAGCCTCTTTTTCGTAACGAGGTGTAGTAAGAGTAGCCTCCTCCTTTCTTCCATTCGATTTCGTCTACGTATTCATGACAGAGTCCTGCGGAAGCAGCATCGACGCTTAGGAGGCGAGTGGGCTCAATTGAGCTGCCACAATTGAGTTGTGGTCACGAGCGTGTGCATATATTTCACCGACTGAAGCCTTTCATGGGCAGTCGGCTGTATTTTGGTTTGGTAATTGGGAAGTCTTCTACAGATTCTCATGAGCTGATGCAGAGATTGATCCGATCGTCTATGCGCCTCTGTCAGGAATTGACCGTGGCGGGACGTGGAAGTCTAGAATATGGAAATCGTACCATTACATCTGTATGACGCCGGGATGGCATTTGTCTAATGTCCAAATTCGATAACGTTTCCCCTCCTTTTTTCGAGCATCCATTCGAAAGAAATGTGATGTAATAAAAAATAGCTTGGATGTAATAGTACATGTATTTGAGCGTCAACGGCGCCCACCGTTTGATTGCCTTGCCACACATCCTCGTCATAGAAAAGTGATCTACCCTCAATCTCCTTGCCTTCCTCCGGACTTTGCATCATTTCCTGGAGATTGTCAAATATTATCTCGATAACCTCTGCATATGATCCTCTTATGACCAAATGGCAGTCATCGGTAGACTTTAGTCTTGTCGTCAGCATAAGCCACCTCTTAGATTGTATAACACGTTTCTGTTCTCATCGCTTCTGCACGTAACTTCAAATCCGTCACAGCGGGATAAATAACGCATTAGCTTTACTTCCGGATCTCTCGGTGCCTCGACGTGTTCAGTTTCCGTGTTACTAGTTTTCAGGGATAGGTGCGTTTCTGAGAAGCTCAAGGGTTTTTTCTGGTCTGGTATATCATTTATTCGTTGATTTATTCATTGTTATTCCGTTCAGGGTGCGCCATGACAAAAAGGACAGGAAATTCGTGTTAGTTCAGAGTCAGCTGTAAACAAACGCATTAGTGAATGAGCGTAGTGCCTTAAAGAGTCAAAAGTTAACTACGTATTTGTTGATAATTGAGGTCCGACTTCTCGCTACCGAGTTTTTCCGAATGTTTTTATGTTACCGACGATTTCGAGCAAAGCTTGTAGCCTCCAACCTCTTCATTGTTTGTGCACATGTTTATTACGTAGTAAGAGCATAGGGGAAGAACATAGCAGTGGAATTTTTTGCAGTGATAATTTACATGACGAAGTGTACCTGGGTGATCAAAAAAAGGTTCGTTTCCTGGGTAACGCTGTTAACTTCTCCTGGACAGCCTGGAGCTCCGATCCGAACGAAATACTGCAAATTTTAATGGGCCTCTCCTCCAAAGAGAAAGAAATCCTGGTCGGTTCTCGCCTGGAAGTGCACTCCGGATAATCAACAGAAGTTGTGGGCACTCCTTGTTCTTACCGAATGCTCGCGTTAGAGGCGAATACTTTCCGAGAGCATGTGCAGAATTGATTTACGAATGCATGTGTGTGCGCACGCCTGACGGAATAGCCCGTCCCTCTCTGCATGCTACTACTATGTGAATACATAGTGCATGTGCATGGGTTACTGGACCTCAAGCTGTATTGTCGCTTTGTTCTTTTTATAAGTTGCCGCTAATAAGAACGTGTCACATTTGGAAAATGAATGCGAAAAGCTGTTTAATTATCTGCTGTTTATTTGTTTACGAAGAATCTGTTTACTTATTAAATCTTTAAAATCATGTTTGTTTTCGCTATGATATTTTTTGGTTTCATTTTGATTGTTTTCCGTGGCTTGTATTTATTTTCCTATTTTTGGTATTGGAAAACAAGGTGGCTATCAGCTATACTAGCTTTGACACACTGCCATCGTGCATTGACAACTTGTTTTTCGGTCGGTTCAGATGAGTGGGCTCATTAAGGATATGCAGGCATATTGCTATGTCACACTCACTATAGTAATATACTACACAATATATTTGAGAACACTTTTTTATGGCATCCCTGAAAGGTTTTAAGATGCGAAAATACTGAATAATAGGCCTGCTTCAGTGAAATGCTTTCTTTATTTATAAATGATACTTAATGGAATCGATTCTATGGACTTCAAGGTGTCAATAGGTAGGGTATGATTCACTTTAATTATTGAGATTTGAACTTTGCAAGTGGAGGGTTGGGATAGCAGACGGAATTCGAGAAAAACCTCGTACCACTGTCTCGTACTCATAGTACTTCATCAGAAGTTACTACTTTATTAGCCATTCAGTCGAAGCGACATATGAGATTTGCATATATGCATACTGATATATAATCACGTTTGACGGGGCCAATGACGCAGTATTTGGACTTTCCTTCTTATGCGCAATTCTTCTATCTTCCTTCCTTCACTTTTTGTTCTCTGCAGAAGGAAGGATGAGAATTATTCAGTGTTACACATGCCAATATCCTCCAGATATGAACGCTTTGTGGCGCTCTCCTAGTTATCGCGGTGCAAACCCGTTTCCTTCGTTTATCCACTATATGGCTGCGTTTTCATGCACTGTCTCCTTTGAAGCCGAGAAATATTATTAACTGATGAGTCTTCAGACCGTTTTATCGCATGTAGTTGCACCTATTTGCCAATTTTATAAACATGACTGTACAAATACGTCAAAATATATACTCCCTGGTGCCCCATGATCGTTCGATCCGCGACCATCTTAAGGAGCAAAGTTCCCCTAGAGAAAGCTCAAGGCATATATATTATTTCAGCTTGTATATTTGGTATTTGTGAAAATTTCTGACATTAAAGTGTGATCGAGATGGACGTGCATTATGCAGTTACAAAGTCTGCGTGTGCTACAATTCCTATTCTTCCCTTCGCTTCCTATTCTGCTACAATTTCTAGCCACAATAATTGCCCTCTTCACCTTGCTCCCGACATCTCAAACTACTCTTAGGCTTGATGTTGGTGTTGCTTTATGTATGCATCGGCAAATATCGTGAAGTATTCTCTTTCGCAGTTCTCTCTGAAACCGGTCTGCTATGGCTGACACCTTTTTCTTAATTGCTAACTGTCGGTCGTTCATCTCGTACCATTCACACCAATGAGCCTATTTTCGACGCGCTTACTGTTGTTGTGATAGCTACGGCTAGCTGTTTTTGCAGTCCCATGCCTCCTGTGGGGCCTCCTCTTTGCTATATTTTCACTATTCATTTGGCTGTACACCATGCTGCGAAATCGCGGTAGATTTTTCGTGGTTTATGTTAAAGGCAGCGATAGGGGAAATTCGGACGAATCATGAAAAATGTAAGGTATGTGAAAGTAGGGTGCAAAGTAATACGAAGTTGAAGAAAAAACGAAAGGAAATGAGAAAAGACCCGAAAAGTAGGGCCCCTCCCTACCGTTAATTCTTAGCGCGGACGACCTTTCCGTCCCCGCTGAGAACCAACGGTGAGAAGGGGTCCTAGCCTGAAGCGGCTAGTCCGAGCGGTTTTTCATCGGCATGTTGCCAAGTCGTAAACACGAGGGAATAATCGGAAAGACGACAGCATCTATTTTCTAGCGTGAGCCTCAAGCTTAAACGGAGGAAGCGCGACGCGAAATCATCAACCTTGTCGCATCTTCGTGATCACTCCCACCGTAGCCAATCAGGAATCACGTCGCCGGAAGGCGGGTTTTGTCATCCAAAGGCCTCACCTGGTAACCGTTACTGCTCGGAGCGCGCGTTTCGACGGAGATATCGGCCTACATAGTTTCTCGACCCCTAGATAGCATGTGACTGACTTCATCTGGGTTTCTCAATAACTGCGTCACCCTAATGTCTCTTTAAGAAATGCAGCTGATTTTTGATATTCACACTAAGCTGCATACCGTATTTCTTCAAAATTAACTGTTTTCGTTCTGTGGTCATTCCAATTAAGATAGTGACTGAAAAATATACGTGCAGTTTTGCGCGATTTATTGCTCTCAAATCAGTGCAATAGTTTTGTTCAGATCTTATCTACGAGATTAGGGCAATATTCGAATGGTGCGCATTTATCTTGCAACGATGGCACTATTCATTTATCACTACACAGGACAGCGCGAGTTAGTAAAGAACAATTTTCGCTGAAAACTTTCATGTTTAGGGTGTAGGGGCTATTGATAGTGCTGGTCATGAATATGAAATTAATCCTTGGCGCCGACGCGTTTGGGTCAAGATGACGCCTGTCTCATTCTTGGGGCTGTAGTGCTGCTAACGTTGCTGGAGAGCGTCATCGTTACGTTGTCGTCTTTCACCTGGTACTGTCCTATAATCATACTTTTGTACACCCAAGCGTATATTTTTGCCTAAGCTTAAGTGGAAAAGAAAAGGTTCTTTTTCCACGGTTAGGCAAAAGTTGGGTCGGCCTTGTGCTGCCCCTAAAACACAGTCCAGAGGCGATGAGCGACGCCAGCGCTTCAAACGGAACCTTAGAGGCGAAATTCCATCGATTTTGGTGAAAACAAGTTGTTGCACCAAACTGGTACAATTGCATGGTGCCAGCGTCATATACAAATGTCTTATTCTGTTCAGCACCCCATGTAACCCCTAATGACGAAGTCACAGCGGATTTTCTTTCGTGTAGCCCCAGTGTCTGGGGTAGTGATAGTTGAACAGTGCGGTGATAGTAACCACGTGCCCTTGGAAGGGCATGATATAGAGGCACAAGAACTGAATGAAATGCAATGAATTGAGTTGAACATAATTTCTCGCTTCCCTATCCGAGCGCCGTTCCGATCGAAAGAACCATCAATTTTATTCTCTATGACCTTGAAAAAAGCCTCGAGCAAACTGACAGTTGGTTGAAAGATGTTCATACCCATTCTGTGCTTCCATATGTTTTGTCTGGTATTCTAGTAAGTCATGTTTGTTGCGCATAAGATAATTTAGGATCTTTCGATCGACATAATATGTAGGTGTAATCTGGGTTTTTCTATCAGCAGATGTGTATGTGACGCTGTTGGAAGTGGGAGGCGAGAAACCCCGCTGTGAACGGCGAAATATGGCTAAGCGTTTTGTTTAGCGCTGTCGATTTCGGTGTGGGAGCTGTGCACTTACAATACCGTTGGCATCGTAAGCACCGCCACTTTTATTGTAATTCTATAAGCGAGGGATTCTTTTTTTTGTGGGGCTTGCGCTTTATCGGTGATAATACTATCATCGCCGACGAGGCTATGATCCTCCGAGTCTGGCGGAGGCGTGGTCAACTGTATAAGGAATACTGAGGTGGGAGTCTCACTCTGATCTCTTATCGCCGCACAATGAAGGCTGCAAGACCTCTCTCTGTTCTGTTCCGCTATTCCTCTCATTATAGCAATTCACTGAACCACCGTGAAAGCGGTCAAAAGGGTCGATTATATCTCCTGGTCTCTAGCCACAATAATTACTTTTTACGGATGTATTGACCGTAAGCTCTTGTCCGACACCCCCCCCCCCCCCCTCTATAGTCGACGAGCTCTCCTTTCCCACATGTGCCTCCGCTGCAACATACGACGAGCACATGACCATCTATCAGTTTATACAACATTCCTTTAGAGGAACATCGCGCCAAAACAAAATTGCTAATTAAATGCAATGGGTACGGCCACAGGAATGTTCGGAAAGTATATGCATTTTTACCACAAATGAGTCTAGGAGTCCAAGCTAACGATATGTGAAGCGCTTCGGGATCCGAAGAGGTGCTTCGAAGCGACATCACAATATCGACGCCTTTTATACGGGCTCCGCCTCGAAAAGAGTACGCTTCTTCTGTGTGTGGTCGACCCACCTCACAGATCCGCTCAGCTCTGGTCAATATGTCAACGTGTCTGCGATCCAGATCTGGATTCGGAGAAAAAGTCGTCCGCCAGAACCATCGCGAGAATGGGACGTGAATTTCTCGGATTTTTGGCCAATTCTTTTCAATTTCCCTACATTGGACCTTTAGTTTCGTTTCCCATGGTGTTCCATCGCACTCACGGCCTCCGAGTCTTGCTGTTGCAGCATGAATCACCATATAAGGTCTGGTCGGATCTTGTGACTGGGTGTGGGTATGTTTCCCCACATATTGAATCGTAATAAGCACTTGACATAGCAAATGATAGGCGTTGCTCATCTTACTGCCTGTTTGAGTCAACAGGAATGTGAGTCACTGAAAGAAGCTGGTCGATACGTGTCTAAGCGGTCATTTCGCAATCGCTCGCATAACGAGCGAAATGCAAGAAAATCGTCGTAGAATTGCACTCGTGACATCTAATACATAAGGAATAGGTCGTGAAACGTGCGTATCATGAATCCAGTCATCTATCCAAGGTTTATTTCATCTTGTGCGAGAAAATGGCCGTAGAATTGCACTCGTGACATAATACATAAGAGGTTGGTTCTAGAGCGTGCGCCGCATTAATAAAGCCATGTACTCAATAATTTCGTTGTCTGGCACATATATTGCTGTGTATGCGTGTGGAGATGATCCATCTGTTTGCTGTAGCGTTTTAAATGAAGTCGTTTGCACTTTTGAAGTTTCATTTCATCGAAATTGGTAGGTATTCATCCATTCCTAGGGGCATGTGTATTCTATTTCAAATGAAAAGTTCATAAATGAGCTCAAGGTTTCTCGATAGGTCTTCTTTTTCTTTTTGAGTATCAAGTTGGTTTCTATTAGTCTGAGTGGGCTGTGGCAAAAAGGGTGCACATTCGTTCATCGCCTGCCGCCACACCTCTTCTGCGCACTCATAGCTCTCTCCGCCTTCTCGTTCGCTCTCTCAGATTCGATGCCCTAAGACGTCTGGGAATCTGGCGTGTCCTGTGTCTTTGACTGAATGTCTTTGTTTTCGTCGTTTGTAAATGGAACGTTGAAGCTTTGACTAGTTTTATTGAATTTAGATGACTTCGAGTTCCGAAGGTCGTGACGATGTTTTTGTAGACGGGGAAGAAAACGAGTTCAGCCGCCGGCTGAAGGTGCAAATTAATGAGAAGGATCTGGTGAGTGAATTTAGAGACTCTGTCATTTTCATTGGCCTTGTTAAATCGTACTAAGTGTCGCCTGAACCTTGTTCGCTGGGGTTGAGTATTCCTTATCATTTATTCGGTAATGAAGCCTCTCTGCACATATTTTCGCACGGACGGCAAGCTGTCAAATTATTAATGCGATGTTTTTGCTTCTTGATTCATTCGTATAGTTACTGCTTCTGAGAAAAATAAGTGAATTAGATGTTTATTTGCCGCAATGAACCGTAAAGTAGCTCTGACTCTGACATAAGCCTCTAAGCATCTTGTGGTACACAACGATAAGTACTTTCGTCGTTTTCGTCTTAAATACTCAGATGTGTGAAGTTGTATACCTCGTCTGAAACCAGTCGAAATGATTACTACGGGTTTTCAGCTATGCGTGAACGGGTGTGGATTTTATGGGACACCACAATGGGGAAATCGTTGCTCGAAATGTTGGCGAGAACACCAGTTGGCTGAGAAACGGAGTCAGGACTATGCAAAAAATAAGTGAGTTTGCCTGAGGTGAATGGGATATGCATTTTTTTAAAAATCTCCAGCTTTATTATTACTCTAATGCATCTCCTTTTCTTGTGGAGTTTAGTTAATGCACCTCTGTAGGCCTGAGCCACTCGCGAAAGCTAATAACGCATGCCACATGAGGCGTTGTTGTGTTTTCCCATCAGACTTAATTCCTTAGAGCTGGCTGCAATCACTGTTGCTACGTCGCAGTTTGAATCGACGAAAACAGAACAACAACACAAAATTGTGTGTTGCGAGTTTCTACGAAGTCCTGGAGGTTGTGTTTCTCAGAGAAAGCGGCCTTAATGTGGCGGTGTTTTTAAGGTAATTGTACGACTAAAAATCGGTGATTATCTTAACTGGGATAATGGCGTGAACGCTCGTGCCAATCAGTCCTCGAAAAACAATTTGTTATTTATGAGTTGCGATAATGGCAGTGGGAAGACGTGTGGTTTTCTGGCGCAGGTCGAAGGGCAGTGATGGTATCACGAAAGCTGTGAGAGCTTCTCGGATGGAGAAGTGCTGCTGTGAAGGTCTGCACATCCTGTTCTTTGACTCACTCTTCGTCGGGTGTGCGCCATATTTAATATGTTGTTATCGTTCTTATGACTACAGCTCGGCGGTATTCTTTACTTTGTTTGGCTTGGTTACTCTATAAGGCCCCGTCCTGCCCGTACCTCTCATGACTTTTGCGCTTGTTTGCATCGAAGTCCGTTGAACTGAGTCCCAATGGTTCAGTGGAATTGTGTGGCACAGTGAGCATCGGAAGAGCGGAGGGGCATATCGCAATATTACTACTTACTGCTCAGCTTTATTTATTAGTTCGATACAACAGGGCATGAATTCAGTATGGGCGTCCGCATTAGGAGGGGATCCAACTTTATTATACACTCCTCTTGTAATCATTCGCGAATTTGTTCGCTGTAACGGAGGCGGACGTTTAGAGAAAAGGCCCTCTGAGCACACTGCGCTGTTTTGCTGAAACTAATGCGTGTCTCGGGGGAAAACGGCGTTTTGTAAACCGCTAGGTCCTTCGCAAGTCGATGAAAAGTCAATTAAGGATTTTGTTCCATCTTTCTTCGATAACATCGAGAAGTTTCCTTCGAAGGTGATGAAGCTGTCAATAAGTGAAACAGGAAATTTCCTATGAAGCTGAATATGGCTGAATTTTTCAATTTTACTCGAAAATCTCGCGTAGGGATTTATGTGAGACTTTCCGAGAAACCACTAGCAGGAGTGTTTGTTTTTTTTGTTTGAGCATGCTGAGTGCAGAGCCTTCAGTAATGGGCTGCGGCATTTATCTCCATAAAGACGTCGAGTCGTAGTCGTACAATCAAAATGTGAAGAAATGCACTTCCGTACTGGAAAAAAAGTTTATGAGAAATCGTTCGAATGGATGTGGATGATTGGTTTTCTCAGGGGAAGGTCAAGGAGGTTTTGCCGGTTGCCGAATGGTAAGACAGGATGCCTTAGAAGGGGAAGAATAACCGGGTATGATCTGAGTATTCGGAACAGCCTTTTGGAAGATTACGGCTTATCGGCTTCGAGAGTGCAGAGATTCTGAAGCGGCTCAATCGTGTCTAGGGTTGCCTCTCGCGTTATTTAGCTTGTGTGAATCACTTGTGATCGTGACAGTGCAGCAAATTTGTGGAGGGGAATGGCACAGCTGCTTTGTGAAACCCATGATGGGTGGCTAGCTTCATATGGCTTTGTGGCTGGTTTATATCTTCTTGAACGAAGGAGGTGCTGGAAGTGATGGATTCACCCCAGACGGGCATTCTTTGTGATTTATGGCCGGAAACAATAGTAGGAAACGCAAACGCTCCGAAGTTCTCATGTTTCTTGACGTCAATGTATGTTTATTCGGAGTACTCAGATATCCAGTCAGTTTCAGGTGTGTAGTAAGGCCCATTGTTATTTCCACCGCTGTGTGCTGGCTCTTAAGAGCTATTGATTTGCTCCACATAGCCGCACTTGGCAAGGGCAAGTTGTTCACATGAAGCACTTCTGATATACATGAATAGTGCATTAAGTACATACTACATTGTCGTAATATGTACCTAATGCACATTCGTGAATTGACCAGGTTCGCTGTAATGAACTTACTGAGCTTGTCAGGAAGAATCCTGTGGAATGTACGATCGTAGCCCTTTATGAATTATTCGATGCGGCGTAGGAAAACGAATTCCGCCATATTGAGTGGCGGCGGTCACATGAAAGGCATAATTACGCCGACGATACCACGAACGCGTGATGTTATTCAGGTATGGCATCTCAATGAGAGGATGCCAACCAGAGCACAGACAAGATGAGGGAAAGCAATTCGATGCTCCAAGAATGGGTGGCATGATCAAACAAAGACCTGGCTAGGCAGAAAAGGCCAAAGAATTCTTTTGAATCCCATAGAGGCTCCCAATAATCAGGTTTTTCTATAATGGCGTTGCTATGTGAAAGTTGGTCCAGTGAAAGTGTTTTTTCACGGCTCCCGATGTAGAGTAAAGCTCAGGACGAATGGCAATTGAAATCAATGGAAATGGACCGTAGACCATGATCTTGGTGAATAAACAAAAAGAAGCACAAATGGGTTCCGGTACTATTCTGATAAGTGAGGGTATTCAATAGAAAGCGTATTATATTCCTGTCTGTGAAAAGCCCCCCTCTTGGGACAGTTTCGAGATTTCTTACTGCTTACTGTGAGGAACTGAGTGAATAAAAGTTTTAGGTTGGAGATAGTTTGCTTCTGGATGCACCATGCATTCCAATTTGCCCGACATACAGATTCCCGAATCTGAATGGGCAAGTTATAAATTTTTTTCTATCGGTTGATCCGAAAGGCGCCTCTGACAACAACATGAGTTACCGTTCTTCCAAGTTTCGAGAGGGATTTTCTTCCTGACTGACACAAAGGGTAAGTGCAGTTGCAGGAAGTAGTCAAGTGCACAAATGTTGCCTCAGGTTGCACTTGAGTTTTATCCGTTTACTTTATATTCGGACGACATTCCTGTCATATATAAAGCGCTTCGTTTGTCTGTGTACGTCCGTCCGTCCGTCCGTCTGCCTGTCTGTTACGAAATTACACAAAATTATGGGCGCCTGAACTCGTAATTTTTCGGGTTTTTCTTTACAATTGTATCAGTCCTTTTTCTTTCATTTGCTGCTCAGTGGGTGCACAGGATCTTCTTCTACCAAGGTGCATGCTCGTTAGGGTGAAGCTCATGGTATTTCCGAAATTTCAGAAGTTTTTCAAATACGCTTGGTGGTCATTCGCTTCAACGGTGACACGCACCTCGCCGTACTTTTGTTCGAGCGAAAAAATTTCCACGTTCTGAACCGATGAGGGCAACTCACTGTGGCCAGCAACGTCTGGTAGGGTATACCATGTCGATAGAGTGTTTGGATTCCAGCAATCGGGTCCCAGTAATGATTGAGGGTCCAATGATGACACGCTGTTGGTTTCCATCAATTTCGGCGTAAAGCTTGCGGGAATGTGAACATGAGGAACTGGCTGTTGGACATAATAAAGCACTGTCCTCACTAGTCTTTCGCAAAAATACTTGGTGAGTTTAGCGGCAAAACGCTTTAGTTTATAGAACCAAATTGATGCAAAAGCGCTGCCGACTTGATTTTTCCAAATTCATCACTTTTCGAAACGTTCGCCAAATTTCTCAAGACATAATTCCATTGATCTGCTGCCAGGGTCCTCAACTAGAGGCAAGGTCTGACGAGTCAGACATCCTAGTATGGAGTCACATAAGGTAGCCCAGAGAAAGATTTGGGAAGGAATGTATGGAAAAAGCAGCGTGTCAAGGGCGGTTGAGTGATAGAGAGACTTTGAGCCTGTACCCTTGTCCGGGCAGAGAAACTTATGATATGACTGCTGTGTCTTGTTGCATAAGGTGTGGGTAAAGTTGTAAATGGGTTGATTTTCCATCCACTCTATTGACGCCAACAAAATATTGCAATACATTGGCGCCCATAATTTTGGGACCCCCTGTAGGTGTAATATGAAAAAAAAAAGATCTGGAAATGGGGACGGGTTTGGAATGCGTAGGGTATGGGACAAGAAGTAAGAAGCGCATATGATCCACGTCGAGCTCTGCCTCCGGTGGGCGGAGCGTGCACTGGAGTGCTCCATTTTCAGACCGGAACTTGTTTTCTCGGTTCGAAGGTGGCTAATGAGGAGAATAGAGAGGTGAGGTCAGTCATGAGTTCCTGAAGTTTATGAAAGAGGCCTGGGTATAGTGGGCGGAGCGCACCTCGAGTGGGCGGTTCTCTCGTGACTAGGTCATAACGCAGCCTTGAAATCAGGAAAATCGGTAGAAACAACTATTGTCCAAGCTATCTTGAGCGCATACAAAATGAGCTGGGAACCGCCCCTAATGAGCGAAGCATGTTGTAATCTGTGAGTGAAGTTTCTAGAAAAATCAGTTCCGCTCGTCCTACTGACGCCCATGGTATTACGCGCACAGTAGAGTGCGCGAGCCAAGTGGTTCGATATCATTGACGTTTATAAAAGGATGCCTTGTCATGGTGTATCTGTCCAATAACGGTCGCATGCAAAGACACACGAAAAAGTGAGAATCCGGCTAACGTACAGTTCCTTAAAGTGGAAGCTGAGGAGGCAGGGCTTCATAGCAAGCGCTTCCAGTCGTCCGCTGGGTGGTAGACGAAGATTCGCACTATGCGTCTCTGACTGCAGTGAGAAGGCATTTTCAGTGAGGCTCCGCTTTCTCGTCCGTCACTTCGAGGAACCTAATAGCCGGATTCGCACTTTTCCGATCTATATCAAGTAAATACAACATAAATGGAAAATAGAAATGTAAAAGGGTATGGAAAACAGGAAAACTTTTTTGCTTGCGCGATTCCTTTAACTGGAATAGCATGTTTCATGTGTGGCTAATGACGGGTTTGAACTGTTTATTGGGCGTTCCGGTATAGTCATCCGCTCTGAACATAATTAGTTGACAGACAAATTAGTGGTGAGAGAAAATTGTCAGTAAACAAAAAAAGAAGTTAATGCTGTGTACTCAATTCTAATGAAAAACGGATGACTCACATATTCCAGGAATGAGGATTGGGAGGGCTTGACAAATACATGATCGACCAGCTATATTTCGCAAAGATTTTGCAGTTTCAGTGAACATTGCGTACGATTCTGCGATCGGGTAAATCACACGGTCACAAAATCTGTGTCCTATTGCGCACTCTCCTTTGGGCGTACTCCTTTTCCTCTGTCATGAGGCGTGACTAGTGGGAGAACAACGTTGCGGAGGGGAAATAGCACGCTCAAGTGAGAGTGCACGCGACGACATAAGCGATTTTATCGCCCGATTTGCCATGGTCCCTCTATCCTAGAATCGCGACCAAAGATACAGGCTGAAGATGTACTGTATGATGCATACTGCCGATTGATTCCTAATGTGGGCCATTAACGGCATAGCATTTGCCTTTCATGGCCATTGCATTTTTATGCACGTGAAACTCATTGCTTCCATTTCGCAATAGAAATTGTAAGAAGCTGAGTCATACCTGAACTTGTTCGACTGCCTTTTTTTGCAGTGACTGTATTTGAAGCGACTACAATTGCTGTTGGGTATACCTAGGCACGTAGTGTCTTTAATTATTTGATCTGAGCGTGCTAAATGTGGGGTGGTGCCGGCAATTCGAAACACCTATATTCTAAGGCCCATAAAGTTTTAAATGGAAATTGAATGAATTGTGAGCAATTGCTTATTGCCTCGTCTTTTTCTTCTTACGGCCGCTTCTTCGAAAAAAAAAATCTCGTTGGAAGTGAGCCTTCTCAGTACTTTTTCACTTGTGTGTCTTCTATTTTGTGTCGGTATTCCGAAAACATTTTTCGAGCGCAAGAATGTAAAAGGTTCTGTAAAATACTTTTCCCTGCCTCTTCCATGTTTCTGCAATAAGTTCATTTTTTAGTCTATCCTAAGCGTGTACTGCGGTTTTTGCCGGCACTCTTGCGTACTCAGCGAGGTTCCCATGGGATATGCATGTTCGTTGATGGTAATTGGCTCAGTAAACGGCGCTAAAGTGCATGACACAACCTATGAATGAATAGATTGGGATATGGAGAGAGTGCATTGTTGGTGAACAGAGGGAGAGGGCAAGTTATTTGATGACAGTCAGATCCGAATCGGATAATAAGTGTGATAACTGTGAAGGATAGATGACGAATGATAGATGGTAGGACGCCAATTAACGATGAGACATCGTGGAGTCTATGCGTTTGCCATGTCATGTTTTTGCTCATTCTAGTCTTCTCCAGACGCACGTTTATCGTTCGCCAAATACGTTCACTTGATGCATGCTGTCTAAATATCTTCTTGCGTTTCTTCTACTTAACGTTTTTGTGAATCGAAGCACTCTGTGGTCGCATTTCTCTTTTAGAGCGATACAGCGTTATGAGTTAATAAGATGAATGTAGAAGAGTTACGCAAATTGGTTTTGAGAGGGTGTATTGGAGTTAAGCACGGGATGAAAATTTAATGTGAGATGGTATTTTGAGTTCGAAAAAGGGCAATGGTTTTCTCCCGGGAATTTCTCCTGGGAGTATTTCGTGTTTTCAGTGACCTACTTACCGTTTTTAAGGAATTTTGAGTCGATGAATGCTCTACACTAAGTAGCAATACTATGCTGTCATTTGACGACCATTTTAGGGGACGTCAGGGAAGACACCTCAAGTACAATGGCAATACTAGGAAAAGGAAATGGGTCGTACGGTTGGGTAGGCTCAGAGGCTGCGTATTCTCCAGAAATTCCCCTCTTAGGATATAATAGTGTCTGTGTTAGATATGGATATGGATGATGTCCTGGCAGGCGGCCTCGTGGCGCTGCTTTCTAGCAAGCTCGGGTATCTCGGATTGGCCACACAGTCTGGCCCTCCAACTCTCCATTAGCACTAGATTTAATCAGGCTGGGTGGGGTCCCTACCCTTTGCAACGTCTGGTAGACGAGATGGGAATCAAAAGCCCATCTCGTCTACCAGGCATTGCAGGTCAGAGCCCAGGTGTTTTTATCCTTTCTTTAGTTATCGTCCCTCGCTGACCGAGTAAGATTGTGAGCGTCCTGTGACGTGCGGTAAGGCGAAGCAGTAAGTGCTGATATGGTAATGTTTAGGAAGATGCGAAACTGATATGGGCTTGTTAGAAACATCTCGAATGCTCATGTTATTTTCCAATTTTGAAGGTATTCGGGTTTATAGTGGTCTGGACTCGGAAATGGGAGCTCTGGTACAGACTTTTTTTCATAATAATGTAATTATAATAGGAGATGTAGACATTTTGAACAAGCTCGCTTAGCGGCCAGAATCATATTTTCGCAGACGAGGGCCGGGTTTTTGTTGGTATTAATGCAAGTGTTTTTTACCAAAGTTGTTCATGTATGTGATAAGTGTGATTGACGAATGGAAATGGGACGGTTTACGAAAGAATTAAGTACTGTAGCCAGGACGATGAACTTGGCATGAGACCTTTTTATGGTCCCTTTTGTTATTAACCTTCTACAGTCATTCATTAGTCGTCCTTTGACTTTTCGAACTCAGGAATTCGCGCAGTCTAACGATATTCTCTTAGCTTGTAAGTTTTGCATTGAATTACATTTCTGAAGTATTTTGGTGATTACCTTTGTGAGTCCTTCCTTATGCAAGTTTTACTTACAGTCCGGTTTGACTGTTCATTATTCTTGATTGGTAGTCTATGATAGGTAGCATCAAGGTCAACGAGACTCGTTCTCAGCGGTGGTGTCTGTCACTTTCAGTTCGAATCCTATTTTCGGTATCTGTTCTATGGCTACCTGATTCACTCCGAGTTTTCTTGTGTGCTCATACTACCATCGTAAAGTCTATCTGGTTGAATGGGGCGAAAATCGGGATGAAACAAGTGATCCCACACGTGTTAGTCCACGAAAAGGGCGTGGACGTGGTGATTTGGATAATTGCAGTTATGAAGGTTGTTATCAGCGCACCCTCTCGCTTCACTCCTTCAACTAAATTTCCACTTAATTTTTACAAAATCCTATATGACGAGTCCTGATGATACTGCACGGTATTTTTTCTTAGTTTTCACCCATCGAATTTTTACAATTTGGTGATTTGATTAATAAAATATTGCTTTCAGGACATTGCTTGGTTTTGACAACTTTCAAGAACGACGCAAAGCAGCAACAGAAAGTCGAACTCTGACAATTAAGAAAATTTTCCGATCACCTTCGATGCTAGCATCTACTTCGAGTGAGTGAAATGTTTTTTTACCACATCCCTTTTCTATCTTTGATTGTTTGTTGCGGGCTTTTCTTAATTCGTTGAAATGGTTGAAACGAAGCTTCTTCGCATTTGGCTGCTTCTTTTCAATGAAAAAATTCGACTTCAAAAAACCTCTCGACTTCATTCGGTGACGTTTCACTTTTTTCGGATGTTTCTCAGTTTTTGTGTTTCAGATGACACCTTGTCGTCTGCACAGCATGTGTCGCCAAATGGAACACCTACTAGGCAGTGAGTTTATTTTTTCATTCTCGCGTCGAAATGGGTTGCTCAGTGACGTGGATCAGGAGGCTCCATGCAATTTAATGTTAAAGCATGGGGTGAAACCCGGAACAGGTAGGACTTGTGGGTATCGAGAAGTGCCCAAAATCATTTCATCGATTGAAGTGGTCGTGGTGAAGCTGCACGGCTCTTCCGTCATTGAAGCGTTTTTTTAAAATCTTTTCGATTATTGTTTACCTCTGAACTCGTTGCTCATTTATGTGTCGTTGTTTAGAGCCAGACAACTCAGTCCGGACAGCAAGATGGCGAGGGAGGTGCTCACGGATTTTCTCGTGATGAGTTTGCCCACAGCCATTCTACAAGAAGTTGCACGACAAGTGAAGTATGCTGTGATGAAAATCCATGAGGTAAGGCTCAATACGAGCATGTTCTTGCTTTGAGAATTTCTATTTTTATGATTATGATTCTATCCATGACGATACTCATGACTTGAGTGGACGTGGCGGTCTTGGCGACAATAGGCCTCGACGAAGTAGAAAGTGTTTGCGGCACAAATAATTTTTACATTTGTTAAACCAGTGATACACGACGCAGCACTCCCCCACGCATGTCACGAGCCCCTCACTCTGTGTATCAATGCATGAAACAGGTTGTTCCAAAATCTGAAAGTAGTATGTGTGTTTTTTCAGCTTCGTGTAACACCGGACGAACTTTCTGAACTAGTCCAAAGCTTCTATCAGTATCTCATTGATAAATTAGGCCAAAGTTCGTATTTCAACCAAGACAGTGAGTTTTTGGTCTTTCACCTTTCACCTGTTTAGATCCATTTGTGAAACTTTCTGGTTTTCAGAGTGTACAGTAAAAGTTGAGGATGTGATCGCTGAAGTGGAAAAATATATATGTATTTGCTGTTATAATAATCTGTTTTGTGCAAGGTTGGTCCTCCTCACTTCTTCAGTTTTGTCAGTTTCTTCGTTCTGCAAACTGAGAATGTTTAAGCTCTGATGAAGAAGTAGCCGATCTTTCGTTACAAGATCGAATTCGGTCTCTGAACTGGGTTACGGCTGGCTTCCTCGAGACGAAGCTCAATTTCAATCGACAAGCAGTCAGTTACTTAATAGTTGATATTTTGTTTTTTGTAAGTGATGGTTTTCGAAACAGTGCGCCATACGAATGTTGTTTTAAGGGTGCTAGGTTGAGGGCAAGATGAGCGCTTTCGGATGCGACTCGAACACGCATTTATGTACATTAACATGAGCATAAAGTGTGGAGTCCGGTCTCAGCTGAACGTTTCTCTTCTGAATACCGACTTTCGATATTTTCTTGATCTTTGAGAAGTCTAGAAAACCCTCCCACCTTGTTTGGATTATTTGTGACTAGGCCGTTTTGGAAAATTTCCATTTATTGCAATTTCAACACGGCTCATTTGTCATGGACATAATGTGTAACTCTGTACTTTTTCGCAACTGCTAGTTTTGATTTCTATGTTTAATCATGATAATCTAAACGCGTGAAAGATAAGCCATTTGGAAGTTTAATAAGCTCATCGTGTGAAAGCTGACGTACACCGGTTTTATAATAATCTCTTAGTGGATTATTCGCCTCCCTCACTAGGGAAGGTATTTTACTTCCCATGGAACTTTAAAATAAGACCCGAGGGGATCGATAGAGCTTCGAACGCTGATTATAACGGTGAAATCAAAATTGCCAAATGGCATTCTGAAGCGAGTTACGAGGGGTCAAAGTTTGCCTGTGACATCTCAATGGCGAGGCGCTTCGTCATCAGGCGCAAGGTTGTGGGTTTGCTTCCCGCCGGTGTGGCTTTTTTGCATTTTGTGTTTCATTGTCAGTAAGGCTTTTCTTTCACTTCTAAACGGCCTGTAATGGCCTCCGTGGCTCAGTGGTAGTGCCCTGGTTCTGCAGGCGCAAGGTTGTGGGTTTGCTTCCCGCCGGTGTGGCTTTTTTGCATTTTGTGTTTCATTGTCAGTAAGGCTTTTCTTTCACTTCTAAACGTTTCCTTGTATGATATTCGCGCGTAGGGGATCGAATTACTCCTCTGTGCAAATTTCCAGCCGGATCCAGTTTTTGGCACAACTTCGGAAAATTAGGGGTGGGCAGGGGTTAGTTAAGTAGGAGTTTTTGAATTTCCTTCCACAAAAAATACTGCAAGCTGAAGAAGATAACCTAAACATACCTATCACACTTGCCCATCACTAAACGTACGTAACAAGCGCCAAATAAGAGCATTTGCTGGGCAAGGGTCAACGACTTCTCCTTTGTTAAATGGGTTGCCAGCCAATAATAGCCCATTAATTTTTCCGAGATTTGGTCAAATTCTCGAATTGGCTAAAAACTTGTCCCATAGGGTAATTTGATTCCCTGAACACGAAAATCACACTGGTTTTGCGTGAAAACGTATGGCTCGCTCGCTATGGGCTCCCAAACAACCATGAAATGGTATCACTCTTTTTTTTTCAGAAGACCTTCATAACTTCATGCAAGTAATTGTATGACAGATTCTGAATGCAGATTTGAGATCAGCATTTAAAAGCGCGTATAGTGGTAGGTGTCTCATTGCAAATGGCCATTTCGACAGACCGTTTGATGGCCAGGTGCCTCGCCAATGAGGTGTCACAGGCAAACTTTGACCCCTCGTAACTCGCTCCAGAATGCCACATGGCAGTTTTGGTTTTCGCAGTTATAATCAGCGTTCGAAGCTCTATCGATCCCCCTGGGTCTCATTTCAAAGTTCCATGGGAAGTAAAATACCTTCCCTAGTCAGATGATAACATTTATCAACAACGGCGAAACCGATTTCCGTTCTAGGTTCGAAATCTACTTGATGATGCTATCGCGGAAATGATTGACATAAACAGTCACAGACGATCGGATGAGAAGCTGGAGTGCCTCGTGCGGTGTTCACATAAGATTTTCGAAGCGCTGAAAGAAAGTGGTAAGGAGTAAGAGTTGCTGTAATTTCTTCTCTCCAATTTCGTTCTTCCCTTGCCTTCGTCTCATTATAACGTGCCTGTTACTCAAGAATTATTGTTTACGCGGAGTTGTTTACTCTCAAAATAAACTCATCTAGATGCTTTTTAATGAGCTAACACCTTCATTTCTAAAATGGGGAACATGCAGTAGCTTGAGGTGGCAGCATATCAATTTGTTTGAATTTGTATTTTGAATAATCCTAACGTGCAGAACATGTCGGTAAGGGTGGCACAGTGAATAAGGACGCTCCGCAAGTTTTCTTTCTAAAATTGTTACGTATTATGCGGTCATACATATCAAACGAACGAATGGCCGAAAACAGCAAAATCGTTGTGGTAAAAAAGTGAAAGTACATGCGGTGTGCTTTGTAGAAAAAAGTCACTTTTGTCCTCAGTTTGCAACCATGATTGGCTGGTCTTGACTGCCAGGAAACTTGGGGAAACGTATTTATATCTCCAACGTCACCCATGTTCAAAGGTGCTACTGCTACTGCATACTTCAATGCCTATTAAATAGCTCACCAAACAGCAGCCTCTGAGTCAACTTTTAGGGAAAACAAGTCTAGTGTAAGTAATAACGCCGAGCAGGAGCACCTTGCAGGCTAATTATAATGAGGTGTCACCTATGGCCGTCATCAGGCTCACTATGCACTGACAAGCTGGCGATTCTGGGCAAAAATCGAATTTATGCCTCATCTTGGAAGGATGTCGACAATTGTGCTTCATCCTTTATTCTCTTTGATATCGTATGGAAACTATCCATCGTTCCGTACTGTATTTTGCTCAAAGTTACTACTGTCAAGAGTAGATAACAAGTGAAGGCTTGTAAAAGATTGCTCTCGCTACTAGCCCTTCGAACAACTCTGCGAAGAGTGTAGATGTGTCATTAATATAATGTTTAATGGGGATTTGGGTGGAAAATTCATTGGCAAGTACTTAATTTTCGAGTCGTCTACTCTTGTTGTGGAAGGATCTCGAATAGTCCATAAATTAAAAAAATCGTTACCACTGAATCCCATTCAAGATTCTCAATTTCATCGTTTCAGGTGCTCCAACCAGTGCGGATGAATTTCTTCCGGTACTGATTTATGTGCTTCTTAAAGGCAATCCACCGTTGATTCAGTCAAATGTCAAGTTCATCAGTCGATTTGCATTGCCGTCACGGATAATGAGTGGTGAATCGGGTGCGTTTTTTCGTTTTATAATGCTACTTTTTCCGCATAAGGTTGAAATTGAGGCAAACGTAAAGTACTGTAGCATGCAGCATGTCTATCTTTTAATTACGCAAAAAAAAAACACCGAAATTCTGTATTCTACTGTGACAGTATATCTCTAAGCTGCTAGCACATGGGTAGTGGCACTTTGACGAAGTATAAATATAGCTATGATTAGTAGATAATGAAGGCCTGATCTCCATAGTTCATCACGCCACCGTCAGCTCCGCGATTTGCGGTGTCGCGGCCTCGCACGCGAAGTTGAGCCTATGCAAAGCCTCAAGGTTGCGGTGTCGCCATTGCAAAATCGCGAAGTCTGACGGTGACCTCACATACTCAACTATAACTCATGAAATAAATATAAACTGCTATTTAAAGTAAAGTACATAGTGCATCTCGAAGAGATTGGTTTGCTTACCTTTATTACTTAATCTACGGTGGTATCTTAATCAGGTCAAGTTCCTAAAATATCGCGTTCTTGGTGGGGAAGTGTGATGTTGAATCTGTTTTTTCATCTGCGATTTTTCTGCGAGATATTCCTACTGAGGGCGAGGGATTGAAAGTGAAAAAAGGGAAAACAGACTGACAGAGAGTAAACACGGCACAATACAGGAAGTGGAGTACTGAGCCCTGTGTAAGACTGTGAACTTGGAAGTTGGAAGACAGGGCTAAAGACAAAGGATTCAGGCAGACAATGTTTTGGGAACTGTATGTATACATCAGCAGTGTCAGTGGCATTGTTCCTCTAGTAATCAAACGCGCCCGATGTAAACAGCCAAGCGCTACGATATTGCTTCGCGCTTGGTTCACATATAATAATTAAATCAGAGCGCTCTGGCGCTTTGTATATGCATGCCAACACTTTGCCGTCAAGCGTATTGCTCTTTTGTAAGGAATTTCAAAGCTTGGTTCTTTCTTTATTATGTTAGTGGCTGGAGTAGACAGTGTTCGAAAGGCTGCAATACGTATAATACTTATATTTGAGCGTTCTGTGTTTCGTATAGTCAAACAGTTCCAAGTAATGGACGATTGGTATTCATTTTGGGGTTGGACGATTGAGGTCTTCTTAGAAGAGCTTCCGAGCACTGGCGGTCATGGACTAGTTTTGAGTACCCACTCATGACACCAACAGGTGCACCTTGATAGCTGACTTCATTCGTTAGCGGAATAGAGAATCTGGCTACGCGAATAAATGCGCAGCTGAGGAAAGCATCCATTTCCGCAGATGTTTTTTTTACTATCCAGCACTGAGGGCCTCCGAGCCCGTCATGAGCTATTGCAGCTTGTCCATCAGTTTTTTCCTTTCAAGTTATGACTATTTTCAGGATACTTTTTTACAAATTTGTCCTGTGCTCTACAATTCGTCCAGGATATGAATTATGCTAGTCTGAAAATGGAACGATCCGAATTTGAAGCATACACTTCTGGAGATCTCGTACCACCGTTGAATGTGATGAACTGTGGTTGTAATCAGGTAGCTTCGAGTTTTTTTTCTTCTGGCTGTTTTTCAGTGCGGTAATGTACGGAATGGATTTGTTTATTAGGGAATAAATCAAATCTGTGCATAATTAATAATTCAGTGAATTAGGTTTATGTGTTTGTTTGTTGGGGATGTTATTCAGGAATGGGCTTCAGTCAAATAAGTTCTTTGATCATTTACCACATGATATGTTCAAGGCTCTCGGATCGATGGAAGAATCACTAGTACGAGTGCGAGAATTGATTGAACGTCAACATGCCCTGTCGAGTAGGATAGACGAGATTGAGAGGAAACTCAGTTTGTCAGTGTTCAATGCTTATTTTAATAAGTTTTGTGTAGAATTTTGCACAAGCTAGTCTCATATTAACGTTGATGATATTTAAGTGAGGAGGCTGAGATGGCTGAAGAATTCCGAAAAATTATGACCACTTATCCGTCTCAGGAATATCAAAAACTCAAAGAACTGGTAAGATCGTTAGAATCTCAGGGAAGCCTCTGTCAGTCTACCTATCCATTGCTGTGTTTTTGTATATTTATTTATGTTCATCTGCCCATGGCACGACGCAGCTTTGGTAAAGTTTCTGGACTGCTCCTCACGATATCCTTTGTTCGAGGAATGTTTCGATAATCCTATTTTCATATCGTACCTATTTTGTTCCAGCTGGCTCGTGAAGAGAAAGAGACTATGGAGGTGTGTTCGTTGACGTCCATGTTGTCAAGATCGAGCAGGTCAAGTGGAGAATCCGAAGAGCCCATAAGAGGTGAGTCGAAAAATTTTCTACCCTCCTTCCAATCATGGGGCAATCTATTTTTCACTTATTCATTTTTTTGAAGTCTCGCTTTTATACTGCTACTGAGACGCTATTTCTGTGATGTGTTACTATCATGTCTTGGCTTATGCGTTTCGGTAAGGCACCGGCGCACGGTCGCATAGGGATTGATGGTGTCAGTGTTGCACTCAACCCTGTCATTAGAGGTGGATCATACCTGGTACTCCTTCCGGCTTGTTGACTTCCTGACTGTATAGGATAGGTATCTCTCGTTCGGTGCACGGTTGTTGTTTTGAGGGTGTGGGCTAGCAGGTGACCGATTAGTAACGATCGAGGCTGACCCCAGTCGTTCCCATTCGAGCAGTGGGAAGGATGCAAACAGCGTCTGTCCTTGAACGCGGCGATTCACTTCCTTTGGAGCCGTACCATGGCCTATTGGTATCATCCTTCAGCTCAGCACTCCGCCACTGCGAGCAACAGAATCAGGGAGTTGCAGTATTCACACGCAACTGGGAAACGGAAATTTTGTTGTTTTTCCCTTATAGTAATGGCACTGTCCTTTTCGGAAATGGATATGTCTACTCCCGAGAAGAATATGTTGTATGAATACTCAGGGTGGAGGTAGGGCAGCAGAGTTACGCCTCTAGCAGGCAAGTGATGGTGCGATGGGATTGGCATCGACTTGTTCAAGTAGTCTTTCTGAGATCGGTTGATGAGTACAGTGATTGTGCAGAAGGACGAAAACAGTGACATGCACATCGGTTGGCTGCCGTAGTCCATTGTATCGAACATGTGCGCACCATGCAATTCTAAGTGACATGCTAGTACGTGGTATATAATTACGAAAGATTCCAACGCGTATTTTTCATTCACACAAAGTTCTTTTTATTACGCCTTATTTCAGAGCAAGCTACCAATACTACTGCGGAGTGATAATAGGCGTTGTATGTATGTCTGTGAACATTTGTATATAGAGCTTCATCGATTATTATTAGGTTTATCTTTGTACAGAATTGTTCCTCAGTCTGTGATCTTGCATGATGAGCGTTGTATGAGTTTAGCTCGGTGATTTACATTCGTTTCATTTAATTTGTGCAATGAAGAGTTCTACATGAGAAAAGATTTGAATCCTTATGTGCGTGAGGGCAGAGCTTGCCTCAAATCCTTTCTTTGGTGAAGTTGCATGGAGCTGGGAACGTCAAAGCCACTTTCTATGTGACTATCACTACTGTAATTGTCTACAAAATTAGTTTCAAAGAGCATATGAAATAGTTCCACAGATAAAATGTTACAACAAACGAAGTTGAACGTCGCATTATGCTTTCCTGGTTGCCCTTTGGCCTTCCTTCGACTTTCCACTGGTATTTGTGTTTTTTGTATATATCAGGAGCACTCACGCGTCTAATTATTATTAAAAAAATGGTTTTATAAAAAAACAGTTCCACGGATCGTAGTTTGGATTCGTCCACAACTTCGAAGTGAAAATTGCATACCGGGATACAAACTGGATGCCTAGCTGGACGCCACCCAAAGGGATGATTGTCACGCGTAGTCTATTGCTCCAAAGGTGTCAGGGGTATCTGTGGAGTCGGTGGTCTACGTCTATTGCTACTGAACAGGGTATGGAAGGTACGTACGTCGTGGCATGCTAAATCGAAGTTAACAGAAGTCAAGCATCCTTACTCAGCCAGACACCACATATGAACCTCTTTAACGTGTCCCCGTCGAAGATTGCTTGACCTGTGCTGGGATGTGGGTGTCGTTTGATCAGTGCATTTATGCAATTTGCCCTTTGTTACTTATCAGTTCTGATATTACTAAAATTAACTGCCTCAGCGTATTGCTCCATGTTCCAGATTGCATCTCGCTAGATATAAAGATTAAAAAGGAAATACAAAAAGGTGATGAACAGAGAAGTTATGGAGATGACTGTATGCTTGCTTTTTATACATGCCAGTTTTAGCTCCGCGACGTACTACCTCGCGCGAGGCACGGCAGTGCTAGAAACCTCTACGCGTAAGATAATCTAAGCAGGAGTCACTCACCGGTGGTTCAGCAGGGTGTGTATAAAATTCTACGAATGACCTACTTCGCCCCTCGTTGCTTACTGCTTCGCACCTAATGTGCCGGGGGGAAGGGAAGGGGGGGGGGGGGGGGGGGAAACCGGAGGTCAAAATATTGGACACTCAATTATTTAACTTGCCTACTGCACCCACCGAGAGAAAAATCACCTGAATAAAGGAAGCCAGAAGTAAAAGAGTTTTCTTATCGGGTGCTAGATGCCCTTTCCAATATTTATAACATATTTACTACAAGTGATACATGAAAACAAAGCAAATCAAAATTAGATACAAATAAAGAAGTTTTCGGTTCGTAAACTTCATAGAACTTTAAAAGACCATGTTTAGGTATTTTTATGCAATATTCCTTTACTTTCGCGAATAGGGGCCCTCCTTGATAAACATCAAAATGAATAAAGTGGCGCTCATGTGCATTACTAAGTGATGTACCACGGTGCCATTGTGGCCCCAATTTCCTCAGGCTCACGCCGTGCCGACTACGTTCAAGCAATATCTAAGGCACCGGCACCAGCAGTGACGGCGGCAGTCGGCCCATCGCGTGCAACGCTGGCACTATTACGGCGCGCTCTATAGGTGATGGATTGTGGCTAGCCCGCGCGAAACTGTGATGAAAACCCGCGCTGATCATGCCATAGTTTGGCAGTATGCCGAGAAAAAATTAGGATCTTGCCACAGAATCACACAGCTCTCGTCACAATTATCACGGTCTAGCATGCTTCGGCTGTGCGTAATAAACAGAGTGCGTTGCGATATTGCCGCCGTCGACGCCGATGCCGCAAAGTATGAATGCGCACAAATCACAACTGGACAAATACTCGCCGCACGCGGTGACGCGTTTCGGGTGATGCCGTGATGCGAGTCTTGTAATGCACATTCGACAGTGCGCACAACTCTCACTTGGGCGATGAAGAACAAATTCGGCGCAACAGCGCATTAGCTCCTCCTGCAACACATCCATAGCTCCCTCCCTGTTTGCGAGAATCCCGCCCTTATTCCCGACAGGAACACTGCAAATCTGGCATAAAAAGATCATGCTTTGATGAGAGAAGTGATAACGATTCAAGCCGATGGAGATGCAGCGGTAAGTCGCATTCTACTAACTTCTTACTAACCAACGCGGTTTGGTGCTCCTCACAAGGGATGCTACAAGAGATCGCAATCGCTTTACTGGCGCTGTTTCTCATGTTGGCCTTGTTGTTGGCCTACGAAGACGATGTAAGCTCTTTCTCTTCGAATTTCAGACCTTTTGATACAATTGCTGCCTGCTGAACGGACGTTTTTCAGCAATACAACAGCAGATTTGGTAAGATGAAGAGCAAAGCGAAGCAAACCATACAGCAGACATCAAGCCACATGAGGACTCCATCCGCTTCGAGACAATCGCCATCACAAGTACCGTCGAGACGTCCTCCAACTTCGGGATATCCGACAAGTACGAGAACAGCTATTCCTGTGCCGATCAGATCATCACGGACGACTACTCCAACCGGGACTGCAGTTCCTTGGTCAACAGCGTCTCCACGTGTTTCAACTGCAAGGCAGGCTCAAAAGTACAATGAAGATGATATCCTGAAAACTGCACGTCAGAATCTTCCGCAACAGGTATGTATGTGTTGTACGGCGGAGGCTGCTTTCACATTTCAAATTTGACCGCATCATAGTCGCATGCGCGGGCAAATGAATATCGATTACACACACGTCAAATCAATGCATACTTTAGGCAGTGTTCAAAGTTTGCGGTCACGCCTGCGTTCTAGGCGATCAGGTGATTAGGCGGGAAGGATAAGATACATATCGGTTGGATGAATCGCGTGATCGCATGGATCACAGACTTTGAACAATGCTCGGAGTGGGGCGTAGTGTTATCATGAAGCCGCGTTTATACTTTGCGCCGGCAGGGCGTGGTTGCGTTTGCAGGCAGTGAGGCACGGGGAGATGCACAGACGACGCAGACAACGAGAGAGGGTGGCTAAGGCGGAGCCCAGAGACACGCCCTGCCACTGGCACCGCAAAGCTCAAGGTAGCGTTCAGAGTTGGGATAGCACACGCGTGTCACACGGCAAGCGATTTGGCGACAGAGCAAAGTGAATAATAACAAATAGATCAGGCGATCGGGCCGTTAGACAATTAGGCCATTAGGCGATCACATGATTAGGTTATCTTCAACTTAATGAATACGTATCTCATTTTTTTGCCTGGTCGCCTCATCGATATCCTTCTATCTCATTCCGCTGATTGTCTGAATCACCAACTCTGAACGATGCCTAAATGAGCGGGTGGGGGGGGGGGCAAGTTGTTGATTGACGAACATGAACATGCCTTTACATGGATGTTGAACAGTAACATTGGCTTCAAAGTTGTGTTTTTGTTCCACATCTGCATCCCCCCCTATTTAATGGCGTGAATGTGAAACATCGAAAATGACCCTGTCCTGTCACAATGTGGTAACTGACACTCGCATTTTTTTAGGATGTGGATGATGTTCGAACGGCACGACAAATGAATCGTGCTCCTGCGTCGGGTAACCAACCTGGTGAGCCTCGTAGTTCCGGTGGAAGAGACCATGTGCTGAACCAACAGTGGGATCTGGCTCCACACTATGGGGAGCGTCTTCACTCGCCAACACCCAGCGACCGACGAAATCGCAGCAGCATTGGGAGATGTGCGTTACAGTGATCTGATTTATTTCATATGTTCTTCATTCGTAAGTGAACCAGGGGTTGGATTGCAGAAGTTGCGCCGCATTCGTAGTCACCATTTGAACGTATCGATTGGGAAATTCAGCGGTTCCACGACTTGTGAGGATGGAATACGAATCGAACTGATTAAACTTCAATGACTCTTTCAAAAACTTGAAGCTGGGAAGGAATCAATCGATTCCCGATTGAACCCCACCGCCGAATCGCCAATTCACCCAGAACGAAGAGTATAAATGCTTTCTAGCGGCACATAACGATGCGACGTCGCACAAACTACATGTTCCGTACTGCACATTTGCAGTTGGAACAACGAGTAACTGAGGAATCGCTGAACGTGGTCTCTTAGGTCGCCGTCAGACTTCGCGATTTTGCGTTTGCCATGTCGTGGCTCCGCACGCAAAGTTGCGGCATTGCACAATCTATGGTCGTAGTATCGCATCACTGTCTGTCAGCGTACTGCCCAACCGCGTAGCGGCACTGGTTCCTCCAAAAACCATAACTTTTTCCCGAAATAACTATTTCATCCTTAGCTGAGCGAGTGATAAAGGCATCAGGAGGGGTAAGTTGCTCGATTGCGGATTAAAGGCACATTTCGCGATAATCAGATGGGTCAACTTGCCTTCTTGAAACGGTAGATCCTTGGGAACTGGCCAAACTGCACCTTTTCCGCGTTGCCACGGTGTGCTACCACGGCGCTACACCTGCTCGCACTCAGTCTGACGCCACCCACTTGAGCCCCCTTATTGGTCAATTGAGCAAATGAGTGGCGTCGAAGTTGGTTCGAGCAGGGGTAGCGCCGTGATAGGGCACCGTGGCGACTCAAAAACGGTGCAGTCTGACTAACTACTCAAGGATCTTCTGTCCAAAGAGGTAAGTCGACCATCAGATTATAGCGTAGTTTGTCTTTGAAAATAGAGATAATTAGCAGAACCACAGTGTAGGAACAGAATAAAGCGGCGAAAATCCAAGAAGTAGGTCTTTTTCCTGCCATTCTCTTATCGAAGACGTGTTTTCACGCTCTCTGCATCACTGATCGACATACCGTAGCCGCTACCACGCTCACTGCGGCTGCAAGACTATCCGCACCATGCGTTCCACAGCGCATCACGGCAGGGCCACGATAGGGAGCCAAAGCGTGCCTTTCAACAGGCGTAGCACCACAGATCTTCATAATCGTGCGCGTTAACTGCAATTTTCTCTCTTCATTATCAGTGTCAGAGTGAACACTGCTGCATACCTGATAGAGGATGACGGGCACGCATCTAATTATGCACTATGTTTGAGAGAGCCTCAGACAAGCCAGGTGTGTGCCACTAAAAAAAAACTCGCGTGGCCACGTGTGGTGTGCGACGCGATTCATGGGAGCTAGAGAGCCCTATTATTAGCAGGGGGCTGGAAAATTACGCCCAAAATTAGGCGAAAGACACTATTGTCGCTTTAGAACCCAACTAATGCGGAGCCAGTAACTCGTCCCTAATGCTTCGCCTTCCTGACGCCGAGATGCGAATTGAGGCATACACCTCCTTAACCGGACTGACAATTTCAAACTTGGAGAAGCTGGTGATCCACTGCTCAACTTCAGTATTTCCCACTAGTTCACATGTCAAACTAGCCGTTGTACTATCAAATGCTGAAGAACGTCGTACGCGTCATTGTGTCCGAGTATAAACGGATACATGGTGCAGCGCTCGGGACGCGTTCAGGACACAGCATCAGTGGCGGTAAGATCATGAAGTGTAGCTGTCCTATTCCATGACAGTATCTATGGGTACCCTCTCAGGGAGTGCGTTAGGCTGCGTTCATACTCAGCGACGGCAGGGCGTCTTTGCGTTCACAGGCAGTGAAGCAGGATGGCAGGGACGAAGACGCAGAGACACGCAGCTACGCCCTGTCGCCGGCATCGCAGAGTATGAACGCGGTCTTACGAGAGATGCTTGCAGCGCGGTTGTGAGGAGCACTTCACATCGACTCCAACACTTGATTGTCAACTGTATTCAAACGAAGTGATAGCTCATTATTTTCAGTCAAACGACATCACAGCCGCCATCGTAGCAAAGGAGAACGTATACGAGTACGATCATAGACTACAAGTCTCCAGCGTATTAAAATCCATGATGATGTTCGATTATATAATATTATCCTAATGTCCGCGATTTATCGCATACTAATTCATTGAACAAGCGATAGAAAATTCGAGAGTATTTGATCGTATACTTGAACCCGTTTTTTTCGTTCGATGGTACTTTGGAAATGGCTCTTCTCGTATTACTGAACATGGTATTGCAACGTCTGGAGAGATTAACACTGATCCTAGTTTACTATGTGCAGAATGCGTAATAAACGGGTTAGCAATGTTACGTTGTTTTTATATGGGCTATATATAGAATAAGGAAGTCAAAATATCTGTTGGGTAACTGAGACTAAACAAGCCTCAGAAGACGATGAAGAATAGAGTAAGAATCTTCATGAGATATTTAACGCACTAACTCAAAGGCAATGGGCGTGGTTAACGCGCGGGCGGAGACACACGAGCCGGGGTGCTCCGCCTCTACGCTCAGCGTGGTCTGGGGACATTGTAACAAGCAAATTAAAGGCATCGGAAGGGGTAAGCAGTAAGTGAGAACTGTGAATACATGTTCTTTGAAAACAAACCCACTTTAGAAGAGGTTAGTAGCGGAACTTGCATTGAAAAAGCGCGTTATGGGGTCATATCACGATCCCGCAGCGCAGCAATTCGTGCTGCCGTTCATTCGGAGTTGCTGGCGAGCGTGGGACAACGGACGCGACTCGCTGATTTAGCTCCTCACACGTCTGCAGTCTACCCCGGTGAATGACGCTGAGGGACGTGAAGAGAAGGGGTGTCCACCGTTCCTGTTTTTCGGGTTTTTGCCGTTCTATTCCTCTAATGTTTCACTGCTGAGCCCCACTCGTTTCATACTTCACAATCTGCCAAATCTATCCTTTCCGGCGAGGGGTGCTCAGTAGAGTAACAATAGAAAAAGAACGAAATAAAAGGGCGAACAAACCGAGAAAAAGAAGCCCGAACCTTCCCCCCCCCCCCCCCACTTTCTTTCGCTCCTCCTCTACGTCACTAGCTGAGGACAGATTGCTCACGGGCGAGGGACTAAAGGAGCCACGCCACGGAGGTTGTCCCTCCCTCACCGGCGAAAGAACGGCTGTCGCGCACTTCACGCGGCCTCACATCTTCGCCACGGCGAGAAAGGCAGAAAGGCTTGAGATTGCGTGGCGAGCAGTCCCCTTTCTCAATACCCCGTTGTAGTTCGCTACCCGTTTATTTATTAATAAATATATGAAACCACTATACCACTTAACAAAAGGAAATAAAACAAACTCCCCGTGACTGGATACAATAAATCCGTCACAACGGCGGAACGACAAGCAGTGGGGTGAGGGTCGCCAGGTCGAATTTCCGCGAACCGCCCGCGGCGACCAGCGCGGCAAGTGCGAGTCATTTGGAATTCCGCTCAAGACGCAATGAGCTGGTACTGTGAGGGCCTTTAAAGGTAGGCGAACTCTCGAAGCTCTCAACTTGCGATCTTTAAAGGTCCGTCCCTTACGGTACCATCCCCTAGCGTCTTGAGCGGAATTTCCAACGGCTAGTACTACGGCGCCGCGTGTGCGACGTCGCAAGCGAAAATTCAACCTAGCGACCCCCATCTCAAGCAGTGCTGCGGGGTCGTAATAAAACCCCAAATCGCCCTTCAATGCGAGTTTGGCCACACATGTCCTCTAGTTAAGCGCAATGTTTATTTTCAGAGAACATGGGTTCAAAGTTCTCACTTTCTCCTTACCCCTCTTGGTGGCTTTGAAGGCACCGGGAGGGGGGCAAGGGCGGTATAACGTTTACAAGCACAATGGCGTCTGAAAACAAACATATGGGTTCGGTAGATACAATGTGTAACAAAACCAGCGTTGAAAAACGCGCCATAGGGCGCTATTTGCCCCCAGGGCGCGCTTCCGTCCGAACTGCAAGCTTCCATGGTCGAGCCACGCTTCGTTCATTTTAAAGCTTGTCTTCGGCCTGATGTAACCGTATTTTGGAATTATTTCCTCTTTAGACTGTTTTCTAGTGACATATTTTACTTGTTTACTATGGATCTTCTTATTTGTGCATTTCTATACCTGAAAATCTCAGAAGGGTCAAACAAAGGTCTCCCCCCCCCGACTTAATTTGACCCGTAAGTACATCTAGAAACAATATAAGAAAGAACAAAGTAAAAACTAGAAGGAAAAAGCATATCTATAATAGAACCATCTTCTTTTGGCACCATGCCAAGGCGTCAAATTGGCGAGTTTGTGCAATGGCGGCCACTCAAACTCGTTCACACTACGTCTGTTCTACAGTAAGCCAAAATTACCCCTGTCTTTAAGTACCGGTAGAACAGACGTAGTGTGGACGAGTTCAAGTGGCCGCCATTGCACAAACTCCCCAATTTGACGCCGTGGCATGGTGCCAAGAGATGTTTCTTTTATAAATTTGCTTTTTCCTTTTCCTTTTTCCTTTATTCTTTCTTACACTGTTTCTAGATGTACTTACATTAATGCTATGGTGATGGGAATGGCCACTCCACTGCGCTGGGAGTCAGGTGCTACAACTAACGTTGGACCGCGGCCCGTCTCCTACAGCGGGCAACTCGGAAAGTCAGTGCGATGGTGCGAATGAGGCGCGAATACACACCGCAGTGCACTTTTGAATTCCGGTTTTTTTCACCGATTATCGCTTCTAACCTTCTGCGTTCGATACAAAATGCTCATTTCTTTGTATTTTTCTCTTGTTTCGGACCCCTTCCGGTTCCTTTAAGCATACCTACGGACACTGGACTATGATACGACCCATTCAGAGGATCCACGCCGTAGCATTACTATCGCCTTTCTCTGCAAGCCAATTAACTTGCATTGAAACGAGCAAAAATCTGAACAACAATGCACAGTGGGTGCTTGGTGGGGGTGTATGTCGTTTGGCGCGGCCCTTGCAGATAATTTGCCAATGGGGCGCATGGGCCGTCTGGACTCTCCCAGATTTACCTAAGCCTTTTTAGAGGTGGAGCTTTGGCAGTGCCCCATTGGCAAATTAGCTCCAAGGGGCCGCGCCAAACGACCGTCTCCCCTTGGCGGAAGTGTTTTACGGCGCTAGGGAAAGGGCGCATGCCTTCGCAAATTTATTGGAGCGCGTTTGCTGATAATTGCCAGGTGACATGTTTTCCACGGTAGTTCTTACCTTTGTTTAGGTGCCTTTTGCTAGTTCTTGCCTTTGTTCAAAGTAACTTCTGTTGTTGATGTTAATTAACAGCTCACAGTGACATGCATTCGCTATTAGAAATGATTTCGGTGCTAATGTGGTTGGGGGCTATTCCAGCATGGGCGCTATTATTCCCTAGACTTTTACACCAAGCCTTAGTTTGAGCGGAAGCACCTTCCCTCGAATGTAAGGCTTACGTAAAATATACATTTTTGAGTGTTCAAACTGACGATTATAAACAGTATCGAGTGAGGGACGAATCGCGAAATCGCAGAATCTCATTATGCACCTTGGTTTGTTCATACTTGTCATTAAGGCCCTTCGCTTTATCCCTTATTCAGCTCAATTAGTTAACGCTAAGAACTTCTTAGACTTCTGGGCAGCTTTGCTTATCCTCAGTTTTTGTCTAATCACAGAATGGCGTAACTCTTCCAGTATATCGAGTTCATTGTTCTGCCTTCCTGTTGCTACCATTTGATTTCACGAAGAAATTTTAGATGCTTTCTCGTGGAGTGCGGGTGCTCTCGGCTCGTTGGGTACATTCAAGTTTTCAAAAATCCGCTATTCAAACAACGGACGAGGTTGCGTCGACATCTAAGGCACTAGAAACGAAAGAGGTTCGATTCGTTGTTATTTAAATCCGCTCCATTACGTTAGGCGATCGAAAGATAGCGGTCCTTCATTCAATCGTCTTTTCGAGGCTAATCAAAGTAGCATCGTTTTCGAAGTGAGTACGTGCTTATACTCAAAAATATCACTAACATTATTTATTTCTACGAGCAGGTTCAACTGGTAACAACACAGATAGGGGTGGTAAATTTTGGAGTGTTTCATTATCGATTTATAAAGGTACTATAGGTCAGAGTGGCTGTAAGGTGAACCATGCGATTGCTGCTTTGTTAACCCATTCGACACCATGCAGCCCATATATGGGCTGCAGTTTGTAGGCCGCGTGGGACCAAGCAGCCCACATGTGGGCTGCAGTAATCAAATAGTTTTTTTTGTTTTTATTTGCTTTTATTGAACATCAACATTTTTACTACATGTTGAGCTGGGCTAAATGAATAAGCATTCGTCGTGGGTCACAAAAATATATTGTTCTTGCAATATTTTCAAAGGAATACAACTAACATAGAAAATACTTCGCGAAGTTGGTGATGATTATCTAGTTAAAAAAGTAGGTTTACAAACGAAACTCTAGCAGGTGAGAAACTCAACATAACCCCGTATCGCCGTTACATTCCAACGTGCGAATGTCCGCCCAAAGTTGGTCTATGCTCCCAGTAATCATGAAGACGCGGCGAATCCACTAGGCCCATCAAGAGAATCCGTAAAAACTCTCATTTCGACTTCTGTCGTCTCCTGGAAAGTTGCTCCTCTGTTTTCGGCCTTCTGCTTCCCACATTATTTGTTTCCTTGACAATGAGATCCATCATATCTGTACTGAGAAAGAGATTGTAAAAATCCACAGGCTCACTGCAATTAAACACATGAGTAGCAGGTCCATACACTCCGGTGAAAATCCACCGGTCGTGAATGGTAGCAGTATTGGACCGGGTGTTTTCCATTCCTCCATCGTCCTCGCAGTCGGTTTCGTAAGGCCGCGGCCATACTTTGCGCAGCTGCGTTAGTTGACGCCGGTGCCGGCGTCAACTAAAGCAGCTGCGCAAAGTATGACCGCGGCCTAACCAGGGAGAAGCTATTCATCAGCGGACCCATCTTGTGGTGTTTCGGTCCCTTTGTCCAATTTGACTAGAAGGTGGTAGTAATCATTCTCCAGGTGTTTTTCAAAAGATTCCATTGTGCTGGATCAAGGAGAAGGTCAAATGCGTACTCTTATCGATCAGGAATCCAGGTTCTACATCTCTATCCGTCTTACCAAACTACAAATGGATGAGGGAGATCGGACAGGATGCAGACAGAAGCAGGAAGTGCGCGGGATCGCAACATATTTCAAGGTTTCGTAATCCTAGATTTTTGCCACCCTTCCGCGTTTCCTGCTAAAATAAGAGCACTTCCAAGAAACCGGCCACAGCAGCCCACGTAGCCCATATACATATGAGCTGCAGTCGCGACGCCATATTGGGCGGGACGGTCCCACGTGGCTGCCAGTCGCAGAGCATGCGCGGGCTCCAATGGGATAAACTTGTAAGCTGCTATGGGCTGAAAGGCTACAGCAGCCGGCAGCTTCATTTGACCCAGCTTGGTGTATGAGCCTCACAGTAAGTGAATTTTCTTTCGTATGCAAGAGGAGGGTTTTAGATAACATCTGGGTGGTTCGTGTACATCGGACCTCCTTCCAAATTTTCAATCTGCCATCCCCAGCAACTCCCATAGCACTACATTAGAGGCAGTGTTAGTGGTAGCTCGGGCCGATTATGAAAAGATAGTTGAATATAAAAATCAAGGTTCTCAATAGTTTCGAATTGGAGAAAAAAGAAACGGTCAAAATCGGAGAAATAGGACGATTTTCCCTTAAGTGATCCCACAAAAGGGTGTGCTACGTTAACGGAAGGGGCGGGCCATGTTAAAGTTAATGACAGTTGATGAGAAAGCTCTTCGAAAGTTTGGAGGCGCTTTTTTTCACCGGAAATTTCGCTACATATACTCCTAGATTCGTAGCTTTCAATTGGATGATTACTTCAGGTGTTCTTATTATTCACTTCATTCCAACCATTCCCTTTCTCTGAAGATTGTAAGATTTCAACTCTCAAAATACGGCGTGATATGAAGGAAGCAGAAGACTCCCTGTCTTCAATCCACCTTCTTGATTCAATGAGTTTTTACATCATAGGTGCTTTCACACCCGGCATGGGTTTATGTTAAGTGTCCCAAAAGTGTTGTAGGATTTTTTTCGTTCATCACTTATTTTTTTCTTCCAACAAACAACAGTTAGGCAACAACGTATTTACCACTGCTATCGACAACACTCTGCCACCTCATAGGTAGATCGTTAACCCCCTCCTCCCAGAACTCTGGATCCTGAGAGTCGAAGAAGTCAGCGATCGCCTTTGCAAGCGAGTCATAATCAACGAATTTTCTCTCGGCCAGGAAAGATTCAAGAGGATGGGTAAGGTTATGATCAGAAGGGGCAATGTCTGGAGATTATGGTGGATGGAGCAGCACATCCCAGCCGAGCTGCTGTAGCTTGGCCTGGGTACTTTTCGCACTTTTCCGCGAAATGGTAGGGGGCGTCGTCACGAAGGAGGGTGACCGCAGATCTTCTTCGGCGCTTTTCTCGAAGAGCGACGGCTAGCTGCCGGAGCTGATGGGTGCATACGGCAGCGGTGACTGTCTCACCTTGTACCAGCACCTCGCGGGAAAGCATTCATTCCGCGTTTCAGAAGTAGCACAGTCCAAAGCTTGGTTTGTCGTTCATTTAAATCTCGCCGTTGCTTAAGCTGATGAACCAGCGGCGCACGGTTCCGTAGCTCACACATACCTTGCCCAGCAGCGTTGATGGAGCGGCTAGCTTCCGTGGCTTTGGTGCCGCAAGGCCACTTATAGTAGATGACACCGCGTGTTGGGTGGCTATCGACTGCGGGCATTGTAGCTCTCTCCACGGAATCTGGTGGGTCAATATATATTTTGTTAGAAAGCTTAGAGACCCTTCTATCATATTCCTGAACCGCCCAGACCTCCCCCGACGTAAATATGAGTTATTGATTTTTTTGAAAAAAAAACCTACAAGACCTTTGGGACAACCTAATATATTAAGGTGTGGGATCGCCGGTTACCATTACGAAAGCCAGTACTACAGCGAGACGAGGTGTTGTCATCAAAGGTTAGTTCTGAGTAAATTTCGAGTTTCATTCAGTTCATTGATAAAGCTTCTACTATTTGCAGGTTTATTATGCACCAGAATGGGAGCTGGACAAGAAACCGAATAAGGATGCTGGCTATCCTGATCCATTGAAAAATTATGGCACGACGCCAGAAAAATGGGAGTACTACAACAAAGTTTGTTTATAAGTCTTTCCACTGTTGGTGTTCCTGTGGGATTTTGTCGATTCAGGTTGTTTGGCCTCCTCATTACATTGTACCGGAGACAGGTTTGCCGAAAGCGAGAGAAGTATTTCATTGCAGGGAATCGGTTAGTTAAACCTTCAAGATGTGATGGAAATTTTGTCGATTTAATCCTTGAAGTCATAAACTCTCTAAATTCAGTCTATCCAGTTCAGATAGGCTCAGGTTGTCTCATAATGAGAGCGACTTACATGTAGGTGTTCTTACGTGTTGTCCATTAATTGAAAGTGGGGTCGGATTCATCTTTTAAAGTTTTCAGCAGTATGTAGAGTGAAATTCCATGTGTTTGTTATAGAGTTTTCAGAATTGAAAAAAAACTTGAGTTAATAGAGTAAAGCTAGCTGCCCTTTTTTACATCCATGGAAACTTAATTAATTCATTAGTTTAAATTTTTTGAGTGGCGCTGAACAGCTTAATAAGACATCAATACCAGAGTTGTGTAATCAGATTGCTAACATTCAAGCTTATAACCTCAACCTCTTATTTCCATGTTATTTGTGATCCTTTTTGCCCACCTGCGCACAAAAGAAGTCCTTGAAGTGAATCCTCACTCTCCATTTTTCCAGGTGCATTTTTCGCCAAAACGGATGTGGCAGGCATGTGAGTTGGTTTGGCGAACAAATGTCGATGAAGCCATCACTCAACTGAATTTCCAGCAAATAAAGGTACAGTATGTTCGTGTGGTTGGTCTTTTCCTATCAGCAGTTTGTTTACACACTGATCATGTCCATTCAGGGTTGTAAAATCCTAGCTGAGGTGTTGACGGAGGCAAAGGAGAGAGCCGTGAATGAGTTTCATATAGAATTCCCATCCGATATGTTCGTTGCTGATGCGTTTCCAGTTCAGTCTCAAATTATCAAAGGTATTTATTATTTCCATTTAGTCTGTTTCCTTCATATCAAGTGGAATCTGTGGTTAGTAATACCTTAGCTCTGAGCGTATGTATTCTATGCGTCGGTCATGCTGCATATGCTAAAGGGGCTTTAGAAGTTTCACTAATAAAATGAGTGAATAAACTCTTTGACATCTAAAATGTTTTTTTTTGTAGAAAAAGAGTATAAGGTCACTGAGCGAGAATAATAATGATGCTCTTACCGTGCAAACGAAGCTATTTAGAAAGCTGTATTGTCCTCTTGATTATACGATTCCCTTTGTGGATAACTACATGATTCTTCTGAGCATACGTGCATTTCTGTCCACACATGTACAAGTTTTCTGTGAGCAGCTGTTTATAATTTTACTGCAATGAATTGACTAGATTACACCTTCTTTTTTGGAAGCTTCTAAAGAGCAGCTCTCGAGAAATTTTTGTTGAAACTATTATAGGCGCACGACGTCACGCTCATGAAAATTGGTGCACCATCCGCTATCGATATATCAATATTTTTGTGCGATTGGAAGAAGTGAGTTGCTTTCTCTGACGATATCTAGTCCTAATGTTCATGTGAATTTCAGGGAAGTCCGCCAGAATTCAAACGACGGGAGAAATTGAAAAATGGTTGGGAGAAAATGGAAGCCTATTATGAGTATCTTAGATCACGAACAAAGAAGTACAGCATTTGATACCGTTGCGATGATTGCGCCATAGATTTATTTTAGATTTTTTGAAGTTCAATTCGTCAATTATGAAAAAGAATGAATATATGTACAGTTAGTGTTCAATTTTTATGGGTCTTGCATCCTTCATATTTGGTTCAGCCTTTTGGTTTGATTTTTTACACGTACGGTATAACTACAGATGGTGAACGTTAAAAAGGGTGTTTTGGTAACGTGCGATCCAGCAATGCGACAGCTTCTGATGCATTTAGATGAGTCAAGGACACTTGGCAGCAAGTTCATCGTCAAGGTAAGGGTTGATGTGTTGGTTTTCAAGCGCTGATAAACGGACTTGGTCAAGTTTCCTAACTATCTGTCACAGCAACTCGCTACTACGATGATAACGAAGTGTTTGAGTGATTATTCAAATTTTTTCCGCTTACATAATCCCATGATTATCCAGTCTGCTGAAATAGTTGTGCTGAGTCTCCACAGAAAGGTTCATATTCGCTTGCCAATATAGATGTGGTGTTTCGGAGATGGGAGACGGGCCTTTGGCTCGTCCGGCTGGCACGCGACAATTTGCGCGGCAAACTGCGCGACGCCACGTCCGACCTCGTCATCCTTGACTTGAGCGCGAATTCGCAATCGTGCTGATTTCGATCAAGATACTCAGGGGTTTTGTTAAGAAAAGTGCCTTCCCTTCCTCTTATCCGCGTTTATAAGTTGAGTTTTTTCGACGTTAGTTATTATTCGTACAACACCCAGATTTTATGTACTTAAGCGAACTTGTATGTAATGACATAAAACAAATAGTGTAGGAGCGAATTTTGCCTTACTGCCTTCAAACTTTTCAGAACGATGCTCCCAAAAGAATAATAAGTGATCTGGGTGGTAATATGAGGGTATTAAGTAAATGGAAGTATTACGTAAGAAAAGCTCATCTTATAATCACTAATGGAAGGAAGGAGAAGCCTATGTTCAATTAAATTTCTGTCTACCTCAGCCTCTATCCGTTCCTTTACGTGTTCTTACGTGTTCGCGCCCCAATCAACGACGCCGCGCACTTCGCCGCACACATTGCCGCGTGCCAGCCCGGACGAGCCAAACGCCACACACCCTTCGGAGATAAATTAGAAATCTAATAAGATAGGATTCGCTGTTGTGAATTGTCTATAGCAATTTAGCACATGGTACTGTGCATTAAAAAACCATGCTACGATATAGATGTTGCTTTTCGATCAATAATAATATTTGGCTTGAGATTCCCAAGAAGCAAAATTTATTTTATATGTAGTTTTATCTTTATTCTAATACAGGGTTTCCGCAACCTTTGGGTAAATTGATAAAGTCACTTTCGCTGAACCAAAGTTTCTGGAACTTTTTAGGAATTGGACGAAACCCATTTGTTCATTGATCGAGAAATTGTGAAGATTCTTGAGGAAAAGTTGGATCAACTAATGGAACAGATGAATCCTGAGCTTAGCGACAAATGACCTATGTCTTAGGATTGTATATTCAAAATTGTACAAAAGATAAAGGATTTTCTGGTTTGTTACAAAACTTGTGACATTTAGTAACGCGAACTGTTCGTGATGTGCTCTTATGAGAGGCACTTCATTACTTGTTCATCAGTCCTGCCTTCGATGGGCTGCTAGTACGAAACTTCTGGTATCAGGGTGTATATCGTCAGGACAGATATTTTTGTAAAGCGGAGTGCAGCACCATGTGTGTGGGCCAGAGGTGCCGGATGTTCTAAGTGCTGAGGCCATTACTACTGAAAAAGGCACCATACACGGCAACTCGCAACGTGCTGCGCAACTCGCTTCAGGACACATTACATTCGGCAATCCCACGCACTTTCGCAGCACGTTGCGGCGCGAAATCCTGTCTTAACGATACTGGAATTCTCATGTCAGGATAAGAGCAATGAAATCAAAAAATGCATTTTCCCAGTGGCCGTGACACACACAACAAAATTGCATACATATTGCAAATAATTTCTGAGGCAGGAGGGTCGCTATTTAGACGATGTGGTAGTTCTGATTGCAGAGTTGATCTACACCTTGTATATGATCACCGAATTTTAGGCAACTCAGGTTCTGAGTGATTTTTCGTAAACTGTCGCGATAATCCTCACCAGCCAGTATGTACAAACCGAATTTTGACACCTATATGGAGCTATACGAACTGGTATGGATCTAGAGCTAATTACGTCGTTACCTGGAACGCAGCTGAAATGTATGTCACAGCATAATTCTCCAACATGTTGTTCATATCGACTTCGATGAGATATTTCAGAATGTTGATCTAAAGAAGGTGAAAATTCATGTAGTTCTTTTTGTAACGAGTGTCAGACGCGATTCTACCTCCAATTACCTAAGAACGGGCACAAGTACTAGTACGTGTACTTTTGCTTTTTATTTCTGGTTTACTGCTTTCTTTTCACCCACTCTTGAGATACTTTCGTGTGGTGATCGTTGTTCATGAGAACTGACACTTTGTGATTTTTGAGGCATCAGCAACCCTAACCATGGTAAACTGATATAACTACAATGCTGTCACAAGTGATGGCGACTAATGCTGACAATGAAAATTGGTCTGATGGCAATGATCCCTTTTCTGCTCGTCTGCTTTATGAGTTTTCTAGCAGTAAGAAAAGCGTACGCACAACAGGGAAAGGTTCCAACCTGGAATATGTCATTGCGTTTCAAGAAAATTCATTCGGTGTCTTCTCATGGCAATACCATCTCACTGTTCATGTGTTTTCAAACAACAAGTGTTCCGCGAAAATTTATGCAATTCATTAGTTAGGAAATCCATTTCAAAAGAGAATTACCTGGCAAAACAAGTAGAAGAACTGATGAAACATGACGAATCCTTCAACAGTGCTGAAATAACTCTTATGAACTGTAGCTTCGAAATGGTCCTTGTTCTCCAAGATAACCCTTTACAGCTTGTACAGCTTTGAACGCTGATAAAACAGTTAAGCCGTTTAGCCTTACTGCAGCTTGCGCACTCAGGCTTTTTTCATTGCCGATGTCCTCAGCATCTAGTGCGGCGGGGACATGTAACCACAAGCTTTTGTGGGATCTTCCTCAAATGGATATCGATGACTTTTTTTGGATTAGGACAAGAAGCCTCCGGTTGTACGGCTTCCGATGGCCGTCTAGCTGTGGAGAGTGGGGCAACGCTCACGGCTGGCTGGCATAGTTGCCCTCGCATTATGTGTTACCTTATGTAGGTTGGGACGCACGGATTTTAACCTTGGCCTGCGACCCTTTGACAGCCTGCGGCCATAGGTCTTGTGACATAAGTTATTCAGGCAATAGGTTCAGGTAAATCCTATCCTCTAAATAAGTCTGTTCCGCTGTATTCATGGTGGGTGATGCTACCGTGACATGATGCTTAGAAAAAAGTAGATTTTCAAATTAAGAGAAAATTAAAAGAAAACTTTCCATATGTCAAAGAAGATCCGATTTGGTAAATCCAAATGTCACTCACTTCACTATTGGTACAATGGTCCGCTCGCTTTTCAAAATATGTGTGGAAGAGAAAGCTGTCACAGAGAGATTACGTCAAAGGGATGACCATGGTCACCACGTGACTTGTCGGCCCGAATGCCCGTGTGTCCCAACCGTCACCCAAGTGTCACCACTTCAGGGATGCAGAGGGTGCAAAAGCATTGTAAGAAGGATTGACTTTTCATTTCTCGGTTTCCTTACCATTACAGTACATCGCACTTCTACTTTCATATCCCACAATCGGACAAAAATTTCCCTAAGGCCGCTTTCATACTTTGCGCACCGACGCCGTCTCCTGCGGCGGGCAAATGGTTGCGCGACGGCGTCGGTGCGCAAAGTATGAAAGCGGCCTGACGGTATCCTCAAGCTGAATGTTTGGTGCGTAAGAGGTATTCACTACCTATTCACAACTCGTGTGATAGCACTTGCTGCTCTTTAGTAGGTATATGTATACTACAAACATATGTTGTACTATATATTCTGCTGTCAGGGTCAAGTGTTGTAGGGAAATCCTCAACAGATGGTTGTATGCTTCGCTTCGTCTGTCTCTACGTGCGTCTTTCACGAAATTAAGTACTATATGAAAAACGACCTGTGGAGATGGGGACAAGTTTGGTATGGGTAGGGTATGGGACACGAAGTAGAGAGCATACAAGGGCGAAGTTGAGCGTCGCCCACGGTTGGCGGAGCGTGCACTGGAATCAGCCGTTTTCAGGCCGAAATTTGTTAACTGGGTTACAAGATGACCCAAACTTCGGCGAAAGGTGGGTTTGGATCAGCGATGAGTTTCTGAATGTCTTGAAAGAGGTCTAGGCACAGTGGGCGGAGCATTTGTGGTGATGGGCGGAGCTTGGACGTTACATGAAAACAATCTGTGGAGATGGGGACAAGTTTGGGATGAGTAGGGCATGGGACAAGAAGTGAGGAGCACACATGGATTAAGTTAGCTCCGCCACGGTTTGCGGGGCGTGCCCTGAAATGTTGCGCTTTCAGGCCACAAATTGTTGATTGGGTTCCAATATGATACAAACGTGGTGAAAGATGGATTAAGGTAAGGGACGAGTTTCTGAAAATCATGGAGGAGGCTTGGGCACGAAGAACGGAGCGCACTCGGATTGTGAGAGGGGGCCGTACAACAAAAATTCATAACTCGGGGACCCGTCCAAAGTGGTTGTCGCTTGATATGGGTAGTGGGTACCGAATAAATTCATAGAAAGAGCGATTCCAATTGACCCATTGACGCCCATGATGTTACGCGCGCAGTAGTGTGCGCTAGTTTAACTGGTAGAAAATCATTCGAAATGGAAGAGGATTAATGTCACAGGTACCTCCGAAAACTGCATGAGCCATTATAAATGTGCTTACCTCTTCATGAACTTGAAAAGTAATGTTCCTGTTACAATAAACGCGGGGCTAAGTACTACTTCTCCAGTTCCGTGCGGAATGTTCAAAAGCTATTGAGGTGGGTTTGATGGTGGACTACTGCAACCAAGAGTCGTCTTGAGAGATCAACTGACTTACCATTTTTTTAAAACTTGCGCTTTGGTGGCAATGAATGATAATGTATTGCTAATCACCGTACTTAAATCGTCGCCTCACACGGCCGTAATCTATGTTAAAGAACCAACCAGCTCGACAATAGTGACATGTAGTCGGTAATCGAAAAGTGAGCCATATCTGCAATCTGTATCTGACTCAGATGGTGCTGCTCTTGAAATAGCTAATTTACGAATTAACAATATTGTTTGCCAGGATTGGATGCATAGCTAAAAACTGACTCATGTTTCGTTATGTGAGCCGCAGGGCCGCAGTGGTCGTGTCGTCAACCTTGTCATCAGCTTCATTGTAAAGTTTATTTATTTATTTATTGATGGACATGCCATATTGCATGTGTTGAGAACAGGTAAAGCACATATACCAATAAAATGCCTAAAGAAACGAAGTGGTAATAACAACAACAACAAACTGGTTTCATAACTATAAAATTATATAGATTTTATAAATTTTTCTGCTGTCCTTTTGAAGACACCATACTTCATTGAGATGTCATTAGATCGCAAGGAAGAATTAAAAGAGGTGCGCACCCTATCTGAGAAAAACTTTGACCTGACCTGTGAACGGGCTGTTGTGGTTGAAATTTTCACTGATGCTCCCCTCGTATTGGAATTTACAACTATGAAAAATTTGGAAATGTCCAAATGGATCATACCATGATAGATCTTATACGCCATAAGAAGGTCGAAACTCTTTCTCCTATTAGCCAAAGACTTTATCCCAAATATCTTGTTTCTTTCAATTCCATTTGGTATGTTCTTGTAGTTGGCATGAAGGCAGCGGAGCATTAGCTTACGGGTAAAGCTATTTTGACAACCCTCAAGGGCAAAAATATCCTTCTTCTTATAAGGAGAGTAAACTGTAGAACCACACTCCAAGATAGGACGAACGTATGTTTTATACGCTCGCAGCAGAATTGCCGGGTTTTTGGTACGGAGAACTCTATAAATATTGAATGTTCTACGAAGACCTTTAGCTACCAGTGATTTGTAGTGTCCGGAGAAACCAAGATTTCTATCATAGAGAAATCTAAGATCTCGCACTTCAGACACAATTTTGAGATTCCCATCTCCAAGATGATACTGTGGGTGCCGAATTTGTTTACCTACGCACATCATTTGTGTTTTATCAGTGGAAATCGAAAGTTTGTTGACCTTAGCCCATTCTAATACTAAATTAATGGCTGTTTGAAGATTTGAGTCAGCATCAATTCCTTGTACCACCTTGTAGATCTTGATATCATCTGCATAAATATTGCACGAAAATCCAAGGTCCTTAATGATGAATGGGAGATCTGTAGTGTAAATGTTGAATAAAATAGTTGAGAGCACTCCCCCTGAGGTGCACCAGTTTTCACCAAGCGAATTGAGGAGCACGAGTCACCTACGCATACCTGGAAAGTCCTATCAGATAAGAATCCTTTGAGCCATTTCCTGGTTTAAGGATGGACTCCAAAATGTTCCAACTTTTGCATCAGTATTTCGTGGGAAATCTTATCGAATGCTTTTTGGAAATCAAAGTAAACAACATAAACGTTTTTCCCTTGATCGTAGGCTTTTGTCCAATCGTTAAAACATTCTAACAAAGCTGTTTCAGTGGACTGACCCTTTGTAAAGCCATGATGTGAGTAAAGAATAACAGCAAACTTGTTGAGATGAGAAAGCAATTGTTTTTTGAGAAGTTTTTCAAATATCCTAGCGAAAAAGGAGGTCAGACTGATTGGTCTGCAATTCTTGGGATCAGATAGAGGGTCTTTTTTTGGAAGAGGAATCACTATAGCCTGTTTCCATCTTCTGGGAATTTCGCTCGTCATGAAGCTGAGATTGAAAAGAAACTCTAGAGGACCAGAGATTTCATGTATACAGTTTTTTACTACTACATAAGGGCACCATCTGGATTTGTGGAGGCTGTTGAAGGCCAGTCAAACAAGGTTCGAGCAATGTCCTCTCTATGAAACCAGGGAGCCGGGTCAGTGGATTCAATTCTGGGGCATTTTATGGGAGGAGTTGGAACACACGGTGAACCGAACGATTTTTCAAAAGCGTTGGCCGAAAGATCAGCTTTACTTTTATCAGTTACAGCTTTACCAGAATCATCACATAGGGTGGAAACACATGGTTTATCAGAGAGCCTTGAATTGAGAATGGAGTAAAACGCTTTTACGCCCCCCTTCGCCATTAATTTATTTTCGACGTAAGCGATATACTTATTTAGTTTTTTTGAATATGTCTCATTAAACAGGCGGTACTGTTTCCAAGCAGATGGCGTTTGCGAATTGACAGCTAAACTCCAGAGTTTTTTCTCTCTTTCCAGACGACCGGGAAAGATAGGCTGGAAGCTTCAACATAGGCCGCGACTGTAGTTTGAATGGGATAAACAGGTTCATGACGTGATGCAAGATTGCCAAAAACATTTCATATTTGCCGTCGACACCGTCTACACTGTTGAGTGAACCCAACCAGTCAACATCATTCAAGTAGTTTCTCATCGCAGCAAAGTCAGCTTTAGAGAAATCTCTGCGCCAAGTTTTAATTGAGGGCTTAGCACGTATACTTAAAGAAAACTTGATTGTAATGTGATCGCTGCCACCAATTGATGGCTGACCGTAAACAGAACGGACAAGAGACGGGTAGTTGGACAGCAGCAGATCGAGGTGTGAATCTTTTCTTGTTGGAAAGGGAACGTATTGGAGAAAATTATGTGCAGTCATAAACTCGATAAATTTGGTTGCTATCGCTTCCTTACGTTCGCGGACAAGACCAGTTAATCTGTGCGCCTTGAAAAGTTGAACATTATAAATTGCGGAACAGTTAGGAGCTCTATAAACTGCAATCACTCTAATTTCTTGGCAATAGAAACTAACATCGCAAGCCAGAACTTCATAGGAATCTTTGACTGACTCCTCAAAGATTACATTTACAGAATATTGATTTTTAATCAGGATGGCAACACCACCTCCCCTTTTATACCTTCTGTCGGACCGGTAGCATTTGTACTGAGAACAAGCAAAACCCAATAAGGAGGAGACGTCATGTTTAGAATTTAGCCACGTTTCACTCAAGATTGCCAGGTCGCAGTTTTCCTTACAAAGATAAACAGAAAAACTGTCTCCATTTTTTAAAACAGAACGAATGTTAGCATAAACACAACTTACGGAAGAATCAACAGACCGGAGAATTGCTAGGCGTTTTTCGAAGCAATGGCCTCAGAGATGATGTTACTCGACAGATTTTGGCTGGCTGACCGAGAGAACTACAGAATCAACATTTGGATGCGAAGTTTTTGCCGGATCTAATGAACGTGCTTTCGAATGCGATCCCTTTCTTCCATTGTGAGGGAGGGGCGAATGAAGACTCCCTTGTGGAAGAAGGAGCGAAGCCGAGAAGCGCGCTTCAAAACTAGCTGTTGTAACTTAGATGTTGGGAGGACCACCTTTATCAGGCGTGGGCGACTATTGGTGGGTTTGCCTAGACGATAAACGCTACATGGAATGCATTCGATATCGAGATGGTTCAGAACAGAGTTAATCGCATGAAGATCACGATAAGTTCTATCGACAGACGAGAAAGAAGAAAACTCAGGCACCCCGGAAACTACAATAGATCGAGATCTCTCAAGCTCCCGTTCAGTGGCTGAAAAATCAGGTGACATTTGAGGGGCAGAAGATGAAGAAGAAAGTAATTGTGAATTCAATTGAGATTCCTTCGACTGAAGAAGCTTCTTGAGTTCCGCATTTTCCGATTTCAACTTTTCATTTTCATTGGTTACTTTGACGCACCATTGCCTGATAGATTCCATTTGATCTCTGGTTTCCATTAGAACACTTAGAAAGAGTCTTGCATAGTCAGGTAGGTTCGCTCCAGAGTCTATGAGCTGGGCCAGAAGATGGCACTTGTCCGGTGATGCCAAATCCACGTGCTTCCTTTTGATGGCTGGAACAGATAAAGAGCGGAGGGGGGTATCCATGGGTGGCCAACAGGTCAATCAATAACAGCAGAGAGCAAAGAACACCGGGTGTGCAAGATGATAATCTCGATAGATTCAAATAATCGAGAAACAATGACGATTTCCCAACAAGACAAAACGAATACGTGAAACTAAGCACCTGTCTTGGTGGCTTTTTAAGTAGGAATCGATCTCCGCCACAAGAGATCTCGAAGGCACCGGAAGATGCGACAGACACAGTAGGACACAGAAATATTTGATAGCCGTCGAAAAATAAGCCAGTAGTAAATAGGCTGCTCGTAGCGAATATCACGCGAGAAGGGAGCAGGCTAGTTTAGATGAGGACCGCAGGTAGTTATCAGAATAAATTAGAGTACGATGTTCAAATCAGCTACAGGACAGATAGCCACGGATCGATACCGGAGGGCAAACCGACCCGACCGCTCAAGCAGGGTCAAGCCTCCGTTGAGGAATCCTCAACAGGGGGGGGGTCGTATTTGGTCCGCTAGGAGGGGGGGGGGTCGTAATTGTTGAGGTAAGCAGTGATGAACAGAATTTCTCAGGCTGAGGGTCTAAAGTGTAAGGGAAAAATGATACAACTGACTAATTGGGTTCGAACCCAAACTAGATTAACTTAATCATCATGGAAACCTCATGCATGGCGCGCTCCGCAACGAAACCGGTGAACGCCAATAGCCCTTGTTGGCCCGCTGACACCGAAACCACGTACAGAGACACCTCCGAAATTCACCGATTAACCATGGAAAGCGATATCTATAAACGGGTACCACCGTGAATGGACACTCCAGAAACAATGGGATGAAAACGAAAAATTAGATGATATGGACTTATTTCGTATCTCACTACGATCGCAAGTACGTAATCTAGTGTTAGCGGCCACTATGCGGACCGGAGAAACGTTTGTATTCATTGAGAATGTGGATGAAATCCTTATGCATGGCGCACCCCACAGAGAAGCTGACCGACGCTTCTCGCCTTCCCACTAGGCCTCCGAGAGCGAAGGATGCATACTGGAAAAATTTCAGTAACAATGAATCGATTTTTGGGAAGATTCGTGGGAAGATCTCGCAAATTCGACGAAAAAACACTTTCCTCAACTGGCTTTTCTGAATTTTTCTTGCTTCGTTTTGAAGATGTGGCATAGTTCAGGCAGTCATTCGAAAGTGACAACCTAGCAGATCCTGCTTCACCAAAACGAACTCATATGGTTAAGTTTGAAGGAAGTTATGGCCATTTCCGTTAAACACCTCGAAATTTTCCTCAACTAATCCTCAACTGGCTTCCTTCAAAATAACTTCCTTCGTTTTGAAGATGTGGCTTAGTTCAGGTAGCCATTCCAAAGCGAAAACCTAGCAGACCCAGCCTCACCAAAACGAACTCATATGGTTAAGTTTGAAGGAAGTTATGGCCATTGCCGTGAAACACTTCGAAATTTTCCTCAACTAATCCTCAACTGGAAACCCATACCGAGAACTACGCAACCATTGGGGAAAGGAAGCGGCCAATAGATAGATCTGAGGGAGTTATTAGGAAAACAGTTTACAAATGTTCGAAAGGTGGGCTTTAGGTAAAGTTTGAAGTATTCAAATGTGTCCAAATTTACAAGGGAAGGACCCGAGGTCGAAGCGGCCATTCGGAATGGGACACATATGGTCGATGCATTTTCGGACGCTGATCTCGAATCTGCATTCCAAATTCGCGGAACGATTCTGTGAGAAGTGTTTTTGAGAGGCCGTTTTTCGACGAAAGTCGGCTCAAATACACCACAAATCAACGAATTGTCAGAAGTCTCTTGGCGGAGAGGTAAGTGTCTCGCTCAATAGGCTGAAGACTATGGTTCGGATCCCTTGGGAGACCCCACTTTGCAGTTGGTTGAACTTTTTCTGCTGACTACAGAAAACACTTCTACTTTGATATCACCTCATTTTGACGGTCCTCTTGGCATCAGGCATGTTCAAATGGCAAGCACTTTTCGCAAATATACTGTCTGATTCATAACTTTGAATGCATTGGATTTTCCTTTTCATAATCCTCTTTTATGCCTGGGAAACATACTCAAAGTTTTGCCATGTACAGTGAACATTATATTCCTTTTCTGTGTACCTCACTATTCCTGTCGATTTTGTTTTGGAACAAGACTACTGCGTTTTGTTGGGTTCTTATTTCTCTTTCTTGTCAGGAGTTTGGTTTGGTCTTAGTGTTTTTAAGCTCTTGTTTCAGTGATGGATCGCACTGGCTTGGTAGAAACCACAGAAGAAGTGGAACCTGAAAAAAAGGGGGGGGGGGTCGTATTGGGACCCCCTTTTTAGAGGGGGTCGTATTTTTCGAAAATTTTCCTCAACTGGACGCTTGACCCTGCGCTCAAGACGGGTGCGGACAAACGACTGTAGAGTAAAGTTGTATTTTTATAGTTATAACTGCACCAGTTGAGCTATCGCACAGTACTGCACGAATCATACGGTAGTACAAGGTATTGTGGGAATAGGCGAGACTGACTAAGATAGCTTAGCTGTCATCCTTGCATATGCATACCACTATTCAGCCTTTTACGTATATTAGCCGTCAAAGCATTCCTTTCAATATCCTTCTATAATTCTATTAGGTTGTAAGGAAAGGGTTCTGACCAGTTTTTCGCGTACACACGGTAATTTCAGATCTCAGAGCGCGTCAACATGAATCAGCTTACATTTTCTGCTCATCAGATAGACAAGAAGTTGCTCTTTCTAAATATTTGTGCCACTGGGCTATCGCACAGTACTGCATGAATAACACAATAGAATAATGTAATCGGGAAATGGTCGATGTTGACTTTTGCTGAGCATCTACTTCCTACATATGTGACAGATATTAACCGATATCGAGGATATCACCGCCGAGGAAGGTCACCATTTTTCAGAGGTCCAAGATTTAGCGGCTGATACCTTTTGTTACAATGATGTCGACAATCAATACTCACCAATGATACGGGTAACTCCACTGATTACTTAACCCTTCGGCTGAAGTGGTACTACTGGGATTTTAGATAGTTTAGGGAACGACAGTTTTGGATTCGACTGCATCAGTTGGTAGCAGTTTGTCCATTCGCTGAGCATCTATTTCCTACATATTGGTGGTAGATCCATATGCCAGTTATCGAAACTCATTGTTTTGTAAACATGCACCACTATTCGGAATTTTACATAGTCTAGCGGTCGATACCCAGTATTGTTACTGGCACCGCCTGAGAGAATGAATCACTTGCTTGCTATCACAAATCTAGATCCTGATGATCTTGATCAACCATTTCGATCACAGTATCAAACGGCATGCGCCATTGTTTGGAACGCTGCAAATTAGCGGTCGATACATCGGCAGCAGATATTAAAACATAAACAAAATATGTTTATCCACTGGTACTGAGCATCAGACGCATTTACTGTAGCAGTCGTATAGTAGTAGTAAGCGGTGTACCGGATCGGATTTTAACCCTTCCCTATTTCCTAATGGCTCTTGTCAGCCACTGTAAGCCGTTATCAGTTTCAAAAGTCACCATTGAGGTCCCCGTACCCTGTAAAACCTGTGCTTGCGAAAATTCCACTGTTAGCCAGAATGGCGAAACGAATTTGGCGGCATTAGCCCTTTGACGCTCCTTATCGAATCTTATCATCCGTCATTAGTTTGAATCACCCACCACTGATGTGCCTGTCCCACCCCTCACAACACCTATGAGTGTCGGCGCTCTAGGATCGAACTGACTGCACAGAGTTTCACTGTTGCACAGACTACACTAAGACTGTCATTAATTGCATTGTGTTGCAGACAGCTGTATTCTCTTATCACGGATCGCATTCAATTAGTTCAGCTGCCCCTTAATAGGCTGCCAGTACAGGGACGGTGCTTGCTCCACCAAGACGGGAGCAGCTGGCATTTTGACGCCGCAACAGGAGTAACAGTGCAGGTATGTACTTGTATCAACTATGAAAGAAACATGAGTCGATAATGTGTGGCTCAGTGAATTGGAAGAATTTACACGATCATTTTCTTCATCGAGTTCTTCTCTTCACGGTGTAGCCGTCCTATAATCATCTCGGATCAAGGTTGCGGTATCGAGTTACATCAACCTCTCTCTCGTTCAGAAAGACAGTCAGCCCAATATCACAGCAAGTAGGATTAGCCACAACCAATCTATCAGTTGCGCAACTTTCAACCGTCGAGGATAATATACAATACTCCTTCAATCAATCATTTGACCATTCTATTCTCAATCTCTGTAAATCATTTAACTTACTGAGCACTCCTCCTATCAGTGCTCTCGCAGCTCATCTTACACTCACTATGAGGAAACTTCTCCAGAGTTCTGATATCCAAGCCACGTTTATAGAGAACCTCTTGGCGGGCGCACACTACTGCGCGCGATTCATGGCGATATTGTGCAAAATAGGTGTGAGCGGCACGACCACAGTTGTGTAGGGAATTGAGTAAAAATTTCCTTTCCTCTGCTTTCAGCTGAGCTATTGGATTGGAAAAAAGCAGAGAAGATGGCGTATGAAAAAGCATGTCGGTATTGATATACTTCAGTCACCTTGCATAGAACCCATTTTGCACGTCATCGACATGAATCGCGCGCAGTAGTGTGCGCCAGCCAACTGGTTTAAGTCATCATTGGGAGTTTGAATAGTTCACATATCGATAGTTTTGTATTCGATTGCATCGATTGGTGGCAACTTGTTCACTTGCTGAGCACCTAATTCCTACACATTGATGGTAGACCCATATCCCGATGATCGATGTTTATTGTTTTCGTAAACATGCTTCACTATTTGGAATTTTACATAGTCTAGCGGTCGATACCCAGCGTTCCTGCTAGTAACGGATTAGAAAATGATTCCGAGTGAATCGCTTGCTTTGCTATCACAAGCATAGGTTGTATCATGCTTATCAATGTAGATCGCAGTATCAAGAAAAATGCACCAATTTTTCGTATTCAGCGGTCGATACATCGGCCAGTGATATCAGAGCAAAAAAATGCTCGTCCAATGGCACTGAGCATCAGACGCTTTTGCTTAAGCGGTCGTACAGTAGTAGCAAGCGATGTAAAGAATTTCATCCCATCCTAATCCCATCACTTAGGTCACTGTACCCAACAGTACCATTGAGGTTCCCGTACCCTACAATACCTAGGAATGTGAACATTCCACTGTTAGCCGCAAAAGCGAACCGGCTTTGGTGACATTTCCCTTCTCATGCTCCTTATAAAATCTTATCAACCGGTATCAAATTTGGATCACCCACCATTAATATTCCCGTTCCACTCTACTAAACACCTATGAATGTCAGCGCTTTATGGTCATCGTGAAAGACGAAACAACTTTGGTGACATTCACCTTTTGCGGCTCCTTATCAGCGCGTACCAGCTGCTATCAGTTTCGGTTCACCACCGTTTAGGTCCCCTTACCACCCTCTATATCATTTGTAAAACTCAACGTCTCAGACTGCTCAACGTAACTTTGCTGCGACGCAAGATATGAATTTCATGACAAACAGACGGACACGCACACACACGCACAGACATACTAAGTGAATTATACAGATTAGGATAACATTATTCGTACTAAATCATGTGTTTGTATTGTCAGCTCCGTGTACCAGCTGGCCGCTGCATTTAATTCCTCATGTTTCTCATTACCATCTGTACTCATCGCTCTTCCTGATAACCTGAAACATTCCTTGATTCAATCTCGGGAATTTTGGAAAATAATCCATCAACGGTTGAATGCAACCAGAAGATCGTGTTCGAGTTTGCCTACAACAATCCTACTACTAGATTTTATCCTATAACAGGCACTTTCAAGTGGGTTTCACCCTCCCCTATTACCCTAATCCCTCGTGAAGACATATCCCCTTTGAAGGATACAAGCCCACTCTTATTCTTTTTCATACCTTGGTTTTGACTAAGATCTGTGAATTTCTCCCGAGCTTACGTTTCAATGAACTATGGCCGGTACTAGAAGGAAATCAAGCTGGTTTCGATGCGCATCTAGATGACCAGCCCTTAGGTAACAAGCACGGGTTTCCTGCCACCCCATCTGGCTCCAAGTTACAGTTGAACCCTTCTTCATACATACATTTTGGCATCAATATATCAGCCTTGGTTAGCCACTTGTTGCTTATTCGTGGCCCTTTGAATTGTTAGGCCGGCACGCCTTCGTTGGTGGCTCCCGCCAGCGCCGAAGGCACCCCGTCCCCGATTCCATCCCTACTTCCACAAAGCGACGACGCGGAACGACGCAATACGGTCATGGAATATAACCTCTCGAACAATCGCACACTCGATTAAAATAAGTTTTATGTCGTCAATGCAACAACATAATATAAAGTGCAACAACTTCTCACGACAACGATGAAGAGAGGCAAATATTCGAGTCACAAATATCGATGAGGTACAACGAAACAATCTTCTTCAGGTATGAGAAGTAACGAGAGAATCTTATGAGGACTCTCCGGAAATGAATCACAACCCGGATCCGTTCAAGCTCGTTTCGAACCTCTCTTCAGGTAGACCACTATCTACCCTCCTACTGATTACCTCGTCCGAGCTCACTACTACACCGCCACTCGCGGTCACTGCAGCCACTCAACTGAAACTGATAGACTCCGATCTATCCTACGAACCGCCACTCGCAGTCACCACAGGCTTTAACTCAACTAACTTGAACGGATGGTTCCCCTTTTATATTTTCCCCTTTTCGCGGGCTCCCATGGCGCGCAATCAATGCAATATACAGAAAGAGCATACTATACATGAGAGGGGAAGAACTCATGCAAACAATCACCACGACACTGCGCAGCCACCTCACAAGAACACGTGGGCAAAGGAGACGGAAGACAAACATACAAAATTACAGTCAATACATACAGCATGTACCCCGTCCCTAACATGCCCCCCTCCCGCCAGCGAGCTGTCCCACTCAGCTCAACGCGACCAATAGGGCCTGTATTTGTGACTGGGGGTCTACCTTGGGAGGATCTCCCGCATTTGGGAAGGCTGTGCTGAAGGTATTGTCGTAGCGGCCATTACGCCGACCATAATAGCTCTGATCAACAACAGTAGCTGCGCGCCACTCCGCCGGTGCGTGGGTCTGACGCAAGATGGTGTCTACCCGGGCTAACTCGGATATCGACTTAAACATGAGATTCGGTAACGGCGGATTATCGACGATCTTCGACCGCTGAACGACACTGTGACAAGCCGTAGACTGCTTTCCGAGTTTGTACGCACCAGGACAACGGTAATCAATCGTCAAAATATCAGACCGAACAAAACGACGCGAGCTGAACCATACATTTAAATTACGATCTTCTATTATATAAACCTTACTTTGTGTGTCGGTTTGTCGGTATGTCTGTCCGTCCGCAAGTGAGTGATTGTGATTAGGGAATGATAGAGCAAAGCAACCACTCTGAGTAGGGAGAAACTGATGGATGTTAGAGTATCATTGTAAGGCCATGTTATCGTAGTGATAGCACCTCCTACTTATATAAGTACCTATTTTGTACTCTCGTCGTCATTCTAGGATGTGCTGGCGTCTCACTAGGTGTCGAAGGTGAGATTGCATGCAGGTTTGTTGCGATGTCGGGGAACAGTACCGTTTGGACTAAACCGACCTAAGGTTGGGTAATTGGGTAAATGAAATTTTTAGCAAGTCATGGTCAGCTCAGTTAACTATCATATTTGCACAGATGGTCGGAAACGGCGTGGGGACGAAAAAATGTAAAGAAGAAAGTGTTGCCAAGGCGTCGTGCGTGCAGTGGCCGAACCACAAGGGTACCGTAGACCAAAATTGCCCCCACCTGGTGTCTCTAAAAGGAAGGCAGGAAAAAATCGTTCGCTTAATGCAAGTGAGACTACTGATGTTGGAGTGCAGAGCCGTGTTTCTCTATTAAAGCATCTTCTGAGTCTACGCAGTACCACTGGGCAAGTTTGCTGATCCCTTTGCTTTGGCGCGTGCGTCTTTAAGCGGTGGATTTTGCCGACCAACGATGTAGGCGTGATCGAGTGTCAGTCGAGTATTACTTACTGTACCATATTGGTGTCGTATCGGTTACGTGATGCAGGTAAGTGTTATCACTTGCCGTGAACAAGTCCAGCGGTGGGAGTCAAAGGTATTCATGGAGGAAATGGTTTTAAGTATCTTCTATTATATAAACAACTAACTTTGTGTGTCGGTTCGTCGGTAGGTTTGTCGGTATGTCTGTCCGTCCGCAAGTGAATGATTGTGATTAGGGAATGATAGAACAAAGCAACCGCTCTGAGTCGGGAGAAACCGATGGATATTGGAGTATCATTACAAGGCCATGTTTGGCAGTGATAGCACCTCCAACCTATATAAACACCTATTTTGTAGTCTCGCCATCATTCTGGGGTGCGCTGACGTCGCAGTAGGTATCGGCACACTGGAATGGCACGCAATGCAGTATGATGGTTTATGAGAGGAGCACTGCCGTTCGAACTTAACCGATCACAGAGTCGGTAACTGTGTAAATAAAAAGGATTGCAATCCTTTTCACAAGTCATGTCGGCTCAGATAGCTATCAGAAATATTAAGAGGGCCGGAGCGGATGGTGGACCACATAATGGAGGCACCAATGAATGTGCGGATAAGTGTGAATCCAACAATGTTATACTATAATCCTTGCTAAATCACATTGCTGAGCAGCTCCTGTTAACATTATCGCATGGATACCAGTCGAATCGTCAAGCAGCCGTCGGCCGCTTCTCCGTCTTAGAATGGCCGGCTTCACCAGCCCTTTCAGGTTCCACTTCTCTATGAATGTTACTCACTCTTTACATACGAGCGTCAGTATTTATTACTCTACTCCAGTGCTCTTTGAGGCTGCGCTATCGGCTCTGCAAGAACTATATGGGTTTGCGCTTCCGTGAGGCCCCACACATGAGACTTAATGTTCGGAACTGAAGAAATTCCTTGACGAAGTTATGCCGGCCGTGGGTCATGTGCGCTTCGGGAAAGCAGGCATAAATGCTTTCATGCTCTTCCCCGGTCTGATGCAGGATAATACTATCACTGCTGCCTTTGTCGAGCAGCGAGGAGTTGCCTTTTGAGGATGCCATGAGAAGGAGACAATGCCGTTGAATTCATATTCGATAAAATAATGCCCACAATAGTGCCAAGATGTCATTAGGTGTATCTTCGGTCAGACTTATGGCCATAATGTCTTCTCTTTCGCTACCTAACGATTGGATAAAGTGAAGACTTTGCGGGAGGTATGCGCTTCTTCCATCCTGCTCAGTGTGTGCCGAACAGTTGACACATATCCCCTTGAAATTCCTACCACCGAGCCCTCATTGTGAATATCCATATCAGTAATAACTGCTGACCTATGTAAATGGTCTGTAAAATGCAATTTCAAGGGAGCGCGGCGGCAGCTGGGCGATCCGACTGGTAGACTATTATACTAACAAGGGAAGGACCACAGGCCGAAGTGGCCATTCGGAATGAGATACATGTGGGCCGACGTATTTTCGGGCGCTGATCTTGAATGTATTCGAAATTTGCAGAACGATTCTCTGGGCGGAGTTATGGAGGTTTCTTTTTTGAAAAAACGGTACTATCATATGGTAGGTTTGGAAGCCCATGGCACGCGAGCCAGACGTTTTTGCGCGAAACCAGAGCGATTTCCGTGTTCAGGGAGTCAAATTACCCCGAAAGACAAGTTTTTAGCCAATTCGAGAATTTGACCAAATTTTGAAAAAATTCACGGGCTATTGGGTGGGCAGTTCATTGATAAAAGGAGAAGTCGTTGACCCTTGCCTAGGAAATGCTCCTATTTGAGGCTTGTTGCGTACATTTAGTGCGATGGGGAAGTGTAAAGGTATGTGTAGGCTATCCTGTTCAGGTTGCAAGAATTTTTGTCGAAGAAAATTCAAAAAACTACCACTTCACCTCCTGGCCACCCCCAATTTTCCGAAGTTGGACCAAAAACTGGATTGGCTGAAAATTTGCACAGAGGGGTAATTTGACCTCCCGTGCCCGAATATCATAATCTTTTCACGTAACAACGCCTAATTCGTGTGTCTAGACGTAGCTCTTCGAGCCATCCCGATTCACTTATTCTGGAGACTACTCTCTCGTCCTCGTATTCTCGCGACGTATAAGCGTCACGTCAATGCCCAAGGCTTTAAGGGCGTTAGTGCCCAAAAGCACCAGTGTTTCCGCGCTATCTCGCACATGGAGCTGTACCCGCGTCAACTGTGCATCCTTTAGCTGTACGTTAGTTGCTATGAGCTGAAGGAACGACCTCGCGTTTCCCGATGCTCAAGGATCGGACGATTATTAGTTGGGTTCATCACCGTCACCGACTCATCCAGGTCAGCACCTTCTCTCTGAGCACGCTTCAACAAGCCCATAGGTACTACAGAGATAACTGATCCCCTATTGATCATGGCCTTCGCCGATATTCCGAATACCTCAATATCATAACATTAGCTTTCCGTAGGCGGCGGTCATCTCTGGTGTGCGAATCCACCCCGTGAAGACCATACACGCGGTGAACGCAAAGTGATTTTCCGATCCACAATGCCCCCCCCTGGACAAAATTCCATACAGTACTACTCAGTTCATCGATATGCCCTAACATGTTCGCGTCGAGCACACTGTGAATTTACCTCCTAATTCGGAATCATTTGTGCCATGTGTGATTCAAGATTCCCAATCTGTGCGTGACCTTATGCTAATTTCCAAGTCGCGCAAACTTGTAGACAGGGACCTCATTGTAGCTCCCGTTACAATCTCTTCTAATGCACCATTCTTGCTGGTATTCAAGCTCACCAATCGGTATGTGAAGGTGTGCGTCTGACTACTGCTGGCACGATGCTTCCAGGTGACCATATGAGCACCGAAATTCACGGCACTCCAATATTGCTAACCACGTGTTCCACCGCTACCATTACTAATGATCCGTCGTACAAGTTAGATCGTTACCAGTGTGACTCGAATGAGGAGCAATGGCAGCAACTAAGAAATCTCCTGAAGCCCTTTTCTGACGTTTTTTCTAAGCATCAATATGACAGGAAGTTGCACAGTGGGAAAAGTGCATTTTTTCACAACCAATACCCACCCTGCAAGAATTCGTCCATTTCGATTTCCAAGCAAATACCGGAAAGAACTACAGACAGAAACACGTCAATATGAAGTTGCGCGCAGGAGTGATGAAGAAATCTCACACCCCTTCGGTACATAATTCAGTAATGACCACTTCAATGTGTGACGGGATATGGATCTGGTAGAGTTTCAGGTGCCGGCCTTAATTGGGCGTCGCATGTCAAGAAGACCCGGGGGATTCGTCCTTTTCACAGACCACGACCAAGTTGTGACTAGGGGGTATGAGATTCTTTTCTCACTCCTGCGCCCAACAGGGGTGCGCACCCTTATGTCAGGATGCCACATCGCCACGTTGGCGCACGAGTAGTATGCTCTCGGTGGGAATCGCGTGTAATGGTGTAAGAGGGCGAAGACCGTATCTACGCCTAAATTTACTGATTTCGCCGCTGTACTGGGCTTTTTTCGAACAGTTTTTTTTTATCTCAATAGCCAGGATTCGGTCAAATCTGTTCATTTCGAAAGTTTTCAGTACACCTTTGGCTGATAGAGTTTTGCATGCACTCGTTCCATGATTCATGCTTTGTTTCATCCTTATACGCATCATTTTTGCTCGACCGGACCTCATTTGCTTAATACTTCGTAGAATAGTGTCAATTATGTACTTTGTATTGCATCAAATTGCAATCAGTAGTTTCGAGCGCTTCCACAACTCCCTACGGGTGGAGGAGCTTGGCGATGAGTGAATCACTTTGAACCACCATTACGAAAGTCCGTTCTTGCACAAGTAGATGGCTTTGCTCACTCTGTTTTTCGCTATAGGCTGAGGTAGAAGCTTATCTACTTTTCTAATATGCAAGTAAGAATACAATACGTAGCATAGAATGCAAATAAGGACGACACATAGCACAGGAAATGGGATGAATGCATGCAAAACGCCCTAGTCAACCAGGGTTGGACTGGAAACATTTAAAGTGAACTAATTTGAACTGAATTCTGTCTATCTGAATGAAAACAATTCGAAAACAATATCAGAATAACGGCGAAATGAATAAAAATAGGCGTAGTTACAGTCGCCGCCCTTCTTACGCAATTACACGCGATTCCCACGGAGGCAACCATCTCGCGCGAAAACGTCGCTCGTCGCTTTATGCAGCGCGGCATCCTGACATAAGGGTACATACCCGCGCAACAGCATATTGACGTGGTTCCCGGTATTGTCTTGGAACTCTATATGGTCGAATTCCTGCAGGGGGTCATTGGCTGTGAAAATATAGACTTTCCCCGCTGCGCAACTTCTTTGTGGGATGCGAACGCAAAGTCCGCTAACGAATTATTTCGTTAGATAAGTGCCGCAATACGGGCATCTTTATCCTCTTCATTTATTGAGGGAGATTTCTGGTATGCATCTGGCCACTGCTGGCACGATGCTGCCAGGTGACCATGTAACCCCGAAAATCACGGCACTCAAATATTGCTATCCACGTGTTTCACCGCTACCATTACTAATGATCCGTCATACAAAGTAGATCTTGACCAGTGTGACTCGAACGAGGAGCAATGGCTGCAACTGAGAAATCTTCTAGACCTCTTTTCTGATGTTTTTTCTAAGCATCAATATGACATAGGGAATTGTGCAGCGGGAAAAGTGCATATTTTCATAATCAATGACCCCCTGCAAAAATTCGACCATATCGAGTTTCAAGCAATTACCGGGAAGAACTACAGAAACACGTCAATGTGCTGTTGCGCGCAGGAATGATGAAGGAATCTTAACCCTTGGGTCATAATTCAGTAATGGCCCGTAGAGGACCACTTCGATGCGTGGTACGGGGTATGGATCTGGTAAAGGTTCAGGTGCCGGCCTTGATTGGGCGTCGCATGTCAAGAAGACCTGGGAGAATTGTCCTTTTTACGGACCACGACTAAATTATGACCTAAGGGGTACGATATTCCTTCATCACTCCTGCGCGCAACAGCATATTGAAGTGGTTCCCGGTACTTGCTTGGAACTCGATGTGGTCGAATTCTTGCACGGAGTCATTGGTTGTGAAAATATACACTTCTCCCGCTGTGCAAATTCCTATGTTCTAGTTCATGGGTTGCGAGCGCAAGGTCCACTAAGGCATTATTTTGTTAGATAAGTGCCGCAATACGGGCGTCTCTATCCTCTTCATTTGTTGAGGGAGATCCCTGGTTATCGAACTGTTTTGATTCTGTGGCGAGTACTGTACTTTTTTAGCAGTCCTCTGGGACTGAAGTCCATTCGGGGTTTGTCGCGAAGGACCATCACCGCGCCATGAGTTGTTTGGTTGGGACGGATTTGAATGTTGAGCTGAGTCATTACTAGGGAACTCGGAACTAAAAGACGGAAAGTCCTCTTATAGTGCGCCCCCCTAGCTTCACATTCGGCCTCCAGCATGTCACAAGTTCACACAATAGAGTATTCAACTTCATGATACCTACAATACACAACAATAACACAATACAAGAATCGAGCAATAGGATAAACAAGCGACACGTAAAACGGAGAAGAACCCCAGGACGGTCCAGACGAGGTTCCGCCTTCGCTCCGCCCATTCTAATCGTTGAGTTGATGGACTGCATCTGAAAACAATGTGCGAAAGTCATATCGAAAGTAATCATGATACCCTGATAGGGATAAGTCAGCTGATCCCAACTTAGATAGGGTCAGGATAGGGTTACAAGAGTCAAGATCAGATCCCAATTTGAATACCCATACCCTTATACCATAAGGTTTTGGAAGAACCAACACTGCAACCTTGAAGAGCGCAACCCAATATCATCTTGGGAGAGCCAAGACTGCATCCCCTAAGAACGAAACACTTGCAACAGCCTGACTTTTCTGATGTACCGGTTGGCTGGCGCACACTACTGCGCGCCAATCATGTCTATAACGTGCAAAATGGGTTCGATGAAAAGCGACTGATCTATATTACTTCTCTCTATTCTCTGAACATGCCCCACTCCCTCGCCGTCTACTACTCCGTTATTCTCGACACAGTCAAGGCGAATCTGGAAGTTAACATCCGCAGCCTTGCGACAAGACTTGGGTGTGCCCAATCAACAGTCATAGTCGCCTTCAGGCCGTTCACAGAAAAGTGCCGACATCCGGGCATCCATTTGTCAGTCTCACCTTCTCCGCCCACATCGCAAGAAGTTTCTGGAGGACCTACTTAGTGGAGATGAAAGCTGGATCGTCTACGACGCTAACAACACCGCGCCGTCTGGTTCCCGCAAGGAGAAGAACAGCCGACGCAAGCCAAAACCGGCCTTCGTCCAGAAAAGATTCTCCTCTGCTGGTTCTGGGATACAAAGGAAATGTTGTACTACGAACTGCTCAAGCAAGGCTATACAGTCACCGCTCCCTATTACGCTTTTCAACTGACGAACTTGCGGAAGCCGTTCGAAAAAAAACGGTCTAGACGAATTTTTGTGCTCCTCTTTCATGACAACGCTATGCCTCACATAGGCAAAGAGACCCGTGCAAAATTGGAGGAGCCACGCTGGGACACGGTTCCACATTCACCCTATTCACCTGCTATTGCCCTCTCAGACTGCCCCCTCAAGGCTTATGCAGGCCCCTCGAGGCTTTCCAAAAAAAAACAGTTCGTCAGCTATAACCACCTTAAAGAAGTGTTCGGTGACTTTGAATTCCGATCCTCCCGCTTCTGGAAGAAGAGAGTCGCTGACCTGCTCGTTAAAGACAGTGTTCGTGATAATATGGGTGACAGGGAACGCCGAAAGAAGGCATGCACTTTAAAATTACGGGGCTGAAAGGCCGATCTATGGCGAAATCCCCCGCAAAAAGCGCCCCCTTCAGCTGTGGCGGAGGCGGCCTCGTCAGGGCAAGCCGCCTTGGACAAGGGCAGCCCGCCTCCTAGCGACGTGATTAGTGGGTGGTCAAGGTATAGTTGGTCAAGGAAATCGGCAGGACTGAAAGTATCGCATCGCGCTTTCTCACTTTTAGCTTGAAGCCACCGCATGAAAATAGATGTTTTCGCAATTCCGAACATCCCTTCATGATTACGTCTCGGTAGTGCCAGTGGAAAACCTATGCGGACTACCCGCGTCTTGACGGAAAGGTCGTCCGCGCCTAGAACCAACGGTGGGAAGAGGTCCTACTTCTCGAGTTTTTGGCCATTTCCATCCGTTTTTTCTCCACCGTCCTGTTACTAGACATCTCGGCTTTCATATTCACTACTTCCTTAACTTTTCATCCGGATTTTCGCGAAAGCTGCCTTTAAGTGGGACAGTGTTATAAATATAGATGGTTATTATTGTTTCACATAGCCTAGCGGTCGATGCGTCTTGTTGCTCCTAGTACCACATCAGAAAATGATTCCCTTGTAGCCTTTAGGCAGCGTTCATAATTTTAGAAATTGAGAGTTGTGGAAAGACATTAGATAGGTATCGACTGGGAGAATCGCGGGATTTTCGGGATTGTGGAAATGCAGAACTGTGGAATTTGCGGAGAAGCATTAGATACGTCTCGATTTGCATGCTACGAAGAGACGAGAGAATTGGAAGAAGGAAAGGAATGGAAGTGCAGAATTGTGGAATAAGCGAAATTGTGGAAATGCAGAATCGTGGAATCTGCGGAAAGGGATAAGACACGTATCGATCAGGAGAATGGCGGAATTTGCGTTTCTAAGGAAGTGCAGAATTGTGGAATTCGCGGAAAGCATCAGATACGTATTGATTTCCATGCAACGAAGAGACGAGAGGAACAAAGAAACTAAGAACGGGAAGTGTCATTTTTGCAAAGTCCTCAATTCAGTACATCCACTACCTATCTAATGCATTTCCGCAAATTGCAAAACTATGAACGCTGCCTTACAAATCTAATTGCATCTTTCATTTACGTAGATTGTTGTATTATGTTAGTGTAGTTTAGCAGTACATCGACGCAGCTGATATCAGGACATAAAATATGTGTGTTCACCCAGTGACATTGAGCATCGTACACTTCAACTATAGTGGTCGTATTGTAGTAGTTTGCGGTGTACAGGAGTACCCATCTAGTTGCTAGTGAATCGTACCGGCCGCCACCAGTCATAATCAGAACCGATCCGTCATCATTTAAATTCCCGTACCACTTCTTACAACAACTATGAGCGTGAACTCTCCACGGCCAGTTGGGAAAAAGAAACGGATTCGGCGATACTCGCCTTTTGACGCTCTTCATCGAATCTTCTCAACCGTTATCACTTTGGAACCCACCATAATTTCCCTCGTCCAAGCCTGCTAAACACCTATTAGTGTCAGCATTCTGGGACCAACGAGAAAGGCGAAACGGTCTCGGCGACATTTGCGTTTGAAGGCTCCTTATCAGCCCTCAACAGCTGCTATCACTTTGAGTCCACCACCACTAGGGTCCCCTACCGCCCTATATATCATTTGTGGAATCCAGGGTCCCAGCTTTACTGCGACGCAAGTTATGAATTTCGTGATAGGCAGACGGGCACTCACACACACATATACACACAGACATACTAAGTGAATTATATAGAGTAGGATAACTATATTTTCATAGTTATAGAGTTAGTAGCGGTTGAGCTATCACACAGTACTGCGCGAATAACACAGCAGAATTACGTAATGGGGAAGTGGTCGATATTGACCAACCGATATCAAAGATGTCCATATCGCACAGTTTTACATTGTAATAAGCCCAACTGAGCGCTAGCCAACTGATATTTCTACGAATACCTATCACGTAGTTCAAGATTCAGAACATCGCGCCTTATAGGTGGTGATCTCGGAGTGCAAACTATATTCAATTGCTAAGCATTTAGTGCTTGAAGGCAGTGATCGGGGAATTTGGATGGAAAGTGAGAAATGTAGTGAATATAAAAGTGAAAGTGCTTAGTAACACGATGGTGAAGAAAAAACTGAACGAAATGACCTAGGCTGGAGGAGCTTTCCAGTGGTATGTTGCCGAGTCGTAAACATGATGGGACGTTCGGTAATACGACAGCATTTATTTTCTGGAATGAGCTTCAAACTCAAACTGAGAAAGCGCGCTGCCATACTTTGGATCCTGCCGCGTATGTTTGGCCGCTCTCATCTTAGCCAAACAGGAATCACGTCGCCTGGAGACCGGGTATGTCATCTAAAGGTGTCAGTTGCTGAACGTTGCGCCGTCCCTACATTTCAGGGGTGCGCTTTTCAACGGAGATTTCGCCATAATAGGCCTCTTGGGCCTCTAGTCTTCATGTAAGTGATTTCTTTTATGGATTTTTCAATAACCACATCATCCCTAACCCTGTCTTTGAGCCTTATAGGTGGCTGATAGTTCTGTTGTTTACTACTGCATGTCGTGTTAATCAATAATTTCTTTACTTGCTGAGCATCTAATTCCCTTATGTTGGCAGTAGATCCAAATGCCAGTTATTGAAGTTTATCGTTTTTGTAAACATGCACCACTGTGTCAATTAAAGTGGACACCCAGCATTGTTGCTGGTTCCGCAAGAAGAAATGAACCACTTGCTTTGCTCGGTCGTATCTTGATCAGCCATGTATATCGCCATATCAAGGGACATGCACCATTATTTCGAACGCTATGCAATTCAGCGGTCGATACATCAACAGCTGATATCAGAACATAAACAAAATATGTTCACCCAATGGCACTGAGCATCACATGCATTTACTATAGCGGTCGTACAGTAGTAGTAAGCGGTGCACCGGATTTCATTCCATCCACTTCCTGAGGGCTCTTATCAGCCCCTGTAAGCCATTATCAGTTTCGATGATCACCATTAAGGTCCCCATACCATGCTATACCTGTGAATCTTAACATTCCACTAACATCCGCAAAAGTGGGGACTCGGTGACATTTGCCATTTCAGGCTTCTTATCGTATCTTATCAACCGTGATCTATTTGGATCATCCACTAGTAATGCCCCCGTCCCACCCTGCTAAACACCTGAGTGCCGTCGCTGTGGGATTAACACCAAAAGCGAAACGGATATATCACAAGGTGCACTTCTAAACCGCGAGAGCGGTCTTAGAAGTGCAACTTGTGATAAATCCAATAAAGAGCGAGACCGATCGCGTGAATCTCTTGATTGATATGTATCTTTTACTTCCACCTTAACGTGCGAACAGCGAACTCTGAACAATACCTTGGGCCACGTTCATACTTTGCGCCTGCAGGGCGTGGCTGCGTCACAGGCAGCGAGAGAGAGTGGCACAGGGGAGGTGCAGAGATGACGCAGGCAACGAGGCAGTGTGGAGACGCAAGATACGCGGCCACGCCCTGCCGCAGACACGTAAAGTATGACTGCGGCTTTAGGGGTGCAACTTGTGACGATTTTCCCCTCCCCTCACCGCCACAGCACCTGTTTCGTGAATTTAGATCTCAGTGAAAGTCTTGCTTTGCATTGAAATACTATTCTCCTCTTCATAACCTTTTTGCAGGTGCTTGATTACTAACGTGCTCTTGTGTTAGCTGATACCAACAGAAGCTACCCTCTCGTAGCTCTGAACATAATCCGAAACAAAATTTACTGTTTCTCCTTTGTATGTTCGATAGCTTTTCCGCATATGCGGCGTAGGGGAAATCCCTTTTCCAGTCCGCTTGTTCCTGGTGATTTAGTTCATCCCATCTGTCCGCAATTCTGAAGCCACATGATTTTCAGTGCTATCATCAGCGGTATTGTTCATATTAACCATAGGGCGGAGTCAACCTACCTCTTTTTTGCAGACGCTCTTGTTGTGACATTAGCTCTCAATGCAGAGAAGGCATGAATCACCTGAAACAATAAGCTTTGACCCTGTTTTCCGATTGTAGAAAAACATCCGATGTACATTTGCCACGAAGAGTGAACTCGAAAGAGGATTACTGCATTTCACGCTCTTAAATCTATCAAAGTTACGGAGTACTTACACGCATAGAAGCGTTCCAAGATGGTGAGAACTGCCTTAGCTTATCCACTTTTTCCCACATTGCGTCGAGTTCCTTGTTTTTTCGACGATCAAACACAAGCTAAAATTAGAAACTTTACGCAATACCATTGGGCATTCACTTTGCTATCGCTGTTCTCACATTGGGATCAGCCCGCTGCAGCTCCTCTACGTTGAGACCGAACATTTCCTTTGCCATTTGGTCCAAGATGCTGTCAGCTGCAATAAGTTGAGTACAATGGCTAAACTGCTTAGGAACGTGTCAACAAACTTCCGGCAGGCCACAGGCCAAACCCGCCGATCTGGGCCAGAAAATACAGAAGCACAACCAGATGCATTGTGGGCATGGCCGAAATGATGCAAACCCCCGCTGAGTCCCTTTTATACGGCTCGCTATCACTTGCACTGCTACCCATATCACTTCTCATCCCTTTATTCCTCTCCGGTCATGTGCATGCACGTCTCGATTGTTTCCGACTTTCGCTGGCCATTTCCTAGGGGATGCGCCACGCACTCGAATTCCTTTCAACGTGATCAAAAAAATGATGCTCTCACCGTGCAAAATGAAGCCATTAAGAAAGCTATATTGTCCTCCTAACTATACAACTATACGATTCCCTTTGTGGATAACTGTATGTTTCTCTTGAGGATTCATTTTCTGTCTACACATGTACAAGTTTCCTGTGAGCAGCTGTTGTATAATTTCCTTGCATCTTTTTTGGAATGCCTCTAGAGATCAGCTTTCGAGAATTTTTTGTTGAAACTTTTCTAGGCTCACGACGTCACGCTCATGAAACTGGTGCACCATCCGTTATCGATATATTAATATTTTCGTGCGATTGGAAGAAGTGAGTTCCTCCTTTACGAAGTCTAGTCCTAATTTTCATGTAAATTTTCAGGGAAACCATTCAGAATTCGACCGGAGAGAGAAGTTGAAAAGTAGTTGTGAGAAGATGGAAGCCTATTATGGGTACCTTAGATCACGAACAAAGTAGTACAGCATTTGATACCGTTGCGATGATTGCGCCATAGATTCATTTTGGATTTTTTTTTAAATTCAGTTTGTCATTCGTGAAAAGAATGAATATTATGTACAGATAATGTTGAATTTTTATGGGTCTTGCATCCTTCATATTTGGTTCAGCCTTTTGGTTTGATTTTTTACAGGTACGGTACAACTACAGATGGTGAACGTTAAAAAGGGTGTTTTGGCAACGTGCGATCCAGCAATGCGACAGCTTCTGATGCATTTAGATGAGTCAAGGACACCTTGGCAGCAAGTTCATCGTCAAGGTAAGGGTTGATGTGTTGCTTTTCAAGCGCTGATAAACGGACTTGTTCAATTCTCCTAACTATCTGTCACAGCAACTCGCTACTACGATGATAACGAAGTGTTTGAGTAACTATTCACAAATTTTTTTTCCGGATGCTAACGTAATTCTTTGATTATTCACTCTGCTGAAATAGTTTTGTGCTGAGTCTCCACAAAAAAGTTCATATTTGCTTACCCCAATAGCTGTGGTGTTTCGGAGATTAATTAGAATTCCAGAGATAGGATTCACTGTTGTGAATTGCCTACAGCAATTTAGCACATGGTACTGTGCATTAAAAGGACATGCTACGATATAAACGGTGCTGCTTTTCGATCAGCAATTTCGAAATTCCAAACAAACAAAGTCCATTTCCGTTTGGTTGATTTTTATACTGATACAAGATTGTCGCGACCTGTGGGTAGATTAATTAAGTCATTTTCGTTGAACCAAAGTATTTGGAACCTCCTAGGAACTGAACGGAACCCATTTGTTCATTGATCGGGAAATTGTGAGGAATCTTGAGGAAAAGTTGGATCAACTGAGGGAACAGATAGATCCATTTTATAACGCGAATTGTTGAAGATGGGGTGAGGGTACTTAAGCCAGAAAATCACTTCACGGCGTTCGCACTCGCGCCGTCACTAGTACGACTTGGGAATCGATTACCATTGGAGCCCGGCAGAGCGTGGCTGCGTCACCTCCGCGCTTCCACCCATGCCACCCTGCCTCCTCCATCCATGCCACACTGCCTCTCTTGAAGGGTGCCATGCTCTGCCACTGGCACTCGCACCCGGTTTTTTGGCGTAAGTAGCATCACCTGTTCAAGATGAGACCATATAAGAGACCCTTTATTACTTGTTCATCAGTGATGCCTTCGAAGGGCTGCTAGTATCGAAATTTTCTGATATCAGGATGTATAGCTCTAGGACAGATATTTCTAAGGACGCCGTCAGAACGCAATTTTGTGGCGTCGCACTTTCGCACGCGAAGTTGCGGCATTCCACAATCTCAAGGTCTTAGCATCGCGTGCGAAAGTGCGACGCCGCAAAATCGCAAAGGCTGACGGCGGCCTAAAGCGGCGCAGCACAATATGTGCGAGCCAGAGGTGCCGCGTGGTGTTAAGTGCTAAGGCTATTGCTACCAAAGTAAGGCACAATACACGGCAACTCGCTTCAGGACACATCACATTCGGCAACCCTAGGCATCGCAGCATGTGCGGCGCGAAATCCTGTCCTAACGATATTTAAATTCTCATGACACGATAAGAGCGATAAAAACAGAAAATGCATGTTCTCACTGGTTCAGCGACATACACATTACAAAATTACATACATATTGCAAGTAATTTTTGAGGCAGGAGGATCACTACTTAACAGATTTGGCAGTTTTGATTGCAGAGTTGCTCTGCACCTTGTATGTGATCGCTAAGTTTTACAGCAGCTCAAGTTCTGAATGACTTATCGTAAACTGTCGCGAAAATCCTCACCGGCTAGTATGCACAAGCCGAATTTCGACACCTATATGGAGGGTAAACGAACTGCTATGGATCTAGAGCTGATAACGTCGTTACCTGAAACGCAAGTGAAATGTATGTCACAGCATAATTCTCCAACATGTTGTTCATATCGACTTCGATGGGATATTTCATAATGTTGATCTAAAGAAGGTGAAAATTGATGTAGTTCTTTTTGTAACGAGTGTCAGACGCGGTTCTACCGCCTATTACCTAAGAGGGCACAAGTACTAGTACGTGTACTTTTGCTTTTTATTTCTGGTTTACTGCTTTCTTTACCCACCCTTGAGATTTTGTGGTGATCATTGTTCACGAGAACAGACATTTTGTGATTTTTGAGGCATCAACGACCCTAACCGTGGTAAACTGATATGCCTACAATGCTGTCACAAGTGATGGCGACACAGGAGATAAAGCTGACAATGAAAATTGGTCTGATGGCAATGATCCCTTTTCTGCTCGTCTGCTTTATGAGTTTTCTAGCAGTAAGAAAAGCGAACGCACAGCAGGGAAAGGTTCCAACCTGGAATATGTCATTGCATTTCAAGAAAATTCATTTGGTGTCTTCTCATGGCAATACCATCTCACTATTCATGTGTTTTCAAACAACAAGTGTTCCGCGAAAATTTATGCAATTCATTAGTTAGGAAATCCATTTCAAAAGAGAATTACCTGGCAAAACAAGTAGAAGAACTGATGAAACATGACGAATCCTTCAACAGTGCTGAAATAACTCTTATGAAGTGTGCTTTGAAATGGTCCTTGTTCTCCAAGATAACCCTTTAGAGGTTGTACAGCTTTGAACGCTGATAAAACAGTTAAGCCGTTTAGCCTTACTGCAGCTTGCGCACTCAGGCTTTTTTTCATTGCCGATGTCCTCAGCATTTAGTCCGGCGGGGACATGTAACCACAAGCTTTTGTGGGATCTTCTTCAAATGGATATCGATGGCTTTTTTGGATGAGGACAAGAAGCTTCCGGTTGTACGGCTTCCGATAGCCTTCTAGCTGTGAAGAGTGGGGCAACGTTCACAGCTGACCGGCATAGTTGCCCTCGCATTATGTATTACCTTATGTAGGTTGGGACGCACGGATTTTGACCTTGGCCTGCGACCCTTTGACAGCCTGCGGCCATAGGTCTTGTGACATAAGTTATTCAGGCAATCGGTTCAGGTATATCCTATCCTCTAAATAAGTCTGTTCCGCTGTATTCATGGTGGGTGATGCTACCTTGACATGATGCTTAGAAAAAGGTAGATTTTCAAACTAAGAGAAAATTAAAAGAAAACTTTCCATATGTCAGAGAAGATCCGATTTGGTAAATCCAAATGTCACTCACTTCACTATTGGTACAATGGTCCGCTCGCTTTATGTGTGGAAGAGAAAGCTGTCACAGAGAGATTACGTCGAAGGGATGAGCATGGTCACCACGCGACTTGTCGGCCCCAATGCCCGTGTGTCCCAACCGTCACCCAAGTGTCACCACTTCAGGGATGCAGAGGGTGCAAAAGCATTGTAAGAAGGATTGACTTTTCATTTCTCGGTTTCTTTACCATTACAGTACACCGCACTTCTACTTTCATATCCCACAATCGGACAAAAATTTCCCTAACGCTATCCTCAAGCTGAATGTTTGATGCGTAAAAGGTATTCACTACCTATTCACAACTCGTGTGATAGCACTTGCTGCTCTTTAGTAGGTATATGTATACTATAAACATATGTTGTATATGTTCTGCTGTCAGGGTCAAGTGTTGTAGGGAAATCCTCAACAGATGGTTGTATTTTTTTTGGTGGTTGAGAAGGAGCGTTGAAAGGAGTGCTGTCATCGATTGGGAGGCTTTTGTATCCCTACTATATACAAAACGCTTCGTCTGTCTCTGTTCTGAACTGCATCACGGTTCAATGAGGTTTGGTGGTTCTGTGGTAGCAGACGCTAAGCAACATCTATAGTACTATTTATTTTACTAACAGAATAACACAACTAACATAGCAACAACTCCGTACAACTGGGAAGAAGGATTTGTTTACCTGAAAGGAGTAGCGGGAAGCTCGAGAAGGGTATAGGTGTTTAGATTAATTCTTAGGTTCATTATGCGGTCCGTGTTCATTGCATGTGGCCGTTGTGAGGCTTTTGTGGCAGATCCTTTAGGTGCTTATCTTTATTCATTTTACCTCGCTCATCGAGGCTTAAGATTAGGGCCGTCCTTATGGACGGGTAGATTGAGTTGCTTATTGAAGAGCTGGATGCGAGTGCCCCAAGCTTACCGGAGAGCGGCCTTTATACCCAGTTTCGGAGGCGGTATTTATACCCAATCTGATAGGCGGTACAGACCCCTCCTTATTACCGTGCCGCGGGAAGCCGCTGATGACAATGGGCGTCCCGCGTAGGCCAGGGCCGCCGCTGAACCGACCGCAGAGCTTACGGGGGACCTGCCGCTGCCAAACCAACTTGAGGGGTCTTCCCAGGAATCATGACGGGAGTCATGGCAGTCTCTACGTCCGTCCGTCAAGAAATTAGGTACTATGACCCAAACGACCTGTGGAGATGGGGACAAGTTTGGCATGGGTAGTGTAGGGACCCGTCCAAAGTGGTTGTCGCTTGATATGGTAGTGGGTTCTGAAGAAATTCATAGAAAAAAGGCGATTCCAACCGAAAGAGGATTAATGTCACGGGTGCCTCCGAAAACTGCATGAGCCATTATAATTGTGCTGATCCTATCATGAACTTGAAAAGTAATGTTCCCGTTACAATAAACGCGGGGCTAAATACTACTTCTCCAGTTCCGTGCGGAATGTTCAAAAGCCATTGAGGTGGGTGTGATGGTGCACTACTGCAACCAAGTGTCTCCTTGAGAGATACTTACCAATGTAAAATTGAGCTTTGGTGGCAACAAATGGTAATGTATTGCAAATCACCGCACTTAAATCTACGCCTTACGTGGCAATAATCTATGTTAAAGAACCAACCAGCTCGACAATAGTGCCATGTAGTCGGTAATCGAAAAGTGAACCATATCTGCAATCTGTATCTGTCTCAGATGGTGCGGCTCTTGAAATAGCTAATTTACGAATTAACAATATTGTTTGCCAGGATTGGATGCATAGCTAAAAACTGACTCATGTTTCGTTATGTGGACCGAGAAGCGGAGTGGTCGTGTCGTCAACCTTGTCATCAGCTTCATTGTAAAGTTGTATTTTTATAGTTATAACTACACCAGTTGAGCTATAGCACAGTACCACGCAAATCATACGGGAGAATAAGGTAATGTGGGAATAGCCGATACTGACTAAGATAGCTCAGCTGTTATCTTTGCATATACATACCACCAAAGCATTCCTTTCAGTATCCTTCTATAGTTCTGTTAGGTTGGAAGGAAAGGGTTCTGACCGTTTTTCGCGTTCACAAGATAATTTCAGGTCTCAGAGCGCGTCATCATGGATCAGCTTACATATTGTGCTCCTCTGATAGACAAGAAGTTGCTCTTTCTAAATATACCAGTTGGCTGGCGCACACTACTGCGCGCGATTCATGTCGGTGACGTGCAAAATGGATTCGTTGCAAAGCGAGTGTATCACGCCATATTCTATGCTTTTTTCCATTTCAATAGCTCAGCTGTAAGTAGAGGAAAGGAAATTCCCGCTCGCTTCCATACACAACTGTGGTCGGGCCTATCAAACCCATTTTGCACAGCATCGCCATGAATTGCGCGCAGAAGTGTGCGCCAGCCAACTGGTAAACAAAATATGTTCACCCAATGACACTGAGCATCAAACGCTTTTGCTAAAGCGGTCGTATAGTAGTATCAAGCGATGTAATGGATTTCATCCCATCCTATTCCTAACAGTTCTTATCAGCCACCGTAAGCCGTTATCACTGAGGCCCCTGTACCCAACAATACCATTGAAGTCCCTGTACCCTAAGATACCTGTGAATGTTAACATTCCACTGTTAGCCGCAAAAGCGTAGGTGACATTTTCCTTCTCACGCTCCTGATCGAATCCTATCAACCATTATCAATTTGGATCACCCACCATCAATGTCCCTGGCCCACCCTGCTTAACCCTCATGAGTGTCAGCGCTCTTGGATCAGCGCGAAAGGCGAAATGAATCTGACGACATTCGCCTTCTCATGCTCCTTATCGAATCTTATCAACCATTATCAAGCTGGATCACCCACCATCAATATCCCCGTCCTACCCTGCAGAACACCTGTGACTATGAACGCTACGGGACCAATGCGAAAAGCGAAACGGATTTGACGACTCTAGCCTTTTTACGCGCCTTATCGAATCTTACCAACCATTATCAAGCTGGATCACCCACCATCAATGCCCCCGTCCTGCCCTGCAGAACACCTGTGACTATGAACGCTACGGGACCAATAAAAAGCGAAACGGATTCGACGACTCTAGCCTTTTTACGCGCCTTATCGAATCTTATCAACCATTATCAAGCTGGATCACCCACCATCAATGTCCCCGTCCTACCCTGCAGAACACCTCTGACTATGAACGCTACGGGACCAATGCGAAAAGCGAAACGGATTCGACGACTCTAGCCTTTTTACGCGTCTTATCGAATCTTATCAACCAATATCAAGCTGGATCACCCACCATCAATGTCCCCGTCCTGCCCTGCAGAACACCTGTGACTATGAACGCTACGGGACCAATAAAAAGCGAAACGGATTCGACGACTCCAGCCTTTCTACGCTCCTTATCGAATCTTATCAACCTTATCAATGCGGGTCACCCACCATTAATGTCCCCGTCCCACCCCTCAAAACACCTTTGAGTGTCGGGACTCTAGAATCAACCCGAAAGGCGAAACGGATTCAACGACTCTGGCCTTTTTACGCTCCTTATCGAATCTTATCAACCGTTATCATGCTGGACCACCCACCATTAATGTCCCCGTCCCAACCCTCAAACACCTATAAATATGGGCGCTCTGGGATCGTCCCGAAAGGCGAAACGGATTTGGCAACATTTTCTTTCGGGGTTCCTTATCAGCCCTTATCAGCTGCTATCACTTTCGGTCCACCACCGCTGGGGTTCCCTTGGCACCCCCTACATCACTTGTAAAATTCAGCGTCCCAGCTTTGCTGCGACGCGAGATATGAATTTCGTGACAGACAGACACACACACACACGGACAGACAGACATACTTAGCGGATTATATATAGTAGGATATTTCACCAGTTGGGCTATCGCACAGTACTGCGCGAATAACACAATAGAACTGTGTAATCGGGGAATGTCTTTTTGCTGAGCATCTACTTTCTACATATAGGTGAAAGATAGTAACCGATATCGAAGATATAACCGCTGAGGAAGGTCACCATTTTTAAGAGGTCCAGATGATTTAGCGGCCGGTACCTTTTTTGAATGATATCGACGATCAATGTTTAAGAATGACATGAGTAAATCCGCTCATCAATTCACACTTCGGGTGGACTGTTCACTAGTTTAGATAGTTTAGGGATCGAGATCGACAGTTTTGGATTCGACAGCATCAACTGGTAGCAATTTATCCATTCGCTGAGCATCAATTTCACACTTATTAGCGGAAATCCAGATCGAGTCTTCATCATCCATGTAGATCGCAGAATCAAAAGACATGCACTTATCTGGAACGCTATGCAATTTAGCGGTCGATTCTTCGGCAGCAGATATCAGAACATAAACAAAATACGTTCACCAAGTGGTAATGAGCATCAAACGCATTCACTGTAGCAGTCGTATCGTAGTAGTAAGCGGTGTACCGGATCGGATTTTATCCCTTACCCATTTCCTAATGGCTCTTATCAGCCCCTCAAGCCGTTATCAGTTTCGGAAGTGCTGGACGCGAATTATGAATTTCCGGTCAAACAGACATACACACACACCAACAGACGAACTTAGCCGATTATATAAAGTAGGATATGTTCTACTCGGAGTGCCACAGGATTTTCGAATTATAAGGGAAATTTCAAAATACTGCGAAATTGGCACTTCTTGGATGACTTCACTTCACGAGTTCTTGTTCAGCCGAGTCCCAGCAAAGGTTACCACAAATGTAAAGTGCAAGGGGAGGGGTTGAAGCATTGGACTGAACACTTTGTCCTTGGTTACAGAAGTCCAGAAATGTGAACGGGTTGCTCGAATAATTGATCAAATCGCTTTAACTAAAACGGCAGAGAGCGATGAGCGCCCATACTTGCAGGGATGTTCAAAAGTATTGCCCTCAACACACAAACTTGGTTAACCACCTCAATTAACCTTGGTTTGAAAAAAATTTGAAAAATGGTTGGCGCGGGACCTCTCAAAGCAGCTATGCGCGAGCGCATTTTCCACAAATCCTTGTCCAGTAGTTGAAGCAGTTGCAGGGTAAGGCCCTTACTCGTCCATCATACGTATTCACCAGATCTAGTGCTAAGCCCCACTTTCGCAAACATCTGGACAGCTTCTTCAGCAGCAGTATGTTCAAAAAGAATGGTTATTTGAAGTCGACTTTGATTTCGCGCTATATAAATCACCAGCCCTTTATCAAAATGAGATATGCAAATATTCATAATATTGCCAAAAGTATAGCAAATGAAATGGTGCTTATTCTATGAGAAAAGATGCTGTCTGAGCCGATCCATGATCTGCCTAACTTAAAATTGTGAAAACCGGGCAACTTTGTGCTTCTGTTTGTCGGTATGTCGGTATGTAAGCATGTGAGCATGTATGTCCATTTGAATGGCTTGAAAAGGGAATGATACAGCAAAGCGACCGTTAGGTAGGGAGAAACCAATGGGTATTAGAGTATCATTGTAAAGCTATATCATTGTGATAGCACCTCCTACTTATATAAACACCCATTTTGTACCCTCGCCGTCTTTCTGCGGTGCGCTGACGTCGCAGTAGGTGTCGGCACACTGGAATGGCACGCAGGTATGTTCACTTGTAGGAGGAACTCTACCATCTGGACTAAACCGACCAGAGGGTAGGCTATTGAGTAATAATACTGTTACAATACTGTTTCAAGCTTTTCAGCAAGTTCTTGTCGGCTTAGTTAGCTATCAAAAAGTGCGTAGAGGGCCAAAAAGGGATGGTGGACCTCACAATGGGATACATTCTCCGATTTCTGTGACTAATGGGTGGCACCAGTGGATGTGCAGATAAGTGTGAATTCAACAAAGTTATAAATCCTTGCTAGATCACATCGCTGAGCAGCTTCTACTAGAATTATCGTATGGATACCAGTCAGACCGTCAAGCTGCCATCAGCCGCTTCTCCTTCTTAGGGGGCCGGCTCCGCCAGCCCTTTCAGATTTTATTTTTTTATAAATGTTACTCTTTACATACAAGGCGTCAGTAGTTATTACTCTACTCCAATGCTTCACTCTTCGATGTTGCAGTACTGGTTCTGCCAGAACTATAGGGTTTGCTTCCATGACACATGAGTCTTAACGATCTACTGCGCTCGACTCATGGCGATGTGCAAAAAGGGTTCCATTGATACGATCATCGATGTGAATGGCATTGAGTGGAAATTTCCTTCACTCCGCATTGCTTTCTAATTGAAAAAAAAAACAGTGGACTTGGGGTGTTAAGAAAGGCCTATCGGTTTCTCGCATTGCTGAGTGTCGAATCTTGTCATCTACTGCAAATCGCAGGACTGAAGAAGGCCACTTCATTTCGGCGCTTCAGACGATTTAGCGGCCGATGTCTCTTGTCACAATGATTAAAGGCATACCTTGCGATAATCAAAGTGGTCGCTTACCTTCTCAGGGCAGGTACACCCTCAGATGGTTGTGAAGACCACACCCTTTTCGCGGCGCCACGGCTCACCCTCGACGCGCACGTCCTGGTCGACCTAAGCCGAGTTGAGCCCACCGAGCCGAATCATACCTGTCCTTAGACGAACAAATTTCCATCGTGGCTGTTACATGGAGAAGGAAACTTGCGATAGGACAAGATAAAGCAGCGATTTTAATAGCGAAGGTAGCTTCAACAGGGAAGAACAGCTGAAATCGCGGCATATTGCGCGATATCAGTAGCGAAAAATCATTTCTAATCTCCCATACTCGTATGAGCACTAAGAGCAGGGGGCTTTATTTTTGTTGGTTGTGAGGGGTTTTGATTCATTTTTCATCACTGGTGAGTAAACCAGGGCCTCTACATCCTGCAACACGCGCGATAGCTCTCACGATTTTTCGCGAAGTGTGCCTTCGAAAAAATGGATTAGGAATGAAATATGTTTATTTACGATGACACTTTGGCTGGAGTGGTCACTACTGGGTGTTCAGATTGTTCAGGGATCGATGGACTTGCGTTCGACTGCATTGATTTGTAGCAATTTGTCCACTCGCTGAGCATCTGGTTCTAGCATGCTGGTGATCCTACATCAGGTTGTCGCATTGAAATTTTCACTTTATTCACAAAAAATTCACTTCAATTTATTTACAATACAATCAAATCTATTTGTTCGAAGTACATTCCATTAGAATCGATAACTCTCTGCCAACGACGAGGTAGGTCTAATATGCCATTACGGTAAAAATCAGAAGACTTAGAAGCGAAAAATTCCGCGAGGTCGGATTCAAAGTTCTCTCGAGAATCGTATTGTTTCTCAGCTAGGATCGCCTTCAAGGAGCGGAAAAGGTGGTAGTCTGTTGGGGCCAGGTCGGGGGAGTACGGAGGGTGTACCACGGTAGTCCAGCCCACAGGATTTTTTTGGCGAGCGACTGTAGCTACATGGGGTCTGGCATTGTCATGCAAAACGTAAATCCGATCCTGCTGCGTTCTGAGTTTGTCGCTCAGGCGATCCAGCTGCTCACAGTAATATTCCTTGGTGACAGTAGTATTGTCCGGTAGCAGCTCCCAGTGAATCACTCCACGCATATTCCACTAGACAGACAACATCACCTTCCGAGCCCCTTGTTCAGATTGTGGTGTTGGCACTCCTTTCTTGCCCTTTCCGAGCCATTGGCGCCTGCGGCTATGGTAGACGTACATCACCCATGACTCATCACCAGTAACCAAATTGGATAGCCAGCTCGAGTTCCTGTGTGCGGAAAGGTTTGTCATGCAGGCCTCGATGCGCTGCCGCTGATGGGTTGCAGTCAGTTGATGGGGTATCCAAGATCCCCATTTATGCGACTTTCCCATTTGATGGAGATGTCTAGCTATTGTGGAGTGATGACACTGAAATGCCTCCGCCAGATCGCGGGTAGAAATTCTGGGGTTCTCTTCTACAGCTTCCCGTAGGCTTCCAGATCGATGGTTACACTGCGTCCGGGGTGTGATGAGTCTTCAAGTTCGTAGTCCCCACCGTCGAACTTATTATACCAGTTCAAAGCTGTCTTGTAGGAGAGACTGGACTCGCCCATCGTACTGCAAATGTTCCGATGTGCTACAGCTGCTGTGTGCCTCAGACGATATTCGTGAATTAGAAGCAAACGGACTTGGTTGTGTGAAAGGCTCATTATTAACAGGTCTGAGTGCTTGAGCGGATAACACCAACGGTATCGATTGTGCGGGATCTCACCCATATACATCCCTAGAAACAGGAAATTTTTTGAAAGTTTTTAAACAAAAATATAGGACCACATAAATTTCAATGCGACAACTTAATATATATATATATATAAACCAGCTGGTGGGCGCACACTACTGCGCGCGATTCATGACGATGTTGTGTAAAATGGGTTTGTTCGGCACGACCACAGATTGTATGGAGTTGAATGGAAATTTCCTTCCCTCTGCTTCCAGTGAGCTATTGAATTGGAAAAAATCAGAGAGAATGGCGTGATAAAAAAGCATTTCGGTATCGATATACTTCACCCGCTTTACATCGAACCCATTTTGCACATCATCGACATGAATCGCGCGCAATAGTGTGCGCCAGTCAACTGGTTTAGGTCATCACTGGGAGTTTGGATAGCCTAAAGATCGATAGTTTTGTATTCGATTGCATCTTCTGGTAAAAATTTGTTAACTTGCGAAGCATCTGACGCTTACACATTGATCATAGATCCATATCTCGATTATCGATGTTTATCGTTTCCGTAAACATGCTTCACTGTTTGGAATTTTGCATAGTCTAGCGGTCGATACCCAGTTTTGCTGCCAGTACTGCATCAGAAAATGATTCCGAGTGAAACGCTTGCTTTGCTATCACAAATATAGGTTGTATCATGATTATCAATATAGATCGCAGCATCAAGAGAAATGCACTATTTTTTGGAACGCGAGGCAATTCAGCGGTCGATACATCGGCCAGTGATATTACAACAATCAAAATATGTTCACCCAAAGGCACTGAGCCTCAGACGCTTTTGCTGAAGCGGTCGTATAGTAGTAGCAAGCGATGTAAAGGATTCCATCCCATCCAATTCCTAACGGTTTTTATCAGCCACTGTAAGCCGTTATCAATTTCACTGAGGCTCCTGTACCCAATAATACTATTGAGGTCCCCGTACCCTACAGTTCCTGCGAATGTGAATATTCCACTGCTAGCCGCAAAAGCGAACCGGCCTCGGTGAAATTTCCCTTCTCACGCTCCTTATCGAATCTTATCAACCATTATCAATTTGGATCACCCACCACTGATGTGCCCGTCCCACCCTCCTAAACAGCAATGAGTGTCAGAGTTACGGGATTAACGCAGAGGCGAAACGGATTTGACACATTTGCCTACTCATGCTCCATATCAAACTTTATCAATCATTATCAAATTGGATCACCCACCATTATTGTCCCTGGCCCATCCTGCTGAACACCCATGAGTTTCAGCGCTCTTGGATCAACCGAAGCGCGAGACGAATTTGACGACATTTTCCTTCACATGCTCCTTAGCAAATCTTATCAACTTTGGTGGATTACCAAAGGTTGTACAGGCACGTGTAGTATATGTTTTGTCTTTTGTACAATAACCGACCATAATACATCGTAATAGGGGTTTATATACAGACAAATGTGGGCGGTGCATATATATGGGCTCAGTCCTGGACCGCAAAGGTCCAGTGGAGACACTTCTGTCAGGGGATGAAAGAGTGCACCGCGCCAGGGTCAAATACCTAGGATACATAGTTGATTGCACACTTATGATACCGCGAGGTCATGCCTGCGGTATCCTTTCAATAGGTACTTATCTAAGTTATGTCCTAGAACAAACAACTTATATTACCATGTTATCATTCATTTGTAGATGCTAGTTGATTAGAATAAGATATTATGGTTGTGAATCCACAACACTGGGGCGGGGCGAAAAATAGCGGTAGCTAAAATCGTGAACAAAGAAAGTAACCTTTAAGCATTTGAGATATACAAAATCGTAGCATTTCAAGAGAAAACAATACATGTGAATAGGTTTGATGTGACTAATAAAACCAAAAAAACTATTGAGTTGGCATTCAATCAGCAAATCATCTTCCTGACAACTGAAGAAACTGCTAGAATCATCACGGCAATGAAGATGGCGATTGCGATGAGGGTGATGATTGTCGATCTCCACTGCTCGATCGCGACATCAAGAAGGTGTTTGGAGTTGTAGAAGTTGAACATGTTGGCGAAGTTGGCATGCTTAGTGATTTGTTCATTGAGTGAAGTTTTCCACGGCGAGTGGAGCGCCAGTAGTCCTGCTTTAAGGATGCTGCGTTCATTCTCCGCACATTTCGCTTGACGGATATTTGCTGTCTTGGCGCTATTGAGTGAATAATTGCACTTGTTTCTTGCATGGTGTCCGAATTAACCACTGGAGGACACGGTTCTCTTCGATCTCCTATTCCGGTGACGATTCGGTGATCCAAATTTCGTGGAAAATTGACGTAAGATTTTTGTAGACAATTGCAATGGCGTCGTAGTCGTGGCGTGACAGTGCTATCGCCACTATTGTCGAATAGCTGTTGTGTACGGTATGCAGTAGAGGCGTTCGTAGTGATACTCATCTCGCCACTGTGTGCGGCTCTGGAAGGTTCGTGAGAGGTCCGATGTTGCAGCACCGGAGATGGCATTGAAAGGCTATTTCGAAAGATCATCCTTTCACTGCTGACATTACATCTTCTGCTGCGGAATTTCGCCGCAGTGTCAGCCGGTTTGAGAGAGGGTATCGCTTGGGATTCTGATTTTGTAGAGGCTCTTCCTGTCTTGGGATGCCGTAAATCAGCAAATTTCTCTTTATGGACTACAGCTGCCTCTGATTGATCGAAGTTTGTCTCCATGAAATATTCGTTTAGCCTCTCGTCTGCATTGCTCCGGGCATTGGTTCCAATCGATTTCAAGTCGATGATATCCTTCAGTAACGTTTTGCAGTTACTGACCATTACGGGTGCAGATACAACAAGCGAACTGCAGAGTGAGTTCTCTTCCTTTCTCAATGAAGTAGCTGTACCGCTGAAACCGGATATGGTATAACCAAAAACTGTCGGAGTGAGCACCAGTCCTGACGGTAGCCGTACAGCTGGACTGCTGAAGTCAGTCACTTGGTTTATGAGGTCCTGTCCAATAAGTACGTCAGGAGTTACTTTTGTGCAGCGAAGACTGCGTTGAGCGATGATGATCTTGTTCCTTCTAATGAATCCTCTGTCCGCTCGTGACAAATGAGCCGTTTTGGTACCAGATGTCAGCTTGTTCTTGGTGAAAACTGACAGGATTTGCGTTCTGGAACTGTGCCCAGCTTTCAGTGGGATCTGAGCTCCATTTGAAATGAAGGTTTCCTGAAGCTCCCCCATTCCTGTGGTAGTGAAAGGTATGGAACTTGTCGTGGGAAGCCCCAACTCATTCTTTGTTCTGGTCTTTATGAAGCTTCTTTGAGCACCTGAATCAAGAAGAATGGTGATAGGCTGATAGTTCCTCGTCGCTTCATTGAAGATCGATACAGATGCCATTTGTAGCACACACTGGCTGAAAGCCGGTCGTTTCGATTCTGCAGAGATGTCTTCAAGAGGAGCTGCGTGTAGAGCTTGCACTCTGTTCGTCTCCGATAGCTTGTTGCCATTTTTAGTGGCGGATGTCTGGGGCGGTTGGTTTGCGTCGAGAAGGCAAACCTTGTTTCCTCTTGCTGAGCCGATCTTGGCGGTAGTTCTCGCCTGTTAATAGATGGATCGGTTGTTTCCCGAACACTCCTCGATGCTGTGCATAGGGAGGAGTGATGATCCTCATTGCACTTTGGGCACTGTCCCATTGCTGCACAATGCCTTGACCCGTGATTCCTATCAAAGCATTTCCAGCATGCTCTTTGGCGCTTGGCTTCCATCCGCCGCGCCTCAGGCGTTGGTTACCTTGTGCACTGCTGTGGGGAATGTGTATCTCTGCACAGGCATTTTTGCTTTGTCCGTTGACTAAAGAACGGTTTGGTCTTGTGATGTGCTGTGTTCATCCTTCTGGAGCTGTTCATGCCTTGACTAGAACCGAACAGGGTATTCGTCGTCAATTCGGTAGTCTCTTGAAGCGTGATGATGTCATCAACGGCCTCGATTATTGCCTTCACTTCGAATCCTACGCCAGCTTCGTTTTCTCTTTTTATAACCTGGCTGCAGATATTCTCTGTAAACTTCGAAAGAATCAGACGGCGCCCTACTCGGTCTGCATTCATTAGCACTCCAGTTTGTTCCAGATGCACGATACGATACGATATGGTGCTTAGTGTGTTGCGGCAGCTTGATGAGTTTCCTTGAGCCCTTGGTAGATGCTCGATCTCATTTATGAGGATGTCCGCTATACTAGACGACCTGTCATACTGTTTCTTCAGAATGGTTACAGCGTCGTAGTACTTGTCCCCAATAACGAGGATGCTGCTGATCGAAGCAGCCGCCTTCCCCTTCAATGCTTGTTCGAGGAAAAGGAACTTTTCCTGGTTGCTTAGGTCCGCATCATTGTGAATCAGGGACTCGAAGACTGACCAGAAGGTATTGAACTCTCTGAAGTTCCCAGAAAATGTTGGAATTTCGAGGAGAGGGCGTCGAACTTGTACATTGCGTTCGTAGGAGTTGACGCTGCCAGTCCCGCTGTGAGAGTTCTCCCGGTTGCCGCTAGCCTGAGAGCTGGCAGCTTCCGTGATAAGTGACGATTGCTGTGCCAATTCTTCCTTCCTGAAGTCAGTTGTGCTCAGTCACTGTATCACCGTGATTTCTAAGTTATTAGATTCGAGCTCTAGATGTTTGTGTAGCTCGAGCATTAACTTCTCCCTTTCCTTTTGTTCCAATCGTGAATTAATGGTTTCGATCGTTTTCTCAAGGAGAGTATCGTGTAACTGCTTTGCCTTTGTGATACTTGTCATCAAATGCTTCAGCATTGCGGTCTTCTCTCTGATGAAGGCCTCACATTCTTCCTTTTGAGAAGGGAATGCGAATGGTAAATCCAAGTGCTTCATATTTGCCTCACTCGATCTGATCAGAGTGCAAGCAAGTGTAATTTTGTTTTGTATACTTGGATCTCTGCCATTTTGATGTTTTATGGCCGCTTTTCTTTCGAGAAGTTGACGTTTTCTTCGTGCTCTGTTGATTTTTGCACGGAATTCGGAACCAGTTTATGCGTATGAAGCTGTATGTGTAGCTTCAGTTACGTTTAATTTGGTTTCTAACTTCTTTGGTTCCGTGTAGGATGTTTCCTGCCACGCGGGTCTTTTTCCTTCTTTTTCTGGATTCCTCAGGGAGGACTCACACGAAATTTCAGGCTTCTTCTGTTTTCTCACTGAGGGGAACTTGCGCAGAAGGTTTCTTCTGGCTCCTTATGGAGGAATCTCAGGAAATTTCTCGAATTTCTCTCGAATTTGTTCGAAAGAAATGAGTTATTTGAGTTTGCCTGTTGTTTCTTTGAGAAAGAATGACTCAACAGGGCTTTGAATGGAAGTTTTCCGGATCCGTGTGAGGAGTCGCGGATAAACTGTTGATGTTCTTTCTAATTTTTTAGAAAAATTGAGATCAAACGTCTATTTCTCACTGAGGAGAACTGGCTTAGACGCTCACTGGGGAGAGCTAGCGTAGAAGATTTACAAATTTCTGTGTTTCTCAGGGAGAAATCGTAGAAGAAATTTGTTTTGTGGTTGAAGTTGTTCACCTTCTATCTCTCACTGAGAAGAGCTAGCGTAGAAGGGGTGGTTTTCCCAACGGCTGATGCACCAATTTGGTGGATTACCAAAGGTTGTACAGGCACGTGTAGTATATGTTTATTACGACGTACCTTTTGTACAATAACCGACCATAATACATCGTAATAGGGGTTTATATACAGACAAATGTGGGCGGTGCATAGATATGGGCTCAGTCCTGGACCGCAAAGGTCCAGTGGAGACACTTCTGTCAGGGGATGAAAGAGTGCACCGCGCCAGGGGCAAATACCTAGGATACATAGTTGATTGCACACTTATGATACCGCGAGGTCATGCCTGCGGTATCCTTTCAATAGGTACTTATCTAAGTTATGTCCTAGGGTAAACAACTTGAATTACCATGTTATCATTCATTTGTAGATGCTAGTTGATTAGAATAAGATATTATGGTTGTGAATCCACAACATCAACCGTTATCAAGCTGGATCACTCACCATCAATGCCCGTCCCACTCCGTCTATGAGTTTGAGTATAAACCCCCTAGGATCAATGCGTGAAGCGCAACGGATTCGACGACTACTTTTTCAAGCTCCTTATCGAATCTTATCGATCGTTATCATGCTGAATCACCCACAATCAGTGTCCCCGTCCCACTCCGCAAGAGACCTGTGAGTATGAGCGCTCCAGGATCAATGCAAAAAGCGAAACGGATTCGACGTCTTTAGCCTTTTTACACTCCTTATAGAATCTTATAAACCGTTATTAATGCGAATCACCCACCATCCATGTTGCCGGCTCACCCTGCTAAGCACCTGAGTGTCGGCGCTCTAGGATCAACCCGAAAGGCAAAACGACTTTGGTGACATCCGCCTTTTGAGGCTCCTTATCAGCGCGTATCAGCTGCTATCACTTTCGGTCCACCACCGCTGGGGTTCCGTTGGCACCCCCTATATCACTTGTAAAATTCAGCGTCCCAACTTTGCTGCGACGCGAGATATGAATTTCGTGACAGACAGACGGACACACACACAGACATACTAAGCGAATTATATAGAGTAGGATCGCTCAGTATGTCTGTCTGTGTGTGTAACTGTCCGTGTGGTCGTGTGTCTCTCACGAAATTCATATCTCGCGTCGCAGCAAATCTGGGACACTGGACTTTACAAATGATATAGGGGATGGCAAGGAGACCCAGGCGGTGGTGGAACGAAAGTAATAGGAGCGGATTCGTGCTGATAAGGAGCCTTGAAAGGCAAATGTCACGAAAGCCGTTTCGCCTTTCGGGTTGATCCTAGAGCGCTGACACTCATAGGTGTTTTACGGGATGGAGCGGGAACATTAATAGCGCTTGATTCAACTTGATAACAGTTGATAAGATACGATAAGGAGCGTGAAATGGCAAATATCGTCAAGTCCGTTTCGTCTCTCGCGTTTACCTTAGAGCGCTGACACTCATAGGTGTTTAGCAGGGTGCGTCAGGGACATTAATGGTGGGTGATCCGAATTCATAATGGTTGATAAGATTCGATAAGGAGCGTGAGAAGGCCAATGTCCTTGAATTTGTTTCGCTTTTCGCCTTGATTCCAGAAAACTGACACTCATAGGTGCTTAGTAGGGTGCGCCAGGGACATTAATGGTGGGTGATCCAAATCGATAATGGCTGATAAGATTCGATAAAGATTGTTAGAAGGCAAATATCGACAAATGTTAAGGAGCGTCGAAAGGCAAGTGTCACCAAGCCTGTTCCGCTTTTTCAGCTGACAGCGTCACATTTACAGGTGTTGTAGGGTGCGGAAACATTAATGGCGGGATAAGACCCATTAGGAAATGGATTGAATGAAATTAGGTACACCGCTTATCACTACTATACGACCGCTATAGTAAAAGTGTCTGATGCTCAGTGCTATTGGGTGAACAAATTTTGTTTAAATTCTGATAGCAGCTGCCGAAGTATCTCCCGCTAAATTGCCCAGCGTTCCGAATAATGGAACACGTCTTTTGATACTGTGTTCTGGATGATCAAGATACGACCTCGATTTGTGATAGCAAAGCAAGTGATTCATTCCCTCATGCGGTGTCAGTAGCATTAATGGGTTACCGACCGCTAGACTATGTCAAGTTCCAAATAGTCATGCATGTTCACAAAAAAAGATAGGCATGGGCATGTGGATCTACCAGTTGGTCGGCGCACACTACTACGCGCGATTCATGTCGATGGCGTGCAAAATGGGTTCGATGCAAAGCGAGTGAAGTATATTAATACCGAAATGCTTTTTTATCAGCCATCTTCTCCGCTTTTTTCCAATTCAATTTCTTAGTTAAAAGCAGAGGAAGGTAAATTTCCACTCAATTCCTTACACAACTGTGGCCGGTCCGATCAAACCCATTTTGCACAACATCGCCATGAATCGCGCGCAGTAGTGTGCGCCCGCCAACTGGTAGTGTTACATTCGATTGCACCAATTGGTAGCAATTTGTTCACTTGCTGAGCATTTAATTCTTACCGTTTATGGTAGATCCATATGCCAGCTATCGACGCTTATCTTTTTTCAAAACATGCACCACGATTTGGAACTTCACATAGTCGAGCGGTCGATACCTAGTATTGTTGCTGGTACCTCATTAGAAAATTATTCGCTTGCCTTGCTATCATAAATCTTGGTCGTATCTTAATCATCCGTGTAGAATGCAGTATCAAAATACATGCACCATTATTTGGAACATTATTCAATTCAGCGGTCGATACTTCGGTATCTGATATCACAACGCAAACAAAATATATTATCCAGTTGCACTGACGCTTTCACTTTAGCGGTCGCATAGAAGTGGTAAACGGTGTACCGGATTTTATCCCATCCACTTCCTCTTATCAACCTCTGTAAGCCGATACCAGTAAGTCGCCATTAATTCCCGTACCCCGTAATACCTGTGAATGTGGACATTCCACTGCCAGTCATAAAAGCGAATCGGACTTGGTGACATTTGCCTTCCGACGCTCCTTATCAAATCTTATGAACCGTTATCAGGCTGGATCACCCACCATCAATGTCCTCCTCCTACTCTGCAAAACACATCAAACAAACATCTGAGTGAACGCTCTAAGACCGATGCGAAAAGCAAAACGGATTCGACGACTGTAGCCTTTTTACGCTCCTTATCAAATCTTATCAACCGTTATCAGGCTGGATCACAGACCACTGATGTCCTCCTCCCATTCTGCCGAACACCTGAGTATGAACGCTCTAGAATCAACGCGAAAAGCAAAACGGATTCGACGACTCCAGCCTTTTTACGCTCCTTATCAAATCTTATCAACCGTTATCAAGCTGGATCACCCACCATTAATGTCCTCGTCCCACTCCGCAAAACACCTATGAGTGTCAGCGCTATTGAATCAACGCGAAAGGAGAAACAGATTTGGCGACATTTGTCTTCCAAGGCTCCTTATCAGCTCTTATCAATTGCTAACACTTTCGGTCAACCACCGCTATTGTCCCTTTGCCACCCCCTACATCCCTTGTAAAATTCAGGGTCACAGCTTTACTGCGAAGCGAGATATAAATTTCGTAACAGAGCAAAACTTAAGCAAAACTCCATACCGTACTTCTCAGTTCGTCGATATGCCCTACCATGTTCGCGCCGAGCATATTGTGAATTTACCTCCTGATTCGGAATCATTTGTACCATGTGTGCTTCACGATTCCCAATCTGCGCGTGGTCTTATGCTAAGTTTCGAGACGCACAAACTTGTCCTGCAAATATCTCTTCAGTGCATCATTCTTACTGGTATTCAAGCTCACCAATCAGTCAATGACCAATGACCGTATATGAAGGTATGCGTCTGGCTATTGCTGGCACGATGCTGCCAGGTGACCATGAGCCCCGAAAATCACGGCACTCCAATATTGCTAACCACGTGTTCCACCGCTACCACTGCTAATGATCCGTCATACAAGGTAGATATTGAGCAGTGTGACTCGAATAGGAGCAATAGCAGCAACTGAAAAATCTCCTAGACCCCTTTTCTGACGTTTTTTCTGAGCATCAATATGACAAGGGAAGTTGCACAGCGGGAAAAGTGCATTTTTTTCACAACCAATGACCCCCCTGCAAGAATTCGACCATATCGAGTTCCAAGCAATTACCGGGAAGAACTACAGAAGCACGTCAATGTGCTGTTGCGCGCAGGAGTGATGAAGAAATCTCACATCCTTTGGGTACATAATTTAGTAATGGTCCGTAGAGGACCACTTCGATGCGTGGTACGGGGTATGGACCACTTCGATGCGTGGTACGGGGTATGGATCAGGGAGGGTTTCAGGTGACGGCCTTAATTGGATGTCGCGAAGACCGGGGCGACTCGTCCTTTTTACGGACCACGACTAAATTATGACCTAAGGGGTAGATATTCCTTCATCACTCCTGCGCGCAATAGCATATTGACGTGGTTCCCGGTTTGCTTGGAACTCAATGTGGTCGAACTCTTGCAGGGGTCATTGATTGTGAAAATATACTCTTCTCTCGCTGTGCAACTTCGTATGTTCTAGTTTATGGTTTGCAAACGCAAGGGTCGCTGTCGCATTATTTCGTTGGATAAGTGCGGCAATGAGGGCGTCTTTATCCTTTTTATTTAGTGAGGGAGACCCCTAGTTATCGAACTGTGGTGATTCTGCGGCGGGTACTGTATTTCTTTTTGCAGTCTCTTGGAACTGAAATTTAGTCAGGGTTTGTCGCGAAGAACCATCACCACGCCATGAATTGTCTGGTTGGGAAAGTGTGTTGTGTGTGAATGTTGAGTTAATTTACTAGTAGGGCTCCTTAACGGAACTAAAGGATCGGACGTCCTCTTGTCGTCCGTTCCCCCTAAGTTCACATCCAGCCTTCGGCATGCCACAAGTTCACACAACAGAGTATTCAAGTTCATGATAACTTCAATATACAACAGTAACACAATACAAGAATCGAGCAATAGGATAGGCAAGCGACACGTAAAACAGGGAAGAACCCCAGGACGGTCCAGAAGACGTTTCGCCTTCGCTCTGCAAATTCCGATCGTTGATGAGTCGATGCCTCCGCCTTTCCCGCTCCCTCTCAATGTCCCGCTGCCTCTGCAATTCCTCCTGCATTCTCTCTGAAAACAAAGTGCGAAAGTCACATTGAGAGTAAACATGAGACCAAGATAAAGATAATCAACTGTTCCCTCACTTAGATAGGGTCAGGATAGGGTTACAAGGGTCACATTGCAATTTGAATACCCACACCCTTACACTATTACGTTTTGGGAGACCCAACTTTGCAACCTTTAAGATCGGAACCCATTATCATCTTGGGATTGCCAAAACTGCAACCTCTAAGAGCGGAACACTCACAACAGCCAGTCTTTTCTAAAGTACCAGTTGGCTGGCGCACACTACTGCACGCCAATGATGTCTATGACGTGCAAAATGGGTTTGCTGAAAAGCGACTGATCTATATTACTCCTCTCTATTCCCTGAACATGCACCGCCTCCTCGCCGTCGATTACTCCGTTATTCTCGGCACCGTCAAGGAGTATCTGGAAGTTAACATTCGCAGCCTTCGCGGCGAGACTTTGGTGTGCTCAATCGACAGTCGTAGTCGCCTTCAGGCCCTCCGTTACAGAAAAGTGCTGACTCGATGGATAACTCATGTCTTGAGCGATAGCATGCGGTACATCCGGGTATCCATTTGTCAGTCTCCTTCGCCCACATCGCAAGAAGTTTCTGGAGGACCTGCTAGTTACTGGAGATGAAAGCTGGATCCCCTACTACGCTAACAAGCATCGCGCCGTCTGGCTTCCGCGAGGAGATCAGCCGCCAACGCAAGCCGAATCCGAGCTTCTTCCCAAAAAGTTTCTCCTTTGCTGGTTCTGGGGTTCAAAAGAAATGCTCTACCAGGAATCGCTCAAGCAAGTCCACACCGTCACCGCTCCCTATTACGCTTTTCAGCTGCAGAAACTTGCGGAAGCCTTTCGAGAAAAACGGCCTGGACCAACTTTTGTGCGCCTCCTTCATGACAACGCTAAGCTTCACATAGGTAAAGAGACCCGTGCAAAATTGGAGGAGCTAGGCTGTGACACGGTTCCTCATTCGGCCTATTCACCTGGTATTGCCCTCTCAGATCACCACTCGCTCCGACCCCTCAAGGCTTTCCCAAAAAAAAACAAAACATTTCGTCAACTATGACCACATTTGACAAGTGGTCGGTGACTTTTTGACTTCCAATCCTCCCAGTTCTGGGAGTAGAGAATCCCTGACCTGCCCGTTAGGTGGGACAATGTTTTAACTAAAGATGATTATTATTGTTTCATATAGCTCAGCGGTCGATACATCTTGTTAATCCTTGTAATCCTTGTTAATTCCATGCTACGAAGGAACGAGAGAATTAGAAGAAGGAAAGGAATTTAAGTGCGGTTTGTGGAATTAGCGGAATTGTGGAATCTCCGGAAAGGGATAAGACACGTACTGATCTGGAATTTGCTTTTCTGTGGAAATGCAGAGTTGCGAAATTTGCGAAAAGCATTAGATAGGTAATGATTTCCATGCAACGAAGAGACGAGAGGATTGGAGAAACTAAGGACGGGAAGTGTCATTTTCGCAAATTCCACAATTTCGCACATTCACAATTCCCCCGATCGATATCACCTAATGCTTTTCCGCAAATTCCAAAACTATGAATGCTGCCTCACAAATTTAGTTGCATCTTTCATTTACTTAGATCGCATCATTATCTCAGTATAGTTTAGCGGTCGCTACATCGCCGCAGTTGATATCAGGACACAAACAGAATATATATGTTCACCCAGTGACATTGAGTATCATACACTTCAACTATAGTGGTCGTATTGTCATAGTTTGCGGTGCACAGGAGTTCCCATCTAGTTGCCAGTGAATCGTACCGGCTCTCGCCAATCATAATTAGAACCGATCCGTCACCATTAAAATTCCCGTACCACTCCCTACAACAAATTTGAGCGGGAACACTCCACTGCCAGTTGGGAAAGAGAAACGAATTTGGCGACACTTGCCTTTTGACGCTTTACCACCACCATTGCCATCGTCCAAACCTGCTATTAGTGTCAGCACTGTGGGATCATGGGGAGAGGCGAAGCGGTTTGGCGACACTCGCGTTTCGAAGCTCCTTATTAGCCGTTGATAGCTGCTATCAGTTTAAGTCCACCACCACTAGGGTCCCTTACCACCCTCCATATCATTTGTGGAATTCGGGGTCCCAGCTTTACTGCGAAGCGAGTTATGATTTCGTGAAGAGCAGACGGACACTCACACACGAATGCACATAGACATACTAAATGAATTATATAGAGCAGGATAACTATATTTCAATAGTTGTATAGTTAGTACCAGTTGGGGTATCGCACAGTACTGCGTAATAACACAACAGATTATGTAATGGGGAAATGGTCGATACTGACCAACCGATATCAAAGATGCCCATTTTCGATTGGCTATTCCACGCACCATAAGCCGGCCGTGATTACGTACTAAGGATGGCTACAGTAACTCAAAACCAGATTAAACGGCGCGAAAATGCCCAGCCAACACTGAGTTCACTCCAAAACGCGAACTCTCTTTCGTCACGAGGAAGTAAAGGTGCTAGTGTAGTTGAGGGAGGGGCACTCAGTGTCACGTTGTCATTGCTAATCTGATGTCATCGAGAATCAACTGTACGCTAAGGTGTATATTTTTACCTATGCCTTATTTAAGGAGAAGTAGGGGTTCCCCTCAACTAAGGCTTATACAGAACTCTGGGCAGAAATAGCGTTGGAGAACGAGCGTAGTGGAGTGCCCCCTATCCATATCAACATCTTTGCCGTAGAACTAGTCGCTGGTGACGGCCTAGTACAGTTGAAAGGTTCTTTAGACACTATACGTGGAGTAAGCATGCAATATCGACATTCATTTTATGATAGATAAGATTCATTTCACTGGTTACAATATATACATATCTCGCACGCGGAAAGATTTCGTCCTTACTCCCTTCACAACTTGTTCCCGTTGCTTATTTGGTTGAGGAGGGGCACTCCATCTTGCTCAATCCGATGTTATTTTTGTGTAGCTCTTGATGAATGAGGAAAACCCTTTCGGTCCTGAAGCTCAGGCACATATGTACGATCAGGTGTGGAGATTGGTGATTGCGAAATAGTACTTGGTGAGACATCGCGATAACAAGTACTGAAAACTGGAACTCATTTACTGAAAAACCTTGCTTTCTGCATAACTACTTACAATGAAGACGTCAAGACGTATAATGACGTATAATGAAGACGTTTCTACCTCATTCCCAGCACAAAACGCGCAATTTCGCATCGATGCATTTATTTTAGATACTGTAGTCAACCCGGATACGCAACCACGGCCGGCTTAAGGTGCGTGGAATAGTCTATATCCCCATTCTCACAGTTCCACATTATGATAAGCGCAGTACTGAGCGCTAGCCCAACTGATATCTCTACGAATACCTATCACGTAATCTAAGAGTCAAAACATCGCGTCTTATAGTGGTGTTCTCGGAGTACAAAGTATATTCACTTGCTGAGCATTTAGTGCTTAAAGGCAGTGATAGGGGAAATTTGGACGGAAAGTGAGAAATGTAGTGAATATAAAAGTGAAAGTGCTCAGTAACACGATGGTGTAGAAAAAACGGAACAAAACGGTCAATATCCCGAGAAATAAGACCCTATTCTCTCCGTTGACTGTCGACGCGGACGACCTTTTTGTCAAGCCGCATATGTTTGTCCGCTCTCATCGTAGCCAACCAGGAATCACGTCGCCTGGAGGCGGGGTCTGCCATCCGAAGGTGTCAGCTGTTAACCGTTGCGCTGTCCCTACAGCTCGTGGGCGCGCTTTTCGATAGAGATTTCGCCATGAATAGGTTTCTTAGGCCCCTAGTTTTCCTGTAAGTGACTTCTTTTAGGGATTTTCCAATAACCACATCATCCCTAACGCTGTCTTTAACTCTTATAGGTGGCTGATTATTCAGTCGTTTACCACTGCATTTCGCAATACTCAATAACTTCTCCACTTGCGGAGCATCTGGTTCTCACATTGGCGGGAAATCCATATGCCAGTTATCGATGTTTATCGTTTCTGTTAACATGTACCACTATTTGCAATTTTGAATAGTCTAGCGGTCGACACAGCGTTGTTGCTGGTTTCGCGTGGAGAAATGAACCACTTGCTTTGCTCGGTCCTATCTTGATCATCCATGCATATCGCCGTATCAAAAGACATGCACCATTATCTCGAACGCTAAGCAATTCAGCGGTCGATACATCAGCAACTGGTATCAAAACATGAATAAAATCTGTTCACCCAGTGGCACAGAGCATCACATGCATTCACTTAGCACTTGTACAGTGCTAGTAAGCGGTGCCCCGGTTTTCAATCCATCCACTTCCTAAGGTTGCGTTCATACCAAATCGAATGAGAGTTTTGGCGCATCGGCGCATCGGCGCATCCGCGATTTGAGAGAATTGGCGTGCCACGTCACCCTTTTGAACGCGGCACGTGCCAACGTGCGGTTGATTTCTTTTTCTTCTCTTTTCATTCCTTGATCTTTTTCTGTTATGGCAAATATCCAAAATCGCGGATGCGCCAATACTCTCATTTTTCAATCGATATGTATCCTATCCATCACGCGAATGCGCCAATTCTCTCAAATCGCGGATGCGCGGATGCGCCGATCCGCCAATGCGCCGATGCGCCAATACTCTCATTTTCTAGATCGATACGTATCTTATGCATGACGCGAATGCGCCGATACGCCAATGCGCCGATGCGCCAATACTCTCATTTTTTGATCGATACGTATCTCATGCATGACGCGAATGCGCCAAAACTCTCATTCAATTTGGTATGAACGCAGCCTAACGGCTCTTATCGGCCGCTGTAAGCCATTATCAGCTTCGATAAGTCACCATTAAGGTCCCCTTACCATGCTATGTCTGTGAATGTGAACATTCCACTGTCAGCCGAAATAGTGAAACGGACTCTGTGACATTTGCCTTTTCACTCTCCTTATCGTATTAACGCCCCGTCCCACCCTGCTAAACACCTATGAGTGCCATCGCTTTAGAACCAACACCAAATGCGCGACGGATTTTGCGATATTCGCCTTTCGAGACTCCTTATCAGCCCTTATTAGCTGCTATCACTTTCTGAACCAGCTTCTCGATCCAAGCCCCCATATCGCTTGCGAAACTCAGGATCCCGTCATTTTTGTGACGCAAGGTATGAATTTCATGACAGACGGACACACAGACAGGCACACTTAGACAGTGGAATGGATATGATAAGTGTCGAATTGGTGAATGGTACGCCCGAATCACGTAAGTCGAGCGATCGCCTGAATCTCTTGATTGATATGTATCTTTTCACTTCCACCTGAATCGTGCGAACCGCGAACTGCGAACAATACTTTGGGCCACGTTCATACTTTGCGCCGACAGGGCGTGGCTGCGTCATAGACAGCGAGTGAGAGTGGCACGGGGGAAGCGCAGGGAAGACGTAGGCAACGATACAGTATACCACTGGTGGAACGCAGAGACACGCAGCCACTCCTTACCGCCGGCACCGTAAAGTGCGAACGCGGTCTTAGGGGTGCAGCTTGTGATAAATTCACCCTCCCCTCACTGCCACAGCACATGTTTCGTGAATTTAGATCTTAGTGGAGAGTCTTGTTTTCAATTGAAATACTACTCACTTCTGTTTATGATCTTTTTGCAGGTGCTTGATCACTAACGTGGCCTTGTGTTAGCTGATATCAACAGAAACTACCCTCTCGTAGCTCTGAGCATAATCCAAAATAAAATTTACTGTTTCTCCTCCGTATGTTCGAAAACTTTTCCGCATATGCGGCGTAGGGGAAATCCTTTTTCCACTGTGCTTGTTCTTGGTGAATTAGTCCATCCCAGGTGTCCGCAAATCTGGAGCCACACGATTTTCAGTGCAGTAATCAGTGGTATTTCCCATAATAACCATAGGGCGGAGACAACCTACGATGACTTTGCAGCATTTCTTGCGATGAACCCATCTTTCAATGCAGAGAGGGTACCAGTCACCTGAAACAATACGCAAGTACATTTTCCAGAAAATGGGAACTCGAAAGAGGATTTCTGCATTTCACGCTTTTAAACCTATCAAATTTACTGAGTACTTACACGCAGAGAAGCGTTATAAGATGGTGAAAACATTATCATCTTATCCACTTTTTCCCACATTGCACGGCTTTCCTTGGTCGTTCGTTCAGTCGAAGAGACCTAAAATTAGTTACTTTACGCAATACCCTTGGGCATTCACTTTGCTATCGCTGTTCTCACATTGGGCTTAACCCGCTGCAGATGCCACACATCGTAACCATACATTTCCATCGACATTTGGTCCAAGATAACATCAGCTGCAATACGTTGAGTACAACTGGCTAAACTGATTGGGAACGTGATAACAGACTTCCGTCAGGCCAGTAAGGATTATCGATAAGGTCTCGAAAGGTGAACCCTTGGATCTGTGTCAGAAAACACAGAAGCACAACCAGATACATTGTAGACTTGGACGAAATGATGCAAACCCCAGCTGAGTCCCTTTTATACGCCTCGCTGTCACTTGCACTGCTATCCATATCACTTCTCATTCCTTCTATTTCTGTCCGATCAGATTGTTTCCGACTTTCGCGGGCCATTTCCCCGGATGCGCCACGCACTCGAAGTCCTTTCGACGTGGTCAAAGTGACAATGTTGCTCTCACCTTGCAAAATGAAGCTATCAAGAAAGCTATATTGTCCTCCTAATTATACGATTTCCCTTGTGGATAACTGTATGTTTCTCATCAACATACGTGCATTTTTTGTCTACACATGTACAAGTTTCTTGTGAGTCAGCTTTCGGGAAATTTTGGTTGAAACTCTTCTAGGCGGTGCACCATATATCGATATTTTCGTGCGATTGGAAGAAGTGAGTAGCTTTCTCTGACGAAATCTAGTCCTAATGTTCATATTAACTTTCAGGGAAATGCGCCGGAATTCGGACGGCGACAGAAATTGAGAAATGGTTGAGAGAAAATGAAAGCTTATATGAGCACCTCCGATCACGAACAAAGAAGTCCAACATTTGATACTATTGAGATGATTACGACATAGATTTTGTTTTAGATTTTTTGAGACTCATTTAGTAATTCATAAAAAAGAATGAATATTATGTACAGTTAGTGTCGAATTTTCATGGATTTTGTACCCTCCATATTTAGTTCAGCGTTTTGCGATGGTGAACGTTAGAGAGGGTGTTTTAGTAACGTGCGATTCAGCAATGCGACAGCTTCTGATGCATTTAGATGAATCAAGGGCACTTGCCAGCAAGCTCATCGTCAAGGTAAGGGTTGATGTGTTGGTTTTTAAGCGGTGATAAAGACTTGGTCAAGTTTCCTAACCATCTGTCACAGCAACTCGCTGCTACGATGATAACAAAGTGTTTGAGTGTTTATTCAAATTTTTCCGCTTCCATAATTCCATGATTATTCAGTCTGCTGAAATAGTTTTGATGCTGATCTCCACGAAACTTCATATTTGCTCACCCTAATAGCTGATGGCTTTCTGAGATGATGAGATGAATTAGAAATCTAATAAGATAGGATTCACTGTTAAGAATTGTATACAGCAATTTAGCACATGGTACTATGCATTAGAACACTATGCTACGATATAAACGATGCTGCTTTTCGATCAAAATAATATATAGCTTCGGGATTCCCAAGAAGCAAACTCCATTTCATATTTAGTTATATCTTTATACTAATACGAGTTTTTCGCAAGCTTTGGGTAGATATCGAGTCGAGTCATCTTCGCTGGATCAAAGTATTTGGAGCTTCTTAGGAACTAGACGAAACTCATTTCTTTATTGATCCGGAAATTGTGAGGATTTTTAAGGAAAAGTTGGATCAACTGAGGGAACAGATGAGTTCTGAGCTCAGCGACAAATGAGCTATGTGTTAAGATGTATTGTTCAAAGTATAAAGGATCCTCCTTTTTGTTACAAAACTTGAGACATGTGATAACACGATCTGTTCGAGATGAAATAACTGAGAGACCCTCTATTACTTGTTCATCAGTGATGCCTTCGAAGGGCTGCTAGTATCGAAACTTCTGGTGTCAGGGTGTATATCGCTAGGACAGACATTTCTGAGGCCGCCGTCAGACCGCGATTTTGTGGCGTCGCACTTTCGCACGCGAAGTTACGGCATTGCACAATCTCAGGGTCTTAGGCCGCGTTCATACTTTGCGCGCCGACGTCAAACTGACGCCGACACCGGCGGCGACGTCGTCAAACTGACGCAACCATTCGCCCGCCGCCGACGACGGCGTCCATAGATAATGCGCAGCGTATGCAAAATTCTTGACCCAATCACACTACAGCATGGTGATTGTGGCCGCTTCGAATCTTGGCGCTGTGTACACGAAGCGGCCACACGATCACCATATTGGCACAGCGCCAAGATTGGAAGCGGCCACAATCACCATACTGAAGTGTGATTGGGTCAAGAATTTTGCAAACGCTGCGCATTATCTATGGACGCCGTCGTCGGCGGCGAGCAAATGGTTGCGTGAGTTTGACGCCGTCGCCGCAGGTGCGCAAAGTATGAACGCGGCCTTAGCATCGCGTGCGAAATTGCGACGCCGCAAAATCGCAAAGTCTGGCGGCGACCTAAAGCGGCCTGCAGCACCATGTGTGCGGGCCAGAGGTCCCGCATGGTGTTAAGTGCTGAGGCTAACAAAATGAGGCACTATACACGGCAACTTGCTTCAGGACACATTAGTGACCCACGCGCCGTGCAGCACGTCGCGGCGCGAAATTCTGTCTTAATGCTAAAATTCTCATGCTAGAATAAGAGCGATGAAAACCAAAAATGCATGTTTTCAGTGGCTGAGTGATATACACATTACAAAATTACATACATATTACATGTAATTTGAAACAGAAGAATCACTACTTAGCGGATGTGGTAGTTTTGATTGCAGAGCTGCTCTGCATCTTGATTTTTGTATGTGATCGTCGAACCTCACAGCAACCTGAACGATTTTTCGTAGTGTGTCGCGAAAATCTTCTCCGACCAGTATGTACAAAGCAAATTTCGACACCTAAACAGGCTTAATACACGAAATGTAGATATACCAAAAGCTGGTATAAATTTAGGGCTAGTAACGTCGTTACCTGAAATGCAGCTGAAATGATGTCACAGCGTAATTCTCCAACACGTTTATGTCGACTTCGATGAGATATTTCGGAATGTAGATCTAAAGGACGTGATGAATATAGTTCGTTTTGTAACGAGGGTCTGACGCAGTTTTACCTCCTATTACCCAAAAACAGGCACAAGTACGTATAGGCTTATTTTATATTTTTGGATCACTGATTTTCTTTTACGTACCCTTGGTAGTCGTTGATTACGAGAATTCACACTTAGAACTTTTGTATCGTTGAGAATTTTAACTACAATAGATTGGTATACCTACAATGCTGTCAGAAGAGATGACGACACAAGAGATGAAACTGACAGCGAAAATTGGTCTGATGGCGTTAATCTCCTTTGTGCTCGTCTGCTTTATGAGCTTTCTGGCAGTAAGAAAAGCGAAAGCAGAACAGAGAAAGGCCCCAATCTAAGGCCGCGATCATACTTTGCGTTGTCTGCGGCAGGGCGTGGCCGCGTATCTTGCGTCTCCACACTGCGTCGTTGCCTGCGTCATCTCTGCACCTCCCCCGTGCCACTCTCTCTCAAAGGCAGCGAGAGAGAGTGGCACGGGGGAGGTGCAGAGATGACGCAGGCAACGAGGCAGTGTGGAGACGCAAGATACGCGGCCACGCCCTGCCGCAGACAACGCAAAGTATGACCGCGGCCTAACATTTGACATTGCATCTCGTTTGGTGTATTCGAGCAAACTTTCGTTTTACCAGAAATTTACGCAATTCTGTAGTGAGAAAATCCATTTCAAAAGGTGACTTACCTGACAAAACAGACTGAAAAACTGATGAAACATGGCGAACCCTTCGTCAGTGCTGAAAATTACGCTTGTGAACATCGGTCTCATGCTGATCCTTATTCTCCGAAACAATCCTTTGCAACTTTTAATTTGAGCTGGCAAAACAGGCCATATCCCCTGTTGCAAGGCGCACTCAGGTTTTTTCACTGCCGTTCTCTCTTCTGTATACATTGCTCTGAACAGTTTTCCACGACGTCTGCGGCCTTCATACTCTGCGTGTAGGGGCGTGGCTGCGTCGTCCATGCGTCTCCGCCCGCGCCACTTTACCTCTTCGACTATGAACGCAGCCAATTCGTGCCGACTGCAGCACCACTGTGAAATGAAGTCTGCCTTATTCGGGGTGTGTATACATTGGTACGAATGACCTCCTTTGCACCCCATGTGCGAACGCTTAATTACTTCCTCGCACCTCATGTGCGAGAAAGTAGTTAACTAACGCGTTTAACTTCTTTAAGCGAGTGTAATATTCTTAAAGGAAATAATTAAGACAGCTTTATTATAGTGCAAAACACATATTACATATATGAAATGTACAATAGGTTGCGGAAAAGGAATCGGACTTCTGATTGCTAATAAATCATGTGCGCTTATCAGTAACGTATTTGTTTGTATCAGCAAACATTACAGCTTAACAAAGTTCGTTGGAAACAAACACTTGTACGTGGATAGCCCAAATATCTGTTGAAATACCTGCCTTTGACGTCTCATCGAGCTGCCAAATGTAGCTTGTGATCATAGCAACTCATATCAAAAGTGTGAAGATACAGCTATTTTCCTGTATGACTCCTTTACGGGCATTCGATAACATTTCATCGAGATTAATAATTATATGCCATTATATGGTGAGATTGGTCAACATCCGCTTTTTAATAATTCAACAAGTCGGTTTTACTCCATTTATTTCACTCACTTATTTTTCATTCATTATTCGAATCAGAAGCATAAGCAAATCAGAAGTCCGTTTCTGCAAGCTATTGCACACTTCATAAATGTAATTATTGTTTTAGTTTGAACTATTAGGTTGGCAACTAAATAATTGCGGATTTTTAAATACTGCTTTTTCCCTCAAAACTGCCTTCCACAAAATTTCTTCTGTACATATACACTGCGGTGCATAATGATAAAGCCACTCATAAATTGTTCATAAACTTTCATAGTAAGATGTTTCTGGGAAACATCTCAGGTATAGATTGTAGCAAATTTAATCGCGCATCTACACATAACACCAAACTTGAGCTTGAAATGACAGAACAAATTTATCTTCATTTTTTCAAAAAAATGCAGCTTTTCCGATGGTGCAAAATGATAAAGCCACCCTAAGTTATTCCGTCGCTTCTCATCTGTATTTGCTGAAACGTTTTGCTGCGGTAATGTTTTTCTTTTTCAGGTAATGGGGAAAGGAAAACCCCTATCTGATTTCGAAAAAAGCCAAATTGTCGCAAAAAAAAGCGGAGGGATAGTCAAATCGTCAATTGCGCAAGAATTTAACCGCAGCCACACAGTTGTCGACAACTTTCTCAAGGATCCTGAACTAAGAAGAGTTCTGGGCGAACTCCTTCACTTTCCGAGAAGGATAAGCGCCGCATTCTCAGAAAAAGTATCGAATTTCACCAAGTCAAGCTCCGATACCAGGTCTTCTTTGGAGCTAAACGTCTCTAAAACAACTGTTTTGCGGGTTCTGAAAAAAGTGCAAGTTTATCTCGCGACAGAAAATGAGGAAAGCACCATTCATGACACGAGAACACCGCAAAAATCGAGTGCAGTTCGTCAAAACATGCAGCCGAGGGTCTGGAGTAAGGTAGGGTATTAGGTCGTAGAATCCTTCTTGCTTTCACATGATGTTTTTCCTCTCCAGATTGCTTTGTAAGGCTGAAGGAGACACTCCGATATTACTGGCATGATCTAAGAAAGGACAAGCTACGATTTTTGAGAAGGAATTTCAAAGGAGGGGGCGTTGTGGTGTGGGCCGCCATTTCATCGAAGAAACGTCTGAAGTTATGTTTTGTTCTTAAAAAGATGAGTTCCCCCGGTTACCAAGTGGTCATGCGCCGTGCACTTCTCCCGTTCTGGCGTGAAAATCGAAGCTGAAATCTTGTTTTCATGCAAGATAAGGGCACAGCCAGAGCACAATTGCATGGTTCAGCCGTCATTGAATAAGGCTCCTGCCCTGGCCGGCAAATAGCCCAGGCCTTAATCCGATGGAAAATGTATGGCGCTTCATGGTGCGACGGATTTATGCAGATAACAGGAAAATCCAAGGAGTTAAGGAGCTCAAAAAGGCTATAATCCACGCGTGGCACCAAGTGGACCAAGATCTTATTAATGATCTTTACATGAGTCTAGACAATCTTATTTTTCAGGTTATTCGGAGAGAAGGAAGGCCAACGGATTATTAGAGTAGCGTATTGTCCCTCTGTTGTTTACGAGTTGTTAAAATTCTTTACTGGCTTTATCATTTTGCACCATCGGAAAAGCTGCATTTTTTGAAAAAATGAAGATAGATTTGTTCTGTTATTTCAAGCTCAAGTTTGGTATTGATGTGTAGATGCGCGATCAAATTTGCTACAATCTGTACCTGAGAGGTTTCCCAGAAACATCTTACTATGAAAGTTTATGAACAATTTATGAATGGCTTTATCATTATGCACCGCAGTGTATATGTAGTACAAGTCCACACGCATCTATAGGTATCGTTGTCTTCCATCTCCCGGATAACCCTTTTCGGCAAAATAAAAATATCGAAGGTCACCTCATTTTCAATTCCCATTTTTTTTCTTAGAATGGCATTAGACAGGGAAGGGGGAAGCTGATAATCCGATGGAGAAAGATCAGAACTATAAGGCAGCAATTTTTATCCAAGCTCGAAAATTTTTTGAAAAAAAAATTAAAATTTTTTTACCACTATCGAAAAAATGACTTGCCAAAAAATTCCCGAGCTTGGGTAAAAATTGCTGCCCCATCCACCTTATAGCCCTGATCTTGCTCCATCGGATTATCACCTTTTCCTTTCCCTGTCTAACGCCATTCGAAGAAAATTTTTTTTATAATTTTTGTATTGAAAATGAGGTTGGCCTTTGATATGTTTATTTTGCCGAAAAGGGTTATCCGAGAGATGGAAGACAATAATACCTATAGATGCGTGTGGAATTGTACTACATGTGTATGTACAGAAGAGATTGCTGGAAAGCAGTTTGGAGGGAAAAAGCAGTATTTAAAAATCCGCAATTACTTAGTTGCCAACCTAATATGATGAAACTGTCCTAATTTTTCATTTGTGGACCCTACACTCAGTTGATGAAGCTAGGCGGTCCATAGCTAACCTTTGCTAATTAATTACTTTCTCGCACATGAGGTGCGAGGAAGCAATTGAGCGTTCGCACATGGGGTGTGAGGGAGATCATTCGTACCAATGTATACACACCCGCCTTATTCGTTGTCGTCACTTAGATTCGTACTTAGTTCACGCCCAAACTGCGAATGAACAGCAATTTATTCGCGAGATTCATTTGCCATTATTCCTTCCATTTGAGAAGATGATCTAAAAGCACTGGCCCTCTCAATCTTCGCTTTTCGACAGCCGATTACCTATACGGAGTAGTGCAAGGTTCACGAATGGCTGCTTAGCTGCTCTCACTTATTCATCATCCCTTGATGAGTGATGCAGAGCGCGCCAAAGGCAAGTTATCGATCTTTACAGGGACTACCTTTCTCGAGTTTTTGACCTTTTCATTCCTTTCTTCCTTACAGCTGCACTACACTACGCACTTCTACTGTCATATTGCGCAATCGAACAAAATTACCCCTGACGATATCCTCAAGCTCAATGTCCGGTAGGTAGTGGGTATTCACTTCCTTTCTATTTCCTGCATGCTTATGTGATAACACTGGCTGCTTCTGATAAGGTATATACTGTGAATTTTGGATATGTTATCTAGTCGGGGTCAAGTGTTGTATAGAATTTCGTTTGGTAGTCGAGAAGGGGCCGTGTTGAAAGGGGTGCTATCATCTACTGGGTGGTTTTCATGTTTATTTTATATTTACCATGGAGCAGGTAGCATGACTTAACTGTGGCTCGGCGAGGTAACTTTGGGGAGTGATAAAGATTATTTTCTTAGAAGATGTGGAAGGGTCCTGGAACACAAAAAGCTTTTTCAATATGTCAATGCTGGGCGTTGGGGTGGGGGTAATTGCGCCAAAAATCCGCGTGGCCGCCCGCGGCGAGTGCGAGTCGGATTATATCGTCTCAGGAAATCTAAGATGGCGATCGTATCGAAACCTAAGGTGCAGCAGCGCGGGCGGTCGCCTGCGCATCGTTGCTGGGGCGCGCCAAGCGTTTTGGAGGGATGGAGTGGCGCCGTAGCGTTTTCAACATAGATGCCGGGAATCACATTTATACTCTGCCTCATGTAGTTTGCTACTTCATGCGCTATAAAAAGACTAGATGTAGGGAGATTTTTCTACTCCTTTCGATACCTCAATATCCGATCACCAATGATCAGCTACTGATAGTGCGAAAAGGGTCTGAAGAACTGACGTTTCACGATCTCCCTTGTTGAAAAGCAAACACTTTGAAGACTCAGTTTTGCGCTCATTATATTCAATCACTAAGTGAAGATAGACTCTTCCATCAGTCATTCGTCTCTGGAGCACCATAAAAGCAGATGCAGCGGTGCTAATATAGATGTTGTGGAGAGGCCCTCACTGTTGCGCTCAATAGAAACCGTTATACAATCATCAGTTTGTGCAATCAGGTGTATATTTCTGCTTAAGCCTTCCTTAAGAGGGATAGGGACTTCCCCCCAAAGAGAGCCTTAGGCTAAAAACCTAGGCAAAAGTAGCACGCGACTCCGAGCACAGTGAAGAGCCCTCACCAACCATATTACCGGGTGAAAGCGAGGTGTTCAAAATACGTGGGTCGAACAGACAGAAGCCGTGGAGTTCAAGAGTGCGAAAATGGTTAGATGCGTTGTGAATTAGAACGAGGGGCTATCGCTAAATCAATACGACAAACGATTCACAAGTAATGCAGATTGTAACGAGATACAGATACAAACAAAACGTCCTACAAGATACCCACACTCAGTATGGCGCCGCTTAGCGCGCCCCAGCAACCATGCGCAGGCGACCGTCCGCGCCGTCGCACCTTAGGTTTAGATATGATCACCATCTTAGATGTGTAGGTTTTCTAAGACGATATGATCCAACTCGGACTCGCCCGCCGCTCGCCGCGGGCGGCCACGCGGATTTTTGGTGTAATTACCCCCAACTCTGGGCGTTGCCTCGAATACATATCACTCCCATACCGACCTTAACAATAGAAGGGTAGATTACAGAATAGCCAAACCTCTTTTCAGTTTGGTGAAAGGATTACATTATCAGTTTCACATGGAAGAGTTGCCTTCTTTTTTAATTTTCTTTTCGACGATGGTCTCAGCTGCCGGCTACATCACAGTAGCGATCCGGTTGAAGTGGTTTTTGTGGACCGAAATAGGATGTTAGAAACATGACACTCAACGATAATAAGCAAAAGTAACGCAGCTAAGAGCTGCTATGAGACGGACGTCTTCTGTGACATAGCGTCTGAAATCTGCTTTTTTTACCGATTATATCAACCACATCAAATGTCAATTTTCGAAGATTAATCTATCCTCAGAATGAAAAAGGAGTGCTGCCACAAAGCAAGTGCGCAATGGCGGTGGAAAGAAGAGGAGCAAAACTTAAAGGAATAGTCCACGAAAAATGTGTTCTTTGTTACCCATATATTTATGATGTATGCTCAATATGGGGCGCATGCAAATTTTCACACGACAAAGTAAGAATTTGGCTAAGATATAACTCTACAAATTCTCTGCCGAGTGGGTGGGGCCTTAGAGTAGCACTCCGTCCCGTTGTCTCATCGTCGCAGTTTGGAACGGCGAGTGTGACAGTTTACGTAACTTTCTGCTCCTACAATGCGTCTCCGACTGCGGTGGACGACGGGTTGGGCATTTGCTGGGAGGCCCTGCCCGCCCGGCCGAGACTTTGTGGTGCTGTAACTCAACCGGATTTTTTGCGTGAAACTTTGCATGCGGCCCACTTAAGGCAAATGCGACATGAATATAAGGGTATCAGGAGAATTCATTTTCCCGTGGACGATTCCTTTGAGGGATGATCCTTTTTAATTTCTCAGGTATACCACTATCCCGGACCTTTTCGAACGCACCGTGTGACAGTGAAAAGAAAGCAGTCGTCAACGAGAAGGGATATCAGACGGCTCACCGATAGCGAAACGTACAAAGCACCGCTAGCACTTTTTCAACAGACATCATAAGTATTGTGAGTGAGACCAGTTTGGTGCCAATGATTCAGGATATCACATAACCTTTACAGGCACAATTCCATTGCGAAATATCTTAAACTGTTTTTAGTAGTCAATACTGTGCATCGCCGTAGTTCGCGATGCGAAGGTTACCAGTTAATCAATAGGATAGTTTACTGTGGAGCATTCCGAGAAAAAGGTATACATGTATAGTGGGCAGTACCCTTCATGTCTCGACAGTTTCACGTCTGGCAGAACGGGTGGTCACGCAAAGCACAGCTCTCCTTCCTGAGAAGTTTGCATACACTCTTTACTACTTACTTTTCTTTCATACTTTTCTCCCATCCAAGATATTGGATGGGAGAGAAAAGCTCGACGAACACCGATGGTTCGCCAGGTGTATACACTTATGTCGAATTTTCGCGCGGCCGCGAGCGGCGCCGTGGATTTCTTTGCATGTGATTGCGTATATTGCAACACTGTCTTTAGAATTTTACGCCCGATTAATAAGTTGTTAATTACTATTGTTATCATGTAATGCTATCGTTTCTTTTGATTTTTATGTTACTATTTTGTCTTCTAAGGGCAGAAAAGTTATTGTTTTTAGATAATGATGATATAAACAGGTATTTCTTATAGGACCTCCATGGTATCAGACTCTTGCATATTGAGCGGAATTCCAACAGACCACGGCAAGTTGTGCCGATGGCGCCGCCGGTGAGAAGTCCCAAAGCGAAAATTCGACACAAGTGTACACTCCCCAGTTCACCAAATACATCGATTACGCGATTATCCTTCATGGATGTGGGGTATCACAGTTTATATCACATCATCCCTTTCTTCCTTTTATAGATCATCAGGCCGTCGTCAGTCCTCGCGATTTTGCAATTCTACGGCGTCGCGCTTTCGCACCGACACTGCGATATTGACCACTGCATAGCTGCATCTTTGCATGTGGAGCCGCGACACCGCGAAACCGCAAATTCGCGAAGTCTGTCGGCTGCGTTTTAGGTGGCGCAATAGAATATTTTGACTGAGTAGGATACTCATCTACCATCTAATCTTCAATCTTTGCAAACACGGCAGCGGCTGTGATCTTCGAGTGTCTACAGAGTTCAAAACATCGTATTACCCTCTGCACTTGCGTGTACCAGGATACCCCTAGCATCTTCCTTTCGACAGCCCTTGACTGTACGCACTTTCTGCTGAAGCAGAGTCCGAGTATCTGAAGCTCATTCAAGAGCGAGGGTAGAAAGGACAGCGGTCTTCTTCATTACTTCTTCACTTGTATTACCTTTCTCAAGCAGCTCGGTTCCTTCTGCTCATCTCTGGTACTCAGTCGTTCATAATAATGACTTCTCGACCAAGGTACACATGGTTGAAGTATTGGATGATGTTCGTTCCATTAAGCTTGAATGGACCATCAGGTACTAGTTCGTTCCCCATAAAAATCACCTTCGTTAGGCTCAGCTGTAAACCTACCTCTAGCTTTCGCTATGCCTGCTCGATTCTCGGCGTTGTCGTCAGCGTCAGATGTCGTCAGCGAAAGGGAGGTTATGCAGATGCCGGTCATCGACCTTCATCCTATGCCTTCCCATTCCAAGTAACGCATGACGCTCCAAGAATGGTGCTGAATAGTTCGGACGAGATTGTGTCGCCTTGTCGAACCCCTCTTTTCACGTCGATGATAACTTCTTTGTAGAATGGTGAAATTCTGGTCGTGAAATTGCTCATTGAAGTATTCTTACGTACTGAGTAGGTATGACCTGGTTTTCCAGGTTTTCGATAATCGGTTCTGTCTCAGTTGGGTCTAAGCCTTCTCCGACTCGATGAATACGAGACATGGCGGCATCTTACACTCCCGCGATACTTTAGTGAGCCTAGAAACCGTTTCTGTCCTTCTTTTTATGTTCAGTCAGTCTTATTCGATATGACTCGAAAGAAAAGCATGGAGACAACCGACAGCAGGCAGAGACAATATTTGCTAATATCGTGCGGGTCTCCCTTTTTATACTGTTACAGTCCTGCCGGCTTTCCACGAAGCTGGTACTTTGCCTTCGGACAAGTGGCGTGTAGACAGTCAAGCCCACCGTTTTGACAATGACTGGCGGTAGGTTTTTTGAATGTTGGAGGTCTGATCTTGTCGAAGCCGGGTGCTGTACGACTCCTCCCCGACTTCTGAACTCCGACAACCCTTTTCGTATTGCAGTGAGGGGAGAAACGGAACTCAACGAAATTCTCGAAAACACGAAGGTGAGTTTCGTCCCTTGATAATGAACACTGGGGTGTTTTCATGTGTCACCCCACTGATGTGTCAATCGACGCTGTTCGCGTCTATATTGGCTGGCGTTCATACTCAGTACATTACACCATCACTGAGGCTAGCACTTCGTGAAGGCATATCCAGCAAAAGTTTTGTCAAGCTTTCCGCTAAGTCGCTTTAGCGGAAGAGCTAAGTCGCTCAGTTTGTCTTAGGCCGCAGGACGCGTTACGTATCGTTTGTTTATTGTCGGACTCCTGCATCAATTTCATGGTTTCAAACTTCTTACCATAATTAGTAACATCTTATTTGCCTGACGCTTTTGCAATTTTGCTTTCTCCTCTGAGCTGAAACCTCCATTCTCCACGGGTCCAGAAGAGGATTCACTCCGCTTATAAAGTGTATCACTCAAGCAGACTTCGAGAGTTGGTACAATCGTTGTCGGACAGTTTGGTTGTCAGAACGCGACATGGTATGTGCGAGCTATGCGCGTCGCTGTAGTTGGGTCTTGGAGCAATATCACGGTAATGCTAGGAGCGCATTTTGGCATCAATGAAATATAGTGCCGGCTGAAATTGAAAATTTTAACTGTACCTCCTCTTTTGGTCAGACTATCGGTCTGCCACCGTGATTGCTTCCGAGTTTCTATTCCTTCATAACATTCTTGACCGCGGTTCCTCTTTACCTTCGTGATCACGATTCATCTAATCGAGCGTGTGAAGCTGATGAAAATCGAGCGGAAGAAAAAGGGATTGAAAGGAATTTTGGGCTCTCCTTGCTAGGGTACCGGAACAGACACGCTCTTTGGGCCCTAAAAGGCGTGTCTTAGGATTTTGTGCACGGGCGCCCAGAGTCCGTCTTTTGATGAGTGAAATGTGAGCTTAGTGATCTCCACCTTTTTTTTCTTGTTCTCGTCGTGACAGATTGAGGTGTTGTTGTTGAGATCGATGCACCATGCGCCATACAGGCTGACCATTTAGTCGATGCACCATGTTCTGAGGGCATCACTCCTCAGATGGAACTATTAGGTGGTTCATTTTCTGGCTACAGTACACTTCAGAGCAAATACATTTTATTCTCTCTTTACTACCTTTTCACACACGTCATGCCTGAGGTTTTAACACAGCTGTGATTTACTCTTTAACCTTGAATCTTGACTTGAATTTGTTCTATTGCATTATCGCATTTATTGAATACAGCGAGCATGGCGAGTCCGCCAGTCCCGGACGGCCTTTGGCCTACGACCCCAAGGTCTGTAGCTATCGGCTGACGCCCGGAGGCTTATGACCGAAGCGAGAGCCCTGACTCCCGTCTGTCGTTGCTTAAATCTCAGCAAGACGGTGGAGAGATTCATTATGAAGAGACTGATGTCATCATGAACCCGGAGTTCATGACACTCCCCAGCCAAAAAAAAAAAAACGTAAATAAGGGAAAGTATGCGAATGGGACGGTTTCCTTCTCGCCCAAGCTGGAGTAAGCCATGCTTACTCTTTACCCGTACCTGAGTTGGCTTTTTCCCTTTTTTCTTTTTTTTTGTTTTGAGGTTGACGTTTGGCTACGATAATACACAATGCTCAGGTTTTCAGATATAATAATGTTAAGATACAATAAGACCAATGCTAGTCGACTAAAACATGATACAATTCTATGCCAAACGGTGATCTAAAATTTCAGTTCCTCCGATTCCTAATAGCCACAGTTCTTGTGTACCGGCTCGTCGAATGTTCATTCCAACACGCGTTCACCATATTGCCATATTTATTCAGAAAGGCCATGAATCGACAGTCCAAGTGGCGATCAAAATATTGATGTTCATATTGAAATACAATGGAAGAAATGAATTAGATATTGAGAGAAAAGTTGAGAAAAACACTGAGAGCAACTTAAGTGAGTGTGTGAAGTTGAGATTGTCATGCATTGCAAACAAACGAAAACCATTGCAACGTGGGAGTAAATAATGGCACGGCTCGAAATTGATGAAAATTCTTGCAAATGAAATAATGGTAAATTTTGAACTGATGAAAAATTATTGCAATTGAAAATTGATGCAATTGAAAACTGAAAATGCTGAGAAAAAAATTTGCAATTGAAATATGAAAAGGTCTTGCAATTGAACGAATTGAAAAGAAACAACAATTACACTTCGAACTTGAAGTTACAGAACGCGCTGTGATGGGTTTGCGCCTTCTCCTCCCTTCCGGCCACTCTGCAATACCAACAGCTGCTGGTGGTTGCGCAAGTGGTGGCCATATGTCGGCCCTCTTGAGGCAACGGTCGCACCTGTTGTTATCGAAGAGCCGGCGGCGACGATCATGTAGAGTTGTGAACATATTACAATCGCACGCATGATGGTTTTCTGCACAAAAAGCGCAGCTAAGTTGTGGATCTTTTGAATTGGTGCGGTCACTAGATGATGATGGAGGATTGTGAGGAGTGCGTGGTGTGTAGAGTCCTTGCAGCAGTGTTGTCTGTGTACGTAGCTCCTGGAGGAGTTCCTTGTGCTGATCATAAATCTGTTCCAATCCATTGATTGTTCTGTCCATGCCGTTCTTCATCTCTATTGTACGTTGGTCCACTACGTGCAGCAGACTCTGAAGGCACGTTGGTGCAATAATGATATTAGTTTTAATATCTAAGAAGTGATACCTCATCTTGAGTTGATTTGGAATGATTTGGAATGCGTCTTCGAGGATGATTGCGCCAATTTGAATTTCTTGCTGGGGTGCGTCGTTTTCTTAAAAAGGGCATGCTTCTGTATTGATTTTCTTTTAGATTATGCATCGAAAGAAAAAAAATTTAGATTTGAAATCGATCCCCTAAGGGTTATATTCAAAATGGGTCAATCTTGAAAGTGGAGGACCTAACCCACGTTGACCAAATCCAAAAAGGGACGATTGTTTCAACAAAGTTGCCTGCTTGTTACTTTGTATGAATTAAGAAGTATGTTAACAAAGTGTAAATTGTTAGCAAATGAAAAAACTTGAATGTTCAGGGTACTCACGTAAGTGCTGCTCAGTCTAACTTTGATGGGGTGGATCTCGTCCGTGCGGCCTAGGATGCGATTGACTTTGCGATCCATCGCCGCGATTTCTTCGTGCACGTCCTGTTCTTCTTGAGCTTGAACCGGCCATTGATTTCGTCGTTCTGCTTGATCTTGTTCTTCATTGTGCTGTTCTTCTCGCTCAGGTTCTACAGGAACATCTTCTTCGCCATGTTGTTGCTCGACATTGTTGCGGTTTGCCATCGCTGAAAGTAGTGGTGATTGTGCTTGATAGCGAATGATTTAGTATTCGTGTAAGACGCGAAACAAACGACGGGGTGGACTTGTATTTGAAGTTCAACGTTCTTGAAGTTATTTGCTACTGTACTACGCTAGAAGAGTCTAATGTGTGCGAGTTATTATACGCCACAAATGGATAAAAGCCCGAAGTGGGAGAAGAACGAAAGACGTGATGAATTTTATGAGCTTCTTAGAGATGATCAACAGCATAGCTGCTGGAAGGGAGGCAAGTGTGACGATTGAGGACGGGGAAGGCGACGTTGTGCACTTTGTTGTTCTTGCGCAGAGATTGGTGACGATAAGGAGCATGAAGCTTGGGAATGTTAGGAGGACGACTACTGTATACAGATAGAGTTCCTTGCAGACGGCAATGAAATGTGAGATGTCTGGAAAATCCCACTCAATCTTGAACGGTTCGTCGTCTTTCACCTTGTTGTCATTGAGCTTTGCGTACCTCAAAAATGGCTTGAGTCCGTTGATGTAATTGAGGGTCCCTTGAAGCTCTACCATTGTAGTGTGATTGCCACATTGGACGCGGCATTGTTCACTTACGCGCGCCCTATCGAAAAACAGCTTGATTTGATTTTTGTACCCGTGTCGGGTGCATTTCAGCACAAATTGATGGATTCCGCACGTTACTTGTGCGGTTGCGTGTTAAACGTCTGCCGTGCAGGCTATCGTGGCTACCGCTCCTTTGAAACAGCTGTAGCACCCGTGTAAGGCTCTTGGAATAATGTTGCAGTTGAAGTGGAGAATTTGTTGTTGAAGCTGAACGATAGTGGGATTGAGATGAATGGCCAATTCAATGGAAAATGTCTTTGTCTGAATTTTGGGGGCGCCTTTGGGTTCGACAAGCACTACCCCATTTGGGATTGGTAGGGGCAGTGTGTTGGACAGACGGCCTTGAGAGATATCATTATCGGTACAAAAACATGATACCGTCTTTTGTGCCGGGTTGCATTTGCAAGTGTCCCGTATACTACATTCACTTGAGTTGAGCGCGACCGAGGGTTCACTTGAGCAGGCATAGCTAAATTCGGTGTCAACGTCCAGGTACGAGGTCGTTTTCTTGTTGGTGAGGAAGCACTTGTATTGTATTGTTGTTGTTGCGACGTAGAAGAACGTCACCTCAATTCTGGCGTCCCCTATGGTACGGACCCTGTATGGTTTTAATTCTCCTGTAAAGATTCTTGAAGTATGTCGCGTGTCCAGCTGCTCGATTTTGAGTTCGATAGTCTCGTACCATGTTGGACAGTGAAAGACCTCGTAGGTGTCGCTGTCCGTGGGAATGTGGTAAATCCTGTAGAAGAGACATCCCGAGGATGGGAAACCACAGGAACATCCCCAGAACCCACAGGATTCCGTACAGTAGGTGATTCCTGTGAAGTTGTTTGCTGTATCGAGTTCTTTGACCACTGTATCGGCTGAAACTCCTGCACACTTGAGGCCAGTACATGAGCCCTTGCTGGGGCATCGTTTCCTCGACTGTACATGAGTTTTTGTGTTTTGAGTGAAGTACAATGTTTCTTTTTGGCATCTCAAGAGGACGTGTTCTAGCGTTATTGTCATAAGCTGGGCTTTAAAGTTTTCATATTTTACTTAGAGGCACAGTTCTGATTGCATTGTGTTGTATTTAGCGAGTATCGTGGTGATATTGCTACAGTTTGGTCTTTTGTAGTGCACTGAGTGACTAGTGGGACAAGTATCACTTGCTGACAGCCGTAGCCTACACTACAGATCACACAAATGGTCAAAATGCAAACAAACGTCGAAGTTTTCCATTTCCTGTTGCTGTTGCCGCTGATCTCCACTGAAGGGATATATTCCGTGGATGGTCTTCTTTGATTTCTCCATCTGGAAAAGCATGAGTTTTTTATTGCGTTGATTTTTTATAAACGGTTCTGCATCTTCTATATAGTTTCCGAATTGAGTGAAGTATGACGCATACTGTCATGAGGATTATGTAGAAGAGCGCGGCGCCTAAAACAATGGCCACTCAGGGCCAGCAGTCCGGATTGGCGACCATTGGAGTACAAAATGTACAAGCAATCTGCTCACAAAAGGGCCTAGGCGAGCAAGCCCAATGGACTGCGTGAACTGAATTGCCTTGTGACATTTTGACTACTATATGATAGGAATGCAGAGTTATTTCCGCGGGAAATGGCACCTTCAGAGATGGTTCTGGTTGGTGAATCTCCAAACAGTAGTCATTTGCGCAAATTTGCAATTTGTCTTGAATTTGTGGTGTTCGAACGAATACCCCTCCTTTTGTGCACTGTATTATGTCTTCCGGTTTCTCTCTGCCCATTTCTGAATGCGCGCCTGCGCAAAGGCTGCCAACAATGTAGACATTAGCCAGCGATGCCAGTACGATCCTACTCTACCAATCAGCCCGCCCCTAGTGGAGTTCCGCAAGGCTCTGCTCTTTCTCCCATCCTTTTCAATATCTACACCTATGAAATCCCTTCCCTCATGTCTACGTGCGGAGTTAAATGCAAAGTTTTTGCCGACGACTTGAAAATCTATGCCGAAGTTGGTAATGAAGAAGGTGTCCTCCGAATTCGCGCAGCAATCAATACTCTCATCCGTTGGTCTATCGAATGGTGCCTCCCCCTCTGTCCTGAGAAGACGAAAGTACTATTATACATCTCGGAGCCAGGAATGGACTTTCCTCATACGAAATCAACGGCATCAATCTCACACCGGTGGATTCGACAGTGGATTTGGGCTTTCATCTCAATAGTAGGCTTGATTTCACCACTCATTGCGAAAAAATTTCACTCTCAGCACAAAGACGAATTTACAACATATTCAAAGCTCTATCCTCAACCCATCCGCAAATGCTGCTGGTCGCGTATAAAAGCTATGTTAGACCAATCCTAGAGTATGGAACAACAGTGTTCAACCCGTGCAAGCAGTCTTCTATCAAAAGGCTAGAGGCCGTTCAGAATAGCTTCACGCGTAAACAATTTTTACGTTGCCTTGGTTTCTCTTACACATCGGTGCCGGACTCCTCCTCTCGTAATAAACTACTCGGGTTGAAAACTCTCTCAGTCAGGAGAAAGGTTAATGATGTCGTTATGGTAAGTAAAATACTCAATGGCCAGGTACAGGTAAATTCTAATCATTTTTTCCAGATCCTACCATCATAACTAGAGGAAGCCTTAGTAAGATTAGTTTCAAAAGTGCCCGCGGTGGTCTTCGGCATAACTTCTTTGTCAACCGTGCTGGATCCATATATTTAACTTTGTCAAAACATAGACCGCTCCCTGTTTCGACTATCTCCTTGAAAACCTATCTCAATCGCATCTTGGATTAATGGTACTTTAAGAAACCGGATGATGCTCTAGTAAATTTCGCCATTTCCACCTCTTTCTTCTCTTTTTCGTCAGTCTCTTTTCTTTGACCATTTTGTTCTTCGCCATATGTTGCTAAAGATTTCGCTGTTTTACAAATTGTGAACTGCATGGGATAATGTTCGTCTTTTCTACTTTACTTGTGGTTCAATGCTAGATGTTTGCTGGCAATTTCTTTTGTACATGCTTGTCATGTAATAAAGTATCAAGTATCAACTATCAAGTACGCGCTTGATCGATGCGCACTCGGCCGTTCGGTTTGCGCGTGAGTATTGTCGACGCATTAGTTTATGTGCTCCTTTGCACGGTGCGGCAGCCACGGTTGAGTCCGCTGGGCTGCGCCGACGTGTTGCGCGGTTGTGTCTTCGCGCGGGACTGATGCGCCGCCGTTGGCGTGCTCCTGTGGTGCCTCTGCTGCTGTTTTGTCATTTATTGATTCTTTTTCGTTAATATCTCGTGATTCGTTTGATTCTTCGATTTCTAACGGAATGAGTTGGTCAATTGATCGTGTTATGTTTGATTTTGCGGTTTTGAGTTCGACTGATCTTATGTCTCCGTCGTGATCTTGTATGAGTTTTGTTACCAAACTCAGAGGCCATTCACCCCGCGAAGTGTTCTCTTCCATTATGAGAACAACTTCACCAATATAAGGCTGCTTTCTTGTGAAATTCTTTTGTTTGATTCGCGATTGATGGAAGTTTCGCAATTCTAACAAATAGTTGCTAGTCCAAAAGTTCCACAGGTTCTGTAGGTATTGCAAATGTCTCTGAAAATTTTGAATAATTTCTTCTTTTGTGGAGTGTGTTGTGAGATACTCCGTATCATCTTCTTCCCCTTCACTGTAGGGCAAGAGATTTACATTTGCATACGGTATAATGAAGTCTATAGGACGGAGGAACGCCGAATCCTCTACGGCAGTTCCCGTATAAGTTAAGGGTCTTGAGTTCACCATGGCCTCACATTCTGGTATTACGGTAGCAAACACATCTTCTTGTAGCGACCTCCTCCGTGTTGTCTTTTTGAGAATTGATTTCATAACTCCTATCATGCGCTCATAAAAACCTCCTTCCCATGGAGAAAGGGTAGTAATGAATTTCCATTTGAGTCCTTCATCTTCTTCTTTTTCTTTTTCTCCCTAGCGTCAGTCCCGCGCCGTTGCGGGGTCCGCTGTTTTTGTCAATCGCCACCATTTTCTCCTATCCAAGGCATCTTCTGCCGTGGCTTTCACTTCTGTGAGGTCCGTTTTGATAACGTCCCTCCACCTTTTCTTTGGGGCTCCTCGTGGTCGCTTGCCGGGTACTTCGAACTCTACCGCTTCCCTTATTGAGTGGTCTGCCGACCTTCTCAGCACATGCCCGTACCATTTTAGCCGCTGCTCCCTCAACTTCAGCTGGACCGGTGCCGTCTACATGACTGCCCTGACGTCCTCGTTCCTGATCCTGTCCGGCCGCGTCCAGCCACAGGCCATCTCAGCATTCTCATTTCTGCGGAATGTAGCTGCTTCTCAAGGTTCTTTGTTATGGGCCAGCACTCGCTGCCATAGGGCATTGCGGGTCTTATCACCGATCGATACACCTTGCCCTTTAGAGTCCTGGAGCACGGTTGATCGCAGAGGATTCCTGTGGACTCTCTCCATTTCAGCCATGCCGTATTTAGTCGAGCTTTCACGGCCTGATCTACCGTACCATCTTCGGCTATATCACTTCCCAGGTATCGGAAGTCCTGAACCCTTTCGATGCTTTCTCCATGGCGGTCCACGATGGACACCGGACAGTCCTCGGAGCTTAGGAACTTGGTCTTCTTGACGTTACTCGTAAGCCGTTCTCTGCCAGCCTTGCCTGCCATCTCTGCACCTTCGCCTGAAGTTCTTCTTTGGTATCCGCTATCAGGGCAATGTCGTCAGCGTAGAGAATGGTCCTCAGTGGTCCCTCCATGAGGTCTTTCACCATGCCATCCAGGGTGAGCAGGAAGAGGAACGGGCTCAGAGCTGAGCCTTGGTGTACCCCAACCGAGATCCCTATTTCCGCCGTCAGTCCCTGCGGGGTGCGTATGGCCGCCTTAGCCCCATCGTACATGTCCTGTATAAGAGTGACGAGGTGCTCTGGTATCTGTCGTTCTCAAAGAGAGTTCCAGATTACTGGTCGTGGCAGACGGTCGAAGGCCTTTCCGAATTCCAGGAAGGCTAGGTAGGAAGGTTTACGCTTTTCACGGTACTTTTCCATCACTTGTCTAAGGATGAAGATGGCATCCGTGGTGGAGCGCTTAGGCATGAACCCGAACTGCTCCTGATATATGGTGATCAGCTCCCTCAGCCTCAAGTCAATCAGCCGCTCATACAGTTTCATGGTATGAGCCGTCAACTTTATTTCACGGTTGTTGGAGCACTCCATTGCGTCCCCCTTCTGTTTGAATATGGGGACGATGGTACTGGTCCTCCACGCAGACGGAATTTTTCTTCTGGCCGTCACCATGTTCAGGAAGCGTGTAAGCCACTCCACTCCGTACTCTCCCAGTACCTTCCATGCCTCTTCTGGCACCCCATCTGGACCAGCGGCTTTTCCATTCTTCATTTTTCCCAGCGCCTGGCGAACTTCTCCCACTGTCCAAGGGAGGATGGGGCCAGCCGTAGCCTCCTTCTGCTGGCTTTCCTTACGAGGGAACTCTTCGTTCAGGAGCCCATCGAAGTACTCCCGCCATCTCCTTTTGACCTCGGCTGGTTTCCTCAGAATGGTACCCTCACTGCTCTTTACCGCCTTGACCACCCCGATGTCTTGTGTGGCCCGATGTCTCGCTTTAGCCAGCCTGAAGACGAACTTTTCTGCCTCCTTCCCATCCAACCTTTCGTACAAGGCATCCATTTCTGCATTCTTTGCTTTGGCCACAGCTGCCTTGGCAAGCCCCTTGCAGTGTTTGTAGGTGTCGAGGTGTTCTGGGCTCTTCGTGTTCTGCCACCGGTTGTATGCTTCCTTCTTCTGTTTCACTACCCTCTGAACCTCCTCATTCCAGAACCACGCTGCTTTGTTACCTTTGAAGCCACCTCGGGTTTCCCCCAGCGTTTCCTTCGCGCATTTCAGAATTATCTCAGCTGCTCTGTTCCAAGTGTCCTCAGTCGGCCCGTCAGGGTCTGGGAGACCGATATCAAGTATCCTTTTTTTGAGGTCATCCCTTTCCTGTTTGTGCAGCTTCCACCATCTGATTCGCCGTTCGGTCTTGAGCCTTGTTTTCTTAGGGAGCTTTATGGCAATATCTGCTAGGAGGGGTCTGTGGTGGGTAGTGAGTTCCTCTCCTGGCAGCACCTTGATGTCCTTCACAGTTTTGAGGGCTGATCTTCTTATGAGTATATGTGTCGCGGATCGCCGCGACGATGTCCTCGGGGGCACCGCGCTCCCCGGCCCATCCGCGCTTGCGGCGCCGCTCGTCGCGCTTAGCGACGTGCGGTGGCTCCGCCCTCTGTGGTCGAGACCGGTATATAAGGCCCGTCGCCAACTGCCAGTCGGTTTTCACCGGGCAACGCCATGATGCTACCCGGGATCCGGGGGTGCCGTCGCACTCTTGGCTCACGGGTAGCGGAGCGCTGGCACATGAGTTGGCCGGTGCCCACCCCTGCTCCCTGACTGGGAGCAGCCGTGTGTTTAGATCCCCACGAAGGCACCGTCGACCATATGGCTTTACAACACCAGCCGGATGGGGGTCTATTACGTCAGCCGACTGTCGGGAGTCGCCCTAGTGGAGGCGACTCGGGGAGTCAGGTATGATGTATTATATTTGTGTGTATTGCGTAATAAATGTGTGTCATAATTCTTGTTGTGTATGTTATATGTTACTCATATGTCATATATCCATGTCGTGTCTTATCATGTTGTGTGCTGGGGGCAGGTTGTCAGTGATGTGACGGTTAGGGCTTGACAGCTCTAGGGGGACTGTGCCGAGGCTCGGCATACGGGGAAGGAGACGTTGGTTGGTGGGCCCGCGGATAGAGGCCTCGGGCCATAACCCGGGGTAGGCATCCATGCCTATCCCTTTTTGGGTACAGGGAAGACGGTGAGTACAGCGGACATGGGACCGGGGTGCGAACTGGCGGGGCAGGAATTGGGTATTCGGTCCGGCAGGACTGTGGCAACCTGCCAACTGGTTACCCATTGCGCGCAAAGTTCCTACCCTTAGACCAGGATACCCGGAAGGATACGGAACCGACGGGCGAGGTAACCTGTTATACCCGTTGGGGGCTACGGGGCAATAATAAAAAGGGCAGTCCATTCGGCGGGGATCCCCTGAGGCTCAGGGGCGTCGAAGGACATGCAGGTTCCCTCGCACGCCAGTTGGGTATCCGCCCGGTCCGTGGTGTACCCAGCGCCTAGCTAAAAGGGTTCACCACCAACCTTCGCCGACCTTTCCTGGTAAGCTGGCAACCTGGCGGACGATCCTTGCCTCAGTACGGGGGAGGGGCATAATAATTCACAACAGGTGAGTCTAGTACTACTTTTCGGTATATTGTCTCCTTTCCTGTAGTCGATCTTATGTAGTTTCTTTAGTAGTGGTCCTTTGTCTTTTATTCGCTCTATCACCTAATTTTTCCCTTCTGGTAGGCTTCTTTTTCTCTGTGTAGTAAGCTGTTCTTTTTCCATTCCCCTCGAAACACATTTATTATTCGATTATTTCGTTTATTATTCGTGTCGTATTTTTGTTCTTCTACGTATTACGTTCCTCGTTTTCCGCGATTGATAGGCTAAAGTCGACGGTTTCCCACGTCGGACGGATCGATATCGCGACGTCGAGCCACTTTCCCAGGCTCGCGAAGCTATCGATTATAGTCCGAGAAGCGAAAGCGGGCGCTTTCTCACGCTCGATCTCGGGAACGCGAGGAAATAGTGCATGCCAGACAAAGCGTCGCTCGCGCACGCTGAGAGCACATTACGAAATAGTATGGGGCAGACAGTGTGCGCGCGCCAACACGTTATGGGAATAGTACAGTATGCTGCGCTTGTAACCAACTTTGTATTGGAAGCTGAAAGCTAACGGTACTATTCACATTCTTACAATCATGGACGACATCCAGATGTATGCACTCGATAGAGCAGTCCAACGACTATGGAATGCGATCAATAACACCGATCGCACGCTGTTCGAAGAATTACCGATGGAAGGAGGCCATGAGCAGGTAAGTCAACGTGTTAACGCTCGACGCAAGGCACTTAGTACGTCGAAATGATTCCGTTCGGATCGCGGTGAGTCTATCCTCTGCATTCTGTTTTCTCTCTTGTATTAATTGTTAAACTCTCTTTATCTAGTTACTCATCCTTTCCCTGTAGTCAAAATTGTAATTAAACTACTCGCCTCAATGCCGTAGTTTTTATAGTGGTTACTTTATTTGGTGTCATCATAGTAGTCAACTTGTTTGTCATTTTCGTGGTAGTTCCCTTGCCGTTTCTCGCCTCAGTAGTTTCATCAATTTCGTTTCTTCTCTCTCGGTCGGACGTCATTCGTCCACCCTAGCTAATCTTTCCTCACTACGCACTACCTTCTTTCTCCCACTTCTTAATCTACTATTATTTTAGGCTCAGGTTAGACTCATGGCGCATTTTTTTATCACGTCGGTTGCGATGATGAAGTTCTTCTCGTGTTTCGCAAACTCATGACAAGGAGAGGCACTCCTGACTGTACGGTCAGTGATAATGCTTCTACCTTCAGACTGGGGAAGGACATTCCAGCGAATGAACTTCTTCAGTCGGCGCATGATTCGGCGGTACACGGTTTCACTACGCCAAACACACTCCGATGACAGTTCATGACACCCTTTCCTTCATGGAAGGGAAGTTTTATGATCGGTTAATCGGAGTGGTTAGGCGCAGTTGGAGGAAGACCCTTCATCGTAATACGGCACTTCGAAACTCTACTTATAGAGATCGAAGCGTATCTCAATACAAGGCCATTGACCACGGCCAACATGGAGGCATCGGGTAAGGTCCGTGTATTAGGACCGGTGGACCTTATCAATCCACATTTTCAGTTAAGACACTTTCTACCTCCATGTCGACCGCGCTCAGAGGACTTGCAATACTACGATCCTAGCTATTCGGAGGTCAAGCAATACCTTAGGGCACAACAAGAATCGCTAGCTACTACGTTGAAATATTTCTGGTCACTATGGCGAAGCGAATACCTTCAAGGGCTCGCGGAGCGCTCCAGGAGCAATTTACAGCGGGCTCGTGGGAAGCGTTCCTGGCACACGGTCGGAGAGGTGTTCATTATTGTAAAAGATAATGCTCCTCGAACCGTTTGGCCATTGGCCATAGTAATAATACGTAATTATACGTCCAGGCTTAATACGTCTAAGGACGGAGCGTTGCGGTCAGTTCAATTAAAAACAGGTAAAAATTCATATGCCGACCGCTCCGTCAACCAGATTATTCCGTTGGAGCTCCACGCTACTTCGTTTGAAGCAGGGACGGAAGGACCCAAGAATCAGGAGGACGGCTACAATCGCTTTCTCCAACGCGGATCCAACCGCCCCGAGCTACAAGGAGAGCAAAATCACGATGAGTCCACTTTTCCGCTACATTTGGGTAGTATTATTTGTTGCCTTCTTCTTATTTAATCGTTTGTTGATTTTCGTGTAGTTCGAATTGCTATTATGTCATTTGTCCTAACGTATTAGTTATTTTCACGTTAGCTGATCTATTTGTCGTCGTTGTGTTTAGCCATTTTCTTGAGTAATTTTATTGTAGTTTCTTCTCTACTTGTTTTCCTAGTTATTCACTATTTGACGTATTATTTATTTATTTAATTATCATTTTCCTAATCGAACGCTATTCGTCCATGCCTATCTAAATCTCTTCTCTTTTAGTACATAGTCTTCTCCTTTCCTCCGCTCACTATCCTTCACTCACCCAGCGCTAGGTCGCACTCATTGTGCATTTCCTCTTAATACGTTGCTTGCGTCAGTTTCATCATTTTTGGTGCAATTCACGCTAAGCACGCGCTGTATGATAAGGAAGACATCGAGTACTTGAAAGTATGCAGGCACAGCATGCTACCGTACCACGGGCGTCGCCTCGGGACCCACATGGGCAGCCATGTGAATACACCGAGGAGACGGCCGTGCCATATTAATCGATATGATCACTTCGACGTGGCATGTGTTCTCGCATATACTTATTTACTTGACTCTACCTTATCATATTAGATACGTATCTGTGATCGATGTGAGGTGATCAAGCGACTGAACTTGTCAAGCAAGTTAAGCCGCCTGTTCCTACTGCGTCTTCGGATTCCAAGCCGAAGTTCAAGTCTGGGGGGTTCTCGCCTTACAGAGACCCCGCCCCGACGATAATGCGTCACGGGAATGTGCACCCGACAGCACCCTCCCAACCCTCCGTGCGCAACCGGTCGCCTAGTCCACCCCCTCCCGTGCGACATCTTTCGCTCAGTTGGTAGGATGGATCCCACCCGGGATCCAGATCTCTAAGTCGAAGACGCCGAAAGAATCGCAAGAGAGGTCGTGGAGCTAGTCGTAACTGGTATGGAGATGTTGCGAGGGGTCGTTAGGAGGACTCGCCAGTGGTGCGGAGTCCAAATAGTACGTATAAATCGCCTGACATTCCACCGATTAGAAGACAAGGTCTGCCTCCGGTACCACCTCAGACGGTCCCACCACCGGGGCAGCCACCTTGTATTTTTTTGTTCATCAAAAGATCACTACTCGGCGGAATGCCATGTGCGGAGACACCTTAATACGCGCGTAGACCTTTTAGCTGAAAATCGAATTTGTTCTATTTGTCTACGCCGCCATTATGACGAATGTGTTCGGGCTGATGGTTGTGGGATCTGTGGCGAACCCACACATCACCAAGCCATCTGCATTCAGAACGCATTCACCATCAATGATTTTGCATCGACGGCCCCGCGCTTCTATAGGAACGCGGCGGAAGCCTCGTTTATACCGGTTCCTCCAGGACAACATCAACGCCGATCACATTCACGACCACGCGAACGATCAAGAACAACTGGAAGGAGGACACAGAGAGGACCGGGTTATACGTTGTCAGACGGCAGCCGACCCTCTGGGTCAAGAGGTAGGATTTGAGCCGCACTGACATCAATGCGTCGGGGGTAGTAGTCTAATTCTCCCCTAATACGTCATGGGTAGTAGCAATTCCCCTAATACGTGTGAACAGGTAAGGAACCACAGGTAAGTTAACATCTTTCTTCTACTTGTTTCGGTTTCTTATGTCTGTGCCTTTACGTCGTAGCTTTTTAAGCATACCTTCGGGTATGCGCCCCCACTGTTATTTCAGGTGCCGTCATACAATCCACTCCAAGATGGGCAAGTGGGGCCAGACGAGGTCGACGTCGTCGGTCGGTGGCGTCGATGGAGTCTGGTGGTCGGACTGGTTGGTGGACGCAGACGAGCATGGCAGATTCGCTGGTCGACGATGCTATTCTCTGATGCGTCATGGTTCGATGTCCGACGGTATGACGGTGTTGACGACGTGGTGCGATGGCGACGTTGTTGTGTGAGATTGGGGGCAATTCATCATCCCATTTGTAATCGCCTTTCCACAGATCTTGAAGAACTATTTTTGCAGGTAACAACAAAGGTATCAAAAGCCCTAAGTGGTTGAATGTTGAATGGGCTGCTTGTAGTACTTTTCGTTTTGTTAACGTGGAGAAGCAGTGAAGCTTACACTTGATTGAAAACGTATCTTGTTGGGAATTCCACGAGATCCCGAGGATTTTGATTCACTGGTTGATAAGTCTTGTGGGGCTATCTTTTTGTTGCAGTCTTCGTCGTTTGTCATGAATTGGCGCAAGTTCATGGCCACGTTGTCGACACTTGTTTCGACAACTGGTATTTATCAATGAGTGTCTGCGTGGAGTCATCCGTAAGGAGGACATTGTCCACGTAGGGGTTGTCGTTGAGTTGTTTCTGAAAACCTTTGCTGAGGTTTGTCTGCTGCTCGATACCATACTTGATCGAAATCCCGAGTAAAAATGGAGAAGCATTTATCCCAAATGGAAGTCTACAGAACCTCAGTATTCGTAGATTTCCTGGAGCCGGTGGCTGCCCTGTATTCTTGAGCCAGAGAAATCGGACAGCATCTCTTTCTATTTCATGAAGGTGGATCATATGAAACGCCTTCTCGACGTCCGCAACCATGATCTTAGTTCCGATTCTTGATCTTATGAGAACTCCACATAAGTTAGGAATTATGAGCGGACCTTGATGGATTACATCGAGGCTTAATTCACCCTTCATTTTTGAGGACGCATCGAGAACTATGCGTGTTTTCGTTGTCGCACTTTCCGATTTGATGACTGCCTGATGTGGAATATAGTAGCACGGTGTTGTCCTCTCCGCTCGAAACTGAGGTGCATCTTCAACAAAATTCTTTTTGAGTTGTTCCTCGATTATGTTGCAGTACTCCTTCCAACAGTGAGGGTTGCGCTCTTTCATTTTGAATAGTTGATGAAGTCTGCTCAAGGCCAGGTTGTAGTTGTTTGCAAGATTGCACCTGTTTGACTTACAGGGAAATCGCACGAATATTTTGTTGTCTCTTATTTGAATTGTTGAGTAGAAGTCTGCCACAATTTGCTTGTTGATTTCCTCCTCAGTGCTTATATCTTCGATCCCAATCATGTTAAGTTTCCGTAGGTCCGAAATGTCCACGTGGCCAGCATTTGAAATGAGGACTGTACTCGTGTGCAGCAGTCCACTGCTAAAGTTGCTCGTTCCAGGATGCTCGAGATCCTGATGTGGCATTCCCGAGATCACGTGACCAAAGAAGGTCGGCGTAAGGAAAAGTCCGGAGGGAAGGCGGAGTACTGGTTCGTTGAGTTTTATGATGGCATTGAAGTAATCCATTCCGATGAGTATTTCAGGTACTACCTTGTCGCTACTGAATGTACGCGATCTGTTTCAACTCTTCGTCTGAGAAGTTTTCTCGAAGGAAGTTGCTGTCTTGAGGAAGAATGAGGCCCATCCGAAGAGGAGAAGTGAGTTGATCACTAGTAATAAGTTCGACTTGAATGTGATCCCCTTTCATGCTATATAGACAGGTGATCACTCTTCTTGATTTTTTCTTCTCGGCTCGCCCCCCAAATGTGTTTACCATGATGGTAGTTTCGTTCTTGATCTCTAAGTTCATTCTTTTGGCAAGTGATGTGGATATGAAAGACTGATCCGAGGCCGAATCTAGGAGTGCTAAGACGGTTTCACGGCTCCGATCGTATGCAGATAGCATGACGACTGGAGCAACCATAAGACGCACACTGTTGCTGTCTGTGAAGGCTACTCTGAGTTCACCGTCGACTCGTCTTAGCGTTTGATTATTTTGAACTTGAAAGTTTATTGTTGCATCTTCGAGAGATCTGGTCGGTGTGGGTGACCGGCGAATCGAACTTGACGCTCGCTTATTCTTGACGGCGATGAGAACTGCCTAATTATCGGTGTGTTGAGTGGGGTGCCATGTCCCGGTCGAGGGGGCGACCGGTGAGGGAAGCGCTCTCGCTGAGTTGAGGGATTCGGTGTGTTTCTTTGACTGAACTTCCTTGGCGAATAGCCTCTGCTTTTGAACGCTCTTTTTGGCGATTTACTCTGCCGTCTCGGATACGGTGACCTATCTTGTCTTCGTTGTTGAAAGGATGAATTAGTCACCTGTGAACCGGCATTAGCGTACCTTTCGTGCGAAAATGTATGGTTTTGACGACAAATAATGTAATTGTGTGGACTTCCGCATTGAAGACAGTTCTGTTTCCGACAGAATGCTGTACGGTGTTTGATACTGAAACACTTCCAACATGCATTGAGGTCCCGTAAACGCCCTATCTTTTGCTTTGTATTCCAATATTTGTTGCAATGCTCGAATCGGTGTTGATGACCACAACCAATGCTCCGTATCAATGGAGCGCTGGTGGTGCTTGAGTGAAAGACGGAACGTTTGCTTTGAACGGGCTCCCTAACACTGTCAACATGTTCTTTGCGTCGAATTGCTGTCGACAGGTTGTCAAGGAGATCTGCCATACTCCATAGGTTGCCTGAGTCGAACTCCTTTTTGGCCATCTCGTCTTGAACGTTCTTTGAGAATGTTTCAAGGACCATGGTCCTCATATTGGTAGTATTGACTGCCTCTCCTTGCTTTTCGAGGGTGGATATGATGGCCTGGACATCGCTGAGATTATTCTGGAGTGAGCTATGATCATCTTGACATTGTTTCATTGACTTTAGTTTTCGGATCATTTGTATTGTGATCCATCTGGGGTCTTTATATTGAGTAATTAATTGACTGACGGCCCTTTCATAGAATTCTCCTGTTCGTGGTATCATTTGAAGTGTTCTTGCTGCATCTCCTTTGCAGCAATTGAGGAGAATTGACAATTTCTCTATGTTGGAATAGGGCTGTTTGTGAACTAACTCTTCGAACAATTCCCAAAATGAGTCGAACTCCGAGGGGCTGCCGTGAAAGTTCGGTACCCTCAGTTCGTTACCTACGAGTCGTCGCTCCATCGTCCAATAATGGTTTGGGAAAAGCGGTTGACTTGGATCACGCAAATATTGAAATTGACCGGAATCTCTTTGATCTCCTTCCTTCTTGAGGTCTCTTTTGGCGCCTTCTTCTTGACATTGAAGCTCCAACAACCGTATCTCTAGTTGACGCTCTAGATCCTCAGCTTGTTGAAGAAGGTCCTCCCCTTTCTTTGATCATCGAATTCTTTTTCAATGCCCATCCTAAAGTTTTCATCAATTGAGTTTATGGCTCGATTGCACTCTGCATAAAATTCGCTAATGCCCCCTCTTCGTTGTCTCAGCTTCGTTATCAGAATATTGACAATGATCTCTTTTGAAATTAAGAAAAACTCCATGTTTTTTGAGTCAGTCGGGAACTGCCATGGCTCCTCAAATTCACGGGCTTCTTGCAGCAATCCGTTGAGCGTGTGGAGATGCCTTGTTAGCTTTTGCTCTGCGTTCTTCAGGCTTCAGGTCAGACTGAGGAAGGATGGTGAAGACGACATATATATATATGTATATGCGCTTATCGTTGTATGCTGTCTTTGGAATGAAGATTTTTTGTGATTGTATAGGCGTTTGTTGTGAGAAAGTGTGTGTTGGTAAGTGTTTGAGCTTCAATGTTTTTCAAAGGAATCCTCTTCATTCCTTTATTTTGAGATCGTTGGAAGCTATTCCTTGAATGTTTTGGGAAAAAGGGGTGTTTCACGCTTTTTCTAAAGGATGTTTTGAGATACGAGCAAAGGCTTTTTTTTCTCAAGATCTTGTTTTTTTTCTAACAATCCAGCTCTCTTCCTCACGACAAAAATATGGACCTTTTGGTTTTTTTTCCTTCGGAACTTTCGAAAGCTCACGTTTCGAATCGTCGGCACTCTGCAATGTGCCGTTTAGTTTTGTGACGGACTTGAAATTTTGAAGCTTGACAATTTCACATCAGTTTCATCGTTTTCGCTCTTTTCAACTGAGGCACGACTATCGGTCGTCCACCGGGTTTTCTGTAGTGTCCTTCTCATTCTTATTTAAATTGAAGGCGATTGACTTACCTGGTCTTTACTCACTCCTTAGAGGTGTGTAAGATGGAAATGAGAACACATGAAATATAGTGCCGGCTGAAATTGAAAATTTTAACTGTACCTCCTCTTTTGGTCAGACTGTCGGTCTGCCACCGTGATTGCTTCCGAGTTTCTATTCCTTCATAACATTCTTGACCGCGGTTCCTCTTTACCTTCGTGATCACGATTCATCTAATCGAGCGTGTGAAGCTGATGAAAATCGAGCGGAAGAAAAAGGGATTGAAAGGAATTTTGGGCTCTCCTTGCTAGGGTACCGGAACAGACACGCTCTTTGGGCCCTAAAAGGCGTGTCTTAGGATTTTGTGCACGGGCGCCCAGAGTCCGTCTTTTGATGAGTGAAATGTGAGCTTAGTGATCTCCACCTTTTTTTTTCTTGTTCTCGTCGTGACAGATTGAGGTGTTGTTGTTGAGATCGATGCACCATGCGCCATACAGGCTGACCATTTAGTCGATGCACCATGTTCTGAGGGCATCACTCCTCAGATGGAACTATTAGGTGGTTCATTTTCTGGCTACAGTACACTTCAGAGCAAATACATTTTATTCTCTCTTTACTACCTTTTCACACACGTCATGCCTGAGGTTTTAACACAGCTGTGATTTACTCTTTAACCTTGAATCTTGACTTGAATTTGTTCTATTGCATTATCGCATTTATTGAATACAGCGAGCATGGCGAGTCCGCCAGTCCCGGACGGCCTTTGGCCTACGACCCCAAGGTCTGTAGCTATCGGCTGACGCCCGGAGGCTTATGATCCATCTGACGCCGAGGGGGAGGACGCCGAAGCCCAAGACGAAGAAAAAGAAGCCGAAGCGAGAGCTCTGACTCCCGTCTGTCGCTGCTTAAATCTCAGCAAGACGGTGGGCGGAGAGACTGATGTCATCATGAACCCAGAGTTCATGACAGATGTTGAGCAAGCATTTTCCTCTCCGAAATTCCCTCCTGTCTTCCATACCGACTCATTTATTTCTGCCCATATTCGCGTAAAAATCAGTGACGTTAATGTTTCCGCTTTACCTGACACTGGCTCGTGCATCACCCTAGCATCCAAAGAATCATGTCCAGCTCTCGGCATTTTCCAGTTGAATGCTTCTAAGACGGACTCCGCAGTGAGCATGGCCGGTAAGCAGGTCGCCCTAGCAGGGTCAAAAATAGTGAAATTACAGACTGAAGACATTCAAGTCCATTTGCTATCACATTCCACCAAAACGCGCTGTGTTCCTCATACTGACTTCATTTATAAAGTTATTTTAGGCAGCGTTACCCTCGTTTTACTCCCCATGATGATCATAAATTACGGTTAGCGCAAAGTGATTTACAGATCCACAATGCTCCTCTTAGGCAAACTTCCATAGCGTCCTTCTCAGTTCATCGATATGCCCTACCATGCTCGCGCCGAGCATACTGTGACTTTACCTCCTAATTCGCAATCATTTGTATCATGTGTGGTTCAAGATTCCCGATCTGCGCGTGATCAATGCTAATTTCCCCCGCAACAATCCCCTCTAGTGCACCATTCATACTGTATTCAACCTTACCAATCAACCAATGACCAATGATCGTATAAAGGTATTCGTCTGGCTACTGCTGGCACGATGCTGCCAGGTGACTATATGAACCCAGAAACCACGGCACTCCAATATTGCTAACCACGTGTTCCACCGCTACCATGTCTAATGATTCGCCATACAAAGTAGTTCTTGATCAGTGTGACTTGAATGAGGAGCAATGGTAGCAGCTGGAAAATCTCCTAGACCACTTTTCTGACGTTTTTTTCTAAGCATCAATATGACAAAGGAAGTTGCACAGCGGGAAAAGTGCATTTGTTCACAACCAATGACCCTCTGCGAGAATTGACCATATCGAGTTCCAAGCAATTACCGGGAAGAACTACAAAAGCACGTCAATGCGCTGTTGCGCGCAGGAGTGATGAAGGAATGTCACACCCCTTGGGTACATAATTTAGTAATGGTTCGTAGAGGACCACTTCTTCTTGGTACGCGGTATGGATCTGGGAGTGTTCCAGGTGACGGTCTTAATTGGACGTCGCATGTCAAGAAGACCTGCGGGATTCGTCCTTTTCACGGACCACGACTAAATTATGACCTAAGGGATTGATATTCCTCCATCACTCCTGCGCGCAACAGAATATTGACGTGGTTCCCGGTATTTGCCTAGAACTCGATGTGGTCGAATTCTTGCAGGGGTCGTTGGGTAAGAAAATATACACTTTACTCGCTATGTATCTTCCTATGTTCTAGTTTATGGGTTGCAAACTCAAGGTCCGCTGACGCATTATTTCGTTAGATAAGTGCCGCAATAAGGGCGTCTTTACCCTCTTCATTTAGTGAGAGAGACCCCCAGTTATCGAACTGTGGTGATTCTGCGGCGGGTATTGTATTCCTTTCAGCAGTCCCTTGGAACTGAAATCTTTTCAGGGTCTGTCGCGAAGGACCATCCCCACGCCATGAATTGTCTGGTTGGGAATGTGTGTTGTGTGTGAATGTTGAGTTAAGTTACTAGTAGGGCTCCTTAACGGAACTAAAGGATCGGACGTTCTCTTGTCGTCTGTTCCCCCTAAGTTCACATCCGGCCTTCGGCATGCCACAAGCTCACACAACAGAGTATTCAAGTTCATGATAATTTCAATACACAGCAGTAACACGATACAAGAATCGAGCAATAGGATAGGCTAGCGACACGTAGAACGGGGAAGAACCCCAGAACGATCCAGACGACGTTTCGCTCTCGCTCCGCGAATTCCGATCGTTGATGAGTCGATGCCTCCGCCTTTCCCGCTCCCTCTCCCTGTCCCGCCGCCTCTGCAATTCCTCCTGCATTCTCTCTGAAAACAAAGTGCGAAAGTCACATCGAGAGTAAACATGAGACCAAGATAAAGATAATCGACTGTTCCCTCACTTAGATAGGGTCAGGATAGGGTTACAAGGGTCAAATCCCAATTTGAATACCCACACCCTTACACTATAACGTTTTGGGAGACCCAACTTTGCAACCTTGAAGATCGGAACCCATTATCATCTTGGGATTGCCAAAACTGCAACCCCTAAGAGCGGAACACTCACAACAGCCAGTCTTTTCTAAAGTATCAGTTGGCTGGCGCACACAACTGCACGCCAATGATGTCTATGACGTGGAGAATGGGTTTGCTGAAAAGCGACTGATCTATATCACTCCTCTCTGTTCTCTGAACATGCACCGCTCCCTCGCCGTCGACTACTCCGTTATTCACGGCACCGTCAAGGAGGATCTGGAAGTTAACATTCGCAGCCTTCGCGGCGAGACTTGGGTGTGCTCAATCGACAGTCGTATTCGCCTTCAGGCCCTCGGTTACAGAAAAGTGCTGACCGATGGGTGACTCATGTGTTGAGCGATAACATGCGGTACATCCGGGTATCCATTTGTCAGCCTCTCCTTCGTTCACATCGCAGGAAGTTTCTGGAGGACCTAGTTACTGGAGATGAAAGCTGCATCCTCACGACCTTAACAGGCATCGCGCGGTGTGGCTCAAACGAGGAGAACAGCCGCCGACGCAAGCCGAATCCGGCCTTCATCCCAAAAAAATCCTTCTTTGCTGGTTCTGGGATTCGAAAGAAATGCTGTACTACGAACTGCTCAAGCAAGGCCACACCGTTACCGCTCCCTACTACGCTTTTCAGCTGCAGAAACTTGCGGAAGCCTTTCGAGAAAAACGGCCTGGACCAACTTTTGTGCGTCTCCTTCATGACAACGCTAAGGCTCACATAGTTTAAGAGACCCGTGCAAAATTGGAGGAGCTAGAGGAACACGGTTCTACATTCAGCCTATTCACCTGATATTGTTCCCTCAGATCACCACTTGTTCCGGTCCCTCAAGGCTTTCCCAAAAAAAACAGTTCATCAACTATGATCACATTGAAAAAAGGGTCGGTGACTTTTTGACTTCCAATCCTCCCATTTCTGGAGTAAAGAATCCCTGACCTGCCCGTTAGGTGGGACAGTGTTGTAAGTGTAGATGATTATTATTGTTTCATTTGGTCTAGCGGTCGATACGTCTTGTTAATCCTAGTACCACATCACAAAATGATTCACTTATAGCCTCTAGGCAGCGTTCGTTGTTCTAGAATTTGAGGCATCGTGGAAAAGCATTTTGTAGATATCGATTGGGAGAATTGCGGAATTTCCGGGATTGTGGAATTGCAGATTTGTGGAATTTGCGGAAAAGCACTAAATACGTATCGATTTCCATGCTACGAAGAAACGAGTGAATTAGAAGAAGGAAAGGAATGAAAGTGCGGAACTGTGGAATGTGCAGAAAGGGATAAGTCAAGTATCGATCAGGAATGCTTTTCTGTGGAAAAGCAGCATTTCGCGAATAGGTAATGATTTCCATCCAACGAAGAGACGAGAGGATTAGAGAAACTAAGAAGTGTCATTTTTGCAAATTCCACAATTTCGCACATCCACAGTTCTCCCGATCGATATCTGCCTAGTGCTCCAGTTAAATTGAGCATCATACACTTCAACTATAGTGGTCGTGTTGTAGTAGTTTGCGGTGTACAGGAGTTCCCATCTAGTTGGCAGTGAATCGTAACCGCCCTCATCAGTCACAATCAGAACCGAACCGTCACCATTAAGATTCCGGATTTGGCGACACTTGCCTTTTTACGGTCTTTATAGAAGCTTCTCTACGTTATCACTTCGGAATACCCACCATTATTGCCATCGTCCAACCCTGCTCAACACCTATTAGTGTCAGCACTTAGGGATCAACGGGAGAGGCGAAGCGGTTTTGGCGACACTCGCGTTTCAAAGCTCCTTATTAGCTCTTGATAGCTGCTCTCAATCTGAGTCCACCACCACCACTAGGGTCCCTTATCACCCTCTATATCATTTGTGGAATTCGGGGTCCCAGCTTCACTGCGAAGTGAGTTATGAATTTCGTGAAGAACAGACGGACACTCATCCACAAATACACTCAGACATAGTAAGTGAATTATATAGAGTAGAATAACTATATTTTGACCGGCTGGCGCGCGCACAATACTGTGCGCGATTCACGGCGATGTTGTGCAAAATGGGTTTGATCGGCATGACAACAGTTGTGTATGGAATTGAGTGGAAAATTCCTTTCCTCTGCTTCCAGCTCACCTATTGAATTGGACATAAGCAGAGAAGAAGGCGTGATAAAAAAGCATTTTGGTCTCAATATACCTCCGTCGATTTCATCGAACCCATTTTGCACGTCATGGACATGAATCGCGCGCAGTAGTGTGCGCCAGGAAGCTGGTTTGGGTCATCACTGGGAGTTTGGATAGTTTAAATACCAATTGTTTTTTAAATTGCCACTTGCTCAGCATCTGATTCCTACGCACTGATGGTAGATCCATATCCCGATTATCAATGCTTATCGTTTTCGTAAACATGCTTCACTACTTGGAATTTTCCACAGTCTAGCGGTCGATTCCCAGTGTTGCTGCCAATACCACATTAGAAAATGATTCTGAGCGAAACGCTTGCTTCGCTATCACAAATATAGGCTGTATCATGATTATCAATGTAGATCGCAGTATGAACAGAAATGCAGTATGAAACGCAGTAAATGAAATCACGTAGTGGTAGCAAGCGATGTAAAGGATTTCATCCCATCCAAGTCCTAATGGTTCTTTTCAGCCACCGCAAGCCGTTATCAATTTCTCTGAGGCCTCTGTACCAAAATACAATTGAGGTTTCCGTACCCTACAATACCTGCGAATGTGAACATCCCACTGAAGCCGCGAAAGCGAACCGGCCTTGGTGGCGTTTCCCTTCTCATGCTCCTTTTTGATTCTTACCAACCATTATCAATTTGGATGACCCGTCTTAATGTCCCTGGCCACCCCGCCAAACACCTATGAGTGTTAGCACTCTTGGATCAACGTCGCAGGCGAAACGAATTTGACGAAATTTGCCTTCTCATGCTCCTTATCAAATCTTATCAACCGCTATCAGATCGGATCGCCCACCATTAATGTCCCTGGCCCACTCTGCTAAACATCTGTGACTTGAGCGCTCCGGGACCAATGAGGAAAGCGAAACAAATTTGACGACTATCCTTTTTACGCCCCTTATCAAATCTTATCAACCGTTACCAGTGCGGGTCAACCACCCTTAACACGTTGGTGACCGCGCGCTTTTTCACGTGTCTGCCACGTAGGACATCGCGCGCTCGCCCTTGCCGAGAACTGCGTCCCAGCATTGGGACGCATTGTCCCAGAGAGCAGTTTTTGATACCACCCTTCTAAACTCGCCGAATTTCGCGTCTATCTTGAGCGCTAATTCAAAATATTGATTGCTGCGAAATTTTAGATATCTCTCGAAGGCTTTTACAAGAGAAAACTGCATGGTGGTGATGGGAAGTTTAAGCATGTGGTAGGCATAGAGCTTTATTACCTAGTTGATAGTATTACCTATTATGTAAATTTAATGTGTTACTAGAAGTTTTTTATATTCTAGGTTAGACTTATCTTTCTAAAAGAAACACTTCCCTGAGAAGATCACTCCTATTGGGTTGAGGAATAAGCTTCCGCGGTTTTGTCCTGTTTTTTACATCGTTCCCTTCATCTTTGAACGAGGCTTATACATTTTTTCGATAGAGCTTTTTTTGTTCTACAAGATGATTCTACTAGTCTTTGGAATATTTTCAGTATTTGATATTATTGAAGCCTAGAAATGGGGTACACAGTAATAGCCCACCCGAACGTTTTTTGCGAAGAATCTTCTCTTCATCGTACAAGGAACCCCTCTATAACAACAGTAGATCGCTCAGGGATGTCTTTTTGCCTCATTTGTATCCATCTGACATGGGAAAGGTCTGCTTTTTGGACCTCGATGTATCAAAAAAGCAGATTTTTTCCAACAGATTATTCCACTTCTAAACCTTAAAAATAGCAAACAATCAAATGATCAAAAACAAATAGCACCGTACTATAGAGAAGAAAAAGCTCTATCGAAAACATGTGCACATACTTTTTTTGATCTCGATAGCAGTCGAGGAAGATGAGGTGCGCGAGTGCCAATTTTTAGCCTTCAGCTTACTTCATTTGCAAACCTCATAAATAAGGCAATCAAAGGATTCGAAAAACAGATAGTTGCATTTCATAGAGCAGAAAAAGCTCAATCGAAAACATATCAGACAATCGAAAACTCTGTCGAAAGGTAAAGGGAACAATGTGAAAAACAGAGAACTAAAAAACCGCGGGAACTTATTACAACCCAATATATACTCGAAGCATGAAAAAAACTTATTGAAAAGAAGTAAGCGGACCATGTTCACCCTAGATACCCTTGTGCATGTTGATCAAAACCGGCTTTCAAATCACTTGAAGAAAGGAAGTTTCTGTGCTGCATCCCACCCCACCATTGGGACGCATTGTCCCACGTGGCAGAAAATGTGCGTCCCAGCATTGGGACGCAATGTCGCCAACGTGTTAATGTCCCAGTCCTACCCCGCACAACATCCATGAGTGTTAACGCTCTTGTATCAACGCAGAAGGCGGAACGGACTTGGCGACATATGCCTTCCGAGGCTCCTTATCAGCCCTTATCAGCTGCTATCACTTTCGGTCCACCACCGCTGGGGTTCCCTATATCACTTGTAAAATTGGCACCCCCTATATCACTTGTAAAATTCAGCGTCCCAGCTTAGCTGTGACGCGAGATATGAATTTCGTGACAGACAGACGGACACACGGACAAACACACACAGACAGACATACTAAGCGAATTATATATAGTAGGATAGTTGTGTAGTGAGTACCAGTTGAGATATCACACAGTACTGCGCGACATTGCTAATCTGATGTCGTCGAGCAATCAACTGTACGCTGAGGTGTATATTTTTTTCCTAAGCCGTACTTAAGGAGAAGTAGGGGATCCCTTCAACTAAAGCTTAGGCAGAATTCTGGGCAGTGTAAGTGCAAAGGGTATGAGCTGTTCTCAGAATACTGTAGTGAGCGTTCGATGATCGGGACTGATGTTGTGCTTTCAGCATGCGCGAGGCGAGGAGCCGAGAGATGGCATTCAACGGAGGACGACGGCTGGAGGACGGCGGCTGACCCTTATTGGGTCGAAGAACTCACTGCTCCGAACTCACTGCGGAACTCACTGCGGTCCGGCATACAATAAACCTATTAGTACTCTGGAGTATTCGCAGTTGACAAGGTCCACCATCACAATTACTGGTAGCAGCGAGTGGGCCGGTCGCCAGGAACACGTGAGTTTTTTGTTTCAGCTGCCCCGTAGCTGGGCATTAACAGATCTGGCCAATCTTTTCTTTGCTCATTTACGGGTTCGTTTCTTAATGTTTTCTTCTCCACTCGCGACTTTTCTCTTTCCTTTCTTTCCTTTCGATTTGCTCCTTCCGAGCTTCTGTTTGTTATCCGTTACAGGATTGTGCACCACCCGGGTGGCTTGTGAAGCCAGAAACAGATCTATCGTTTTGCACGGTCAGCATAGTGTTCGGATGTCCGTGGTATCGGCAGTGGTTTTCTGCGCATTTGGTAATTTTCGAGAAGTACCGAGGGGTCCGGTGAAGTCACTAGTCGGTAAGGCCTTTCGTTCGTGGCACTCAGTGCATATTTTGTGGACCGACCCCCGTTGAGTAGCATGCAATGAGTTACTTTGCGGTTGTCTCGGTATATGGCAGTACGGTGTAAAGAAGCCCTCGGTCCTGGCTCGAGAAGCCAGGGCCCAATCTTTCCGCAGGTGTTCGAGATAGACGCGTTGAGTCTTGTATTGTGGTTTCTGTGGTTTTGTAGTCTCTCTGTTTCTGATGCTATCGGCTCATTTCCTAGTACACCTCCGCTTCTAATGCAAATTCTAATTTCTAATGCAACTGCGCAACTCTTTCTTTGTCAGTCTTTTACCGATGAGTAAGCTGCGCAGCTTTTTGTTGTTGTTCGCTTTGTTCGCGCTGGACGGTCTTCTCGGGGAGGCGAGGTTCGGCGATTTCTCAGCGGTTCAGATGTAGCCTCCGATAGACAATGTTTACATTTTTGTCCATCCCATCGACTCTAGGCTTGAGAAATCAGCAAGCGCTCGGGGGCGCATAGGACTGTTTGAATTCCAGGGGTTTGATGTTTCGGATCGCCTTCGCCCCATCAACGGATATAAAATCTCTGTCACGGCTCTGCTGTTTCATTTGTCGTCTTCGACTGCGCTGCGTTCTTGTATTCGCTATTTTGCTACTAATCTTGTGTCGCTATGGGTCCCCCTACTACCAGGGCTCGAGCCAAAGCGACCATCTCTGGGGTCGTAGCTACCCAGCAACGGATCGATCTTGTTAAGGATGGGGCACCTCAGGTGTTGCTGAGGTCGTAAGACCCGAATCGCTATTGGCCATTACGGGCCCCCTGACGTCGGCCCTCTCCGACGTTGAGGATTCCGCGACGGTGCTCGGGCGGGATGCACGCCACCTGCGGGACGCCACCGTCGAGGAGGCGATAGCCGGTGTCTGGCAGGACTCTCACAACACGACTGCCCAACTTGCTCAGACGATAACCGAAAATGATGCGACCCTCTTGTCAGGACTCAATGCTTCCTTTGGGGCCGTCGATGCCCACATACGGGCCATCCCGGCGGTTACCTCTTTGATTCCAGAGGGCCTGGCCTCTAAAACCACCCCTTTTACGGGATCAGGCGAGGGGTTCAGTTTTCCATATGGGTGCGCCGACTACAGGATCTTATGCGCACTCTTCCCGGTTAAATTAGCTCCGAGCGTAAGGCCAACTTTTTGATTGCTCATTTGAATGGCATCGCTCGCGAAAAAGGGAAAGAGCTCTCCGACGATGATCGGACCTCCTACGAATCTCTCATTGCCCACTTGAGGAGCTGTTTCGAAGGGCCTCATCAACGTCATCTTGTCCGTCAGGCGTTAGCTTCCTGTAGACAGGAGCGTTTGGAGTCTTCGGCAGTGTTCGCTAATCGGCTGATGAACCTCGTATGAGCGGCGACGGCAGGTCAGGACCTAGCTGCCCAAAAGGAGCGAGCGTTAGAAGAGTTCACGGCTCGCATGAGACCCGATGTGAGGTATATTGTTAAGCTTGATAATCCGGTTACTTTTGAACAGGCTGTCAACAAGGCGCAGGCGGTGGAGCACCTGCTCGCCGAGGCTACAGCGGAGCGGCTCATTAACCCCACAGGCCCATCGGCGGAAATATCCGCGTTGGGGGTTCCACGACAGGTGAGGTTCAATAATCCTCCGTCTTATAATAGAGACTCTCCATCTGTTTTCAGGCAGCGGAGCGACTCCCGGCGTGGACGTTCGCGTCGCTCGGACTCCGGCACAGCCTGGCAATCGCGTCCTGTGGCCAATTCATGTTTCAACTGTGAAGGCACCGGCCACTTCGACAGTGCCCTTCTTCCAGACCTACCGGCCCGAGGCCGACAGGTAGGCGACTTTCTGCTCGCTCTCGTTTTTCATCCAGTGGTTCTCGGCCTCCCACCCGATCACTCTCCCCGCTTCCTTCTTCAATACGGAGTGATCTTGACGATGCTCGCAACAAGATAAATGCTCTGTCCATCTCGCTCCGAGCGAAACAGGAGGCGCTGGACAACTCCCAGTACCAGGTGGCGGCTCTTTTAAAACGAAATGACGAACTCTCGCGGTCGGTTTTCACGGGAGCGTCGGCCCCACGTTCGGCTCCAGCCCGTAACCCTTGGGGTGTCAACCCGGTATTTCTCTGTTTAATAATGTGCATAGGGCTCCCGGCGGCACTCGCTCAACCCGCGTGGTTCTGTCCATCGAGCCCTCACGATTATCTCCTTCGAGTACCTCTCAATTACAATTGCTCTGCTTGTTTCCGAATATTTTTTCTCCGCCTCGAAGCTTGTCTGTTTACCTCTACAGGCCCAACACCGAACGGTACGACACACCTGCGTCGCTGTGTAAAATCGTTGAGCAGACCGTTTCATTCTCGGTTGGTTTCTTTGGCGCTCGTTACGAAAACCGTTCTGAAACTCACAGGACGGTATCGGTCGAGCATTGTAGACTGATGGTCCAACATCACAAGTGCGAACATGGGGTATTGACATCAGACGGAAGCGTGTCCAAAACGTCCAACCGGTCACGCGCTCTATCTCGGTCATTAACTGCTACCTCCTGTCTACGTATATTCACATGCGCCACGGTTCACCTTCCCCTGATTCGGCCGTAGGTGACACACGGCACTGTAAGTACAAGGATGGGATATGCCTTTCGAGCGACGGGTCGCTCCTGCTATAGACCCTGGACAAGGAAGAGACTTGTCAGTTCCTCGCGGTGTCTAGAATGAAGGGGCACAGAGCGGGCAACGTGTGGCTCAGTGAATCAAAAGAGCTGGCTCTTTACTGGGACTAGGACAGCGCCGCTCTAACAGACTGTGGACAAACACTTGATTACCGATCAGGGTTATGCAGTGGCCCTTCCACGCCGCATGCCACGGTCATCCCCGCCGGTAGGGCTTGTATCGTCCAACCAACTAGCGGCGCAGCTCCTGACAGTCGTATGTGGTACATGGCTCTAGCGCGGCGTTATTCCGTCATGGCTTGTCGTCCCTCTGTAACCGCGTTAACTTATTCTTTCCTTAAACTAGCATTAACTATTGATCCTACCCACACGGTGCGCCAGCTACTCTAGAGAGATGGTGGCCGCTACGTATCTTGGTAACGGCTTCGTTAGGATCCGTCGGTGCATGCCCATATCACGCTCGCATTACGAGTTGCAGCTTTTCAATGCGACATGCTTTGCCAAACCTCGCGTCGCGCTGACGCTCCCCAGTGGGGTATCTCTCTTATTTTTCTCAGACGTCATTTCTTGTTGTCCCAGTAGGCCGAGCCAGCCCTTGCTCATCCAATATGGTCTTCTTTATTCCTTTTGAAAATGGCACCACCGAGTTTGACCCTGTCACTGGCTCGCGGATTTCGATGTCTGCCGCCGACGTTCCCGTGTTCACACAAGCATCCAGCGCACCACCCTTCACGTGCCGACCCCTCCGCTGACTATTTTTCACAGTCTGGTATTGACTAATATCAGCGAACTCCTTTTGGAGCATCGTCTTACGGAGCTCTCGGAGATCCGGCATTACGAACATGTATTGTCACCCAATGGCTCGCAGAGCCAGAACCAGATCTCTCGATCATTTCTTCCAGTGCGCCAGCGCTTCCGTCTCTTTGGGATTTCTTTTCGTTTCACCCGTTTGACATTTGGGTCACGGGGTGTTGCCCTTACGCTTCATTTCTCATACTCAAGTCTCTGATCAAGCTATACTTGAAGGTAAACTACCCGCATCTTCTCCCTCGTTTCGATTGGCCGGCAACCCCACGGGCCTCCGGTCCTTCCCGTCCGGCACCGCTCCTGACCGATCCCTCCAAGCCTAGGGTCGCTCCACCCCACCGCACACCCTCCAGTTCACAAAGGTGGAGCTGGATGCAGCTACGTCGTGGCCACCGAGAGCTTCAGCCAGCCCCGTGGTCATTAGCTCTGTGGGTCTTCCTCAGTCCTACTTTGTCGCTCAAATTCCAATCAGGGTCCAACTCCAACCATTCCAACTCCAACCCCACAGATAGAACGGAAGTCTTATACAAGGATCAGGCTATCGCATTCGCAGTTCGGCTGGCTGAGTCCGACGACGGAACCTTCTACTTCCCTCCCGCGACGACTCCTGAAGCCGTCCACATGGACGCTGTTGCGGTCGACGCCGGCCCGGCCACTTCCAGCCAGACGATCCTCGCATCAAACGTCGGCAGTCCGCGGGTATGCCGGTATGTTGCGGAAACAGTAGCGTTTGATGAGTCCATCCCCGCGACGCAGGTCGACATGCACGAATTCCTTAAGGGTTTGGTGGATTTGGACGATTTATCGGACGACGACCGCCTCACGTGCGAGCGATTCGGGTAGGCCGCGAGCGGTATGAACCTACATGCGCAACCGGGAGTTGGTTATGAACCTGACCGAGCAGAAACGAGAGAACCTTATCCTGGCGGAAATGGATGTGTCTGAGCTGATTGACAAAGTGGTAACGCTCCTGTTCGCTAAAGTGCAGCCACAGATTCTAGCGATCACTACGTTCTCGCTCCTCAACGCCACCAGCAAGAACGGCATCTTCGCTGGGCTCCTGGATAACTGCTCTCTTTTAATATGCGACAAGGCTTCGCAAATTCCAGAACCCGTCTTTGCCGCGATGGCGAGCCGACTTTCTAGCTGTCGACACATCTACATCGCACACAGTGCATCAACTTGAACCTTATGCGCGCTGCTCCCGCCACTCCAACCCGGTCAACTTTGGGGCTCGCAGCATGATGGACGTCTTATCGGAAGCACGGGCCGTCCCTATGGCTCCGCTAGTACCACGTTCCGGGCCCACCCCAATCTTAACGGGTTGCCCAACCACCTGGCATATGGGGCGCCCTTCGAAGTGGCACACGGGGTGAGCAGCGTCGCCTGTTGTTGGACATTATGCGATTCCCTAATGAACAATTGCCATTCCTCTTCAAGGACGTAGCCGGTTCGTCGCAGAAGGCCCAGAGCAATTCCCACTTCAACGACATGGAGGCTGAAGTCTGCATGACTCTGATTGGCCGTCTGCTTGGACGCGGGATCTCCCCTGCCAGCATTTGTATAATTACCTTCTACAAGGAGCAACATCGACGGCTGGCCGACTTCTCGCAGGCCCACCAGATCGATCTTTCCACGGTGGATGCCGTCCAAGGTCGCGAAAAGGATGTGGTTGTCCTGCTCACTACGAAGACCGATTTCGATCCTAACACCTCCGAATTCCTGGACGATCCGCGACGCATGAACGTGCACTCACCCGGTGCCGTCATAGACAGTTTGTCTTGGGGCATCAGCCGTCGCTAAGTAAGATCCCCTTTTGGAATTCGGTCATCGCATGGGCACGCACCAACAACGCCCTGGTCTCGGAAGCAATGCTAAGGGAGCACCTTCCACCGCAATAAAGTAAGGGTTTGCTTTATTATAGACGCTTAGCCGTCGCTACATTTTGAATTAGCCCAAGGGAGGAAGGTATGGGGTATGTTCTCACGTCTGTTTTGGGCTCTAGGGGGCCTACGTCCTTCTTGGGTAAAAAGAGGAGGTGTAAGTGCAAAGAGTATGAGCTGTTCTCAGAATACTGTAGTGAGCGTTCGATGATCGGGACTGATGTTGTGCTTTCAGCATGCGCGAGGCGAGGAGCCGAGAGATGGCATTCAACGGAGGACGACGGCTGGAGGACGGCGGCTGACCCCTATTGGGTCGAAGAACTCACTGCTCCGATCGCGGTCCGGGATATAATAAACCTTATTAGTACTCTGTAGTATTCGCAGTTGACAAGGTCCACCATCACAATTACTGCAGATATAGCGCTGGACAGCGAGCGTAGTGGAGTGCCCCCTTCTACATCAATATCTTTGCCGTGGAACTAGTCGCAGGTGACGGCCTAGTACAGTTGAAAGGTTCTTTAGACACTATGTGACTTGGAGTAAGCATGCAATATCGACATTCATTTTATGATAGATAAGATTCATTTCACTGGTAACAATATACATATCTCGCACGCGGAAAGATTTCGTCCTTACTCCCTTCACAACTTGTTCCCGTTGCTTATTTGGTTGAGGAGGGGCACTCCATCTTGCTCAATCCGATGTTATTTTTGTGTTCTTGATGAATGAAGGAAATCCATTTCGCTCCTAAAGCTCAGGCACAAATGTATGTACGATCGATCAGGTGTGGAGATTGGTGATTGCGAAATAGTACCTGGTGAGAAATCGCGATAACAAGTACTGAAAACTGGATCTCAGTTACTGAAAAACCTTGCTTTCTGCATAATTACTTACAATGAACACGTCAAGACGTATAATGACGTATAATGAAGACGTTTCTACCTCATTCCCAGCACAAAACGCGCAATTTCGCATCGATGAATTTATTTTAGATACTGTGCTCGACCCGGGTACGCAACTACGGCCGGCTAAGGGTGCGTGGAATAGTACATATCCCCATTTTCACAGTTCCACATTATGCTAAGCGCAATACTGAGCGCTATCCCAGCTGATATCTCTACGAATACCTATCACGTAATCTAAGAGTCAAAACATCGCGCCTTATAGGTGGTGATCTCGGAGTACAAAGTATATTCGCTTGCTGAGCATTTAATGCTTAAAGGCAGTGATAGGGAAAATTTGGACGGAAAGTGAAAAATGCAGTGAATATAAAAGTGAAGGTGATCAGTAACACGATGGTGTAGAAGAAACAGAACGAAATGGCCAAAAACCCGCGAAATAAGACCTTATTCCCTCCGCTGATTGTCGACGCGGACGACCTTTATGTCAAGCCGCACATGTTTGGCCGCTCTCATCGTAGCCAACCAGGAATCACGTCGCCTGGAGGCGGGGTCTACCATCCAAAGGTGTCAGCTGTTAACCGTTGCGCTGCCCTTACAGCTCGTAGGCGCGCTTTTCGATGGAGATTTCGCCATGAATAGGTCTCTTAGGCCTCTAGTTTTCATGTAAGTGTCTTCTTTTAGAGATTTTCCAATAACCACATCATCCCTAACGCTGTCTTTAACTCTTATAGGTGGCTGATTATTCAGTCGTTTACCACTGCATTTCGCAATACTCAATAACTTCTCCACTTGCGGAGCATCTGATTACCACATTGGCGGGAAATCCATATGCCAGTTATCGATGTTTATCGTTTCTGTTAACATGCACCACTATTTGCAATTTTGAATAGTCTAGCGGTCGACACAGCGTTGTTGCTGGTTTCGCGTGAAGAAATGAACCACTTGCTTTGCTCGGTCGTATCTTGATCATCCATGTAGATTGCCGTATCAAAAGACATGCACCATTCTCGAACGCTAAGCAATTCAGCGGTCGATACATCAGCAACTGGTATCAAAACATGAACAAAATCTGTTCACCCAGTGGCACTGAGCATCACATGCATTTACTTAGCACTTGTACAGTACTAGTAAGCGGTGCCCCGGTTTTCAATCCATACTTCCTAACGGCTCTTATCAGCCTCTGTAAGCCATTATCAGTTTCGATAAGTCACCATTAAGGTCCCTTTACCATGCTATACCTGTGAATGTGATTATTCCACTGTCGGCCGAAATAGTGAAACGGACTTGGTGACATTTGCCTTTTCACGCCCCTTATCGTATCTTATCAACCTTGATCAATTTGGATCATCCACTATTAACGCCCCGTCCCACCCTGTTAAACACCTATGAGTGCCATCGCGCTAGGATCAACACCGAAGGCGGAACGGATTTTGCGATATTCGCCTTTCGAGGCTCCTTATCAGCCCTTATCAGCTGCTATCACTTTCTCCACCAGCTTCTCCATCCAAGCCCCCATATCGCTTGTGGAATTCCGGATCCCATCATTGTTGTGACGCGAGGTATGAATTTCATGACAGACGGACACACAGACAGGCACACTTGGACAGCGGAATGGATAAGATATGTATCGAATAGGTGAATGGTACGCCCGAATCACGTAAGTCGAGCGATCGCCTGAATCTCTCGATTGATATGTATCTTTTCACTTCCACCTGAATCGTGCGAACCGCGAACTCTGAACAATACTTTGAGCCACGTTCATACTTTGCGCCGACAGGGCGTGGCTGCGTCATAGGCAGCGAGTGAGTGGCACGGGGCAAGCGCAGGGAAGACGTAGGCAACGATACAGTATACCACTGGTGGAGACGCAGAGACACGCAGCCACGCCTTACCGCCGGCAACGCAATGTGTGAACGCGGTCTTACTTAGAGGTGCAACTTGTGATAATTTTCCCCTCCCCTCATTGCCACAGCACCTGTTTCGTGAATTTAAATCCCAGTGGAAAGTCTTGTTTTCAATTGAAATACTACTCTCTTCTGTTCATAATCTTTTTTCAGGTGCTTGATAACTAACGTGGTCTTGTGTTAGCTGATACCAACAGAAACTACCCTCTCGTAGCTCTGAGCATAATCCAAAACAAAATTTACTGTTTCTCCTCCGTATGTTCGATAGCTTTTCAGCATATGCGACCCAGGAAAAATCCTTTTTCCACTGCGCTTGCTCCTCGTGAATTAGTCCATCCCAGGTGTCCGCAATTCTGAAGCCACACGATTTTCAGTGCAATAATCAATAGTATTTCCCATGATAACCATAGGGCGGAGTCAACCTACCGCGTCTTCGCAAACCCTCTTGTTGAGCCATTAGATGCCAATGCAGCCAAGGTACCAAGCACCTGAAACAGTAAGCTTTGACCCTATTTTTCGAACATCCGAAGTACATTTTCTAGATAGAGGGAACTCGAAAAAGGGAACTTCTGCATTTCACGCACTTGAACCTGTCAGATTTACAGAGTACTTACAGCCAGTGAAGCGTTATAAGATGGTGAGAACTGCCTTATCTTATCTATTTTTTCCCAAAATACACGGCTTTCGTTGTGCTTTCGTTGAGTCGCACGCATCTAAAATTAGTTACTTTGTGCAATACCCTTGCGCATCACTTTGCTAGCGCTGTTCTTACATCGGGTTTAACCCGCTGCATATCATTAACGTAGTAACCAGTGATTTCCTTTGCCATTTCGTCCAAGAGACTGTCACCTGCAATAAGTTGAGTACAACTGGATAAACTATTATACTTGGGAATGTGACAACAAACTTCCGGCAGGCCACCAAGGGTCGTCGAGAAGGAATGTGAAGAACCCTTGGACGTGGCCCAGAAAACACAGAAACACAACCAGATACATTGTAGACTTGGACGAAATGATGTGAGCCCCAGCAGTGTCCCTTTTATACGGCTCGCTATCACTTGCACTGCTATCCATATCACTTCCCATTCCTTTTATTCCTGTCCGATCAGATTGTTTCCGACATCCGCTGGCCATTTCCCAGGGGATGCGCCACATACTCGAAGTCCTTTCAACGTGGTGAAAGTGACAATGATGCTCTCACCGTGCAAAATGAAGCCATCAAGAAAACCAGAAGTTTCCTGTGAGCAGCTGTTGTACCATTTTCTTGCATCTTTTGTGGAATGCTTCTAGAGTCAGCTTCCAAGGAATTTTTGTTGAAATCATTCTAGGCGCACGACGTCACGCTCATGAGAATTGGTGCACCATCCGTTTGGATATATCAATATTTTTGTGCGATCAGAAGAAGTGAGTAGCTTTTTCTTACGAAATCTGGTCCTAATGGTCATGTAAATTTTCAGCGAAGACCGCCGGAATTCGGATGGCAAGAGAAATTGAGAAATGGTTGGGAGAAAATGGAAGCCTGTTATGTCAGATCACGAGCAAAGAAGTACAGCATCTGGTGCTGTTGAGATGATTACGACATAGATTTTATTTCAGACTTTTTGAAATTCAATTTGTCGTCATTCATGAAAAAGACTGAATTTTATGTACAATTTGTGTTGAATTTTTATGGGTCATGTGTCCTCCATATTTGTTCAACTTTTAGGTTTGATTTTTTACACGTGGGGTAAATTACAGATGGTGAACGTTAAAAAGGCTGTTTGGTGAGGTGCGATCCAGCAATGCGACATCTTTTGATCCATTTAGATGAGTCAAGGAAACTAGGCAGCAAGTTCATTGTCAAGGTAAGGGTTGATGTGTTGGTTTTCAGGCCGTGGTAGGTGGAATTGATCAAGTTTTCTAATTACCTGTCATAGCATGTCGCTGCTGCAGTGATAATCAAGGCTTTGAGTGACTATTTAAATCATTCTCCGTATGCTTAGTTAATTCCATGATTATCCAGTCTGCTGAAGTAGTTTGATGCTGGGTTTTGGAAAAAAGTTTATATTTGCTTACCCCAGTCGCTTTTGTGTTGAGGTGAATTAGAGATCTTATAAGATAGAATTTAGTGTTGTAAGATGGTCTCCACTAATTTAACCAATGGAACGGAACTATGCATTAAGATACTATGCTACGATATAAATGATGCTGCTTCTTGATCAACAATAATATATGGCTTCAAGATTTCCAGGAAGCAAAATCCTGGTTATATTTATATTTAGTTATACCTTTACACTAATACAAGATTTTCGCAACCTTTGGGTAGATCAAACGAGTCATTTTTGCTGAATCAAAGTATCTGGAGCTTCTTAGGAATTGGACGAAACCCATTTGTTCATGAATCGGGAAATTATGAAGACTCTCGAGGGAAGGTTGGATCAACTGATGGAAGAGATGAATCTTGAGCTTAGCGACAAATGACCTGGGCGCTAAGATTGTGTATTTAAAATTGTACAAAAGGTAAAGGATTTTCTGCTTTGTTTCAGAACCTGATAGCGACATTTTGTAACGCGAACTGTTCGTGATATGGGAGGCCCTTGTTACTTGTTCATCAGTGATGCCTTCGAAGGGCTGCTAGTATCAAAACTTGTGGTATCAGGGTGTATGTCGCTAGGACAGATATTTCTAAGGCCGCCGTCAAACTGCGATTTTTGCGGCGTTGCACTTTCGCACGCGAAGTTGCAGCATTCCACAATCTCAGGGTCTTAGCATCGCGTGCGAAAGTGCGACGCCGCAGAATCGCAAAGGCTGAAGTCGGCCTAAAGCGGCGTGCAGCACCATGTGTGCGGGCCAGAGGTAGTGTGGTGTTAAGTATTGAGGCTGAGGCTATTACTAAAGTAAGGCATTACACACGGCAACTCGCTTTAGGACGCGTTAGTAACCCAACGCATAGTGCAGCACGTCGCGGCGCGGAATCCTGTCCTAATAGTACAAAAATCCTATGCAAGTGTAAGAGCGATGAAAACAGAAAATGCGTGTTCTCAGTGGTTGAGTGATATACACGTTAAAAAATAACATACATATTATAGGTAATTTTTGAAGCAGAAGAATCACTACTTAGCGGATGTGGTAGTTTTGATTGCAGAGGTGCTCTGCATCTTGATTATTGTATGTAATCGTCGAACTTTACAGCAACTCAGGTTCTGAACGATTTTTCGTAGTGTGTCGCGAAAATCTTCTCCGGCCAGTATGTACAAAGCAAATTTCGACACCTAAACAGGCTTAATACACGAAAAGTAGATATACCAAAAGCTGGTATGAATTAAGGACTAGTAACGTCGTTACCTGAAATGCAGCTGAAATGTATGTCACAGCGTAATTCTCCAACACGTTGTTTATATCGACTTCGATGAGGTATTTCAGAATGTAGATCTAAAGGACGTGATGAATCATATAGTTCGTTTTGTAACGAGGGTCTGACGCAGTTTTACCCTCTAAAGGATAAAGGATAAAGTTTTTGGCGTTAATCAATCCCTTCTGTGGGATGCGCCGCACATTCTAGTTCCATTCAGAATCGTGATGGCTGGTGAATGTGATGTGGCCTATACAATGACCTGTGGTGGTCAGCCGATGTACAAGTCAGTGCTTTTATCCTCCCAGACGAGTCTGGTACAAATTTATCGACCCCGGGGGATGGAAGGCTTGGTTGGCCTGGGCGGGCGTTGATGCGGGATTTGATCCCCACACCATGAGAGTGGGGTGCGCGCCACCTGTCTCTACACCACCTCCACTTAAAGACACCATTAGGGGCAATTTTGGCGAATTGGGGGATTACGAAGGTAAGGTGCTCAGTAATATATCAGTAGAAAAAGAACGACATAAAACGGCGAGAAAAAACAAGAAATAGGACCCGAAATTCCCCCTTCTCGCTCTCGTCCTCTGCGTCTCCGGTCGGAGTGGACTGAAGACAGGCCAGAGTCTCAACCAGCCGGCCGCGATTGTTGCCCCGCCCCTCCACGTCGACTCCCCCGGGCGCATACCGGCATAACGGCATGACGAGCTGCGAGGCCGCCATAAGACGCCAAGTCGCGATTTTTTATGCGATTTTCACCACATCTGGCCCTTTCTGAAGTAGAAGGTTCGTTTCAGAGATGATGTACTTCCAGATCTCAGTTTTCCCTTACCCCTAATAGTGCCTTTAAGTTTTACCTCCTATTACCCAAAAACAGGCACAAGTACGTATAGGTTAATTTTCTATTTTTGGATCACTGATTTTCTTTTACTTACCCTTGGTAGTCGTTGATTACGAGAATTCACACTCAGAACTTTTGTATCGTTGAGAATTTTAACTACAGTAGATTGGATATACCTACAATGCTGTCAGAAGAGATGACGACACAAGAGATGAAACTGACAGCGAAAATTGGTCTGATGGCGTTAATCTCCTTTGTGCTCGTCTGCCTTATGAGCTTTCTGGCAGAGAGAAAAGCGAACGCTGAACAGAGAAAAGCCCCAATCTGAAATTTGACATTGCATCTCATTTGGTGTATTCAGGCAAACTTTCGTTATTAGAAATATACGGAGTTCTGTAGTGAGAAGATCTATTTCAAAAGGTGACTTACCTGACAAAACAGATTGAAGAACTGATGAAACATAGCGAACCCTTCGACAGTGCTGAAAATTACTCTTGTGAACATCAGTCTCAAGTTGATCCTTACTCTCCAAAATGATCCTTTGCAACTTTTAGTTTGAAGCTGACAAAACAGGCCGTATCCCCTGTTGCAACCGGCGCACTCAGGTTTTTTTTACTGCCGTTCTCTCTTCTGTATACACTGCTCTGAACAGTTTTCCACGACGTTTGCGGCCTTCATACTCTGCGTATGGGGGAGTGGCTGCGTCGTCTATGCGTCTCCGCCCGCACCACTCTATCTCTTCGACTGTGAACGCAGCCAATTCGTGCCGACTGCAGCACCACCGTGATATGAAGACTGCCTTATTCGTTGTCATCACTTGGATTCGTACTTGGTTCACGCCCAAACGGCAAATGAACAGAAATTTATTCGCGGGCTTCATTTGCCATTATCCTTCTGTGTGAGAAGATGATCAAACATCACTGTCCCTTTCATTCTTCGTTTTTCGACAGCCGATTACCTATACGGTATATAGTGCAAGGTTCACGGATGGCTGCTTAGTTGCCCTCACTCTATTCATCACCTCTTGATGAGTGATGTAGAGGGCGCCAAAGGCAAGCTCTCGATCTTCAGAGGGATTACCTTCCACGAGTTTTTGACCTCATCATTAATCTCTTCCTTACCGCTGCACTACTTCGTAATTCTACTATCATATTCCACAATCAGACAAAACTACCCTTGACGGTATCTCAAGCCAAATGTTCGGTGAGTAGGAGGTATTCACTGCCTTTCTATTTCCTGCATGCTTATGTGATAACCTTGCTGCTTCTAAGTAGGAATATACTGTAAGCTCTGGTGTTCTCTAGTTGGGGTCAAGTGTTTTGGAGAAATTCTCAACAAAGGCTTGTTTTTCGTTTGGTGGTTGGGAAGAGGCCGTGTTGAAAGGGGTGCTATTTTTTGATTGGGTGGTTTTTATGTTTATTTTATATTCACCATGGAGCAAGTAGTTGATGACTGAACTGTGGCTCGGCGAGGTAACTTTAGGGAGTGATAAAGATGATTTTCTTGAAACATGTGGAAGGGCCCTGGGACACAGCAAGCTTCTTCAATGTTTACAATGCTAGGCGTTCCCTCGAATATCCCATATCACTCCCACACCGATCTTAACAGTAGAAGGGTAGATTACAGAACAGCCAAACCTCTTTTCAGTTTGGTGTAAAGGATCACATTTTCAGTTTTACATGGAAGAGTTGCCTTCTTTTTTGATTTTCTTTTCGACCATGGTCTCACCTGCCGGCTACATCACAGTAGCGATCCGGTTGAAGTGGTTTTCGTGGACCGAAATAGGATGTTAGAAACATGGCACTCAGCGATAACAGGCAAAAAGTAACGCAGCTGAGAGCTGCTATGAGACGGGTGTCTTCTGTGACATAGCGTCTAAAATCTACTTTTTTTACCAGTTATATCAACCACATCTAATGTCAATTTTTGAATATTAATCTATCTTTAGAATGAAAAAGGCGTGCTGCACGAAGCAAGTGCGCAGCGGCGGTGAAAAAAGAGGAGCAAAATAGTCCACGGAAAAGTGTGTTCTTTGTTACCCATATATTTATGTTGTATTTGCTCAATAAGGGGCGCATGCCAAGTTTCACACGATAAAGTGAGAATTTGGCTAAGATACAGCTCTCCAAATTCTCCGCCGTGTGGGTGGAGCCTTAGAGTAGCACTCCGTCCCGTCGTCTCACCGTCGCAGTTTGAAACGGCGAGTTTGACTGTTTACGTAACTTTCTGCTCCTACAATGCGTCTCCGACCGCGGTGGACGACGGGGTGGGCATTCGCTGGGAGGCCCCGCCCACCCGGCCGAGACTTTGCGGTGCTGTAACTCAGCCGGATTCACATTTTTCGCGTGAAACTTTGCATGCGGCCCACATTAGGCAAATACAACATAGATATAAAAGTATCAGGAGAATTCATTTTTCCGTGGACGATTCCTTTGAGGGATGATCCTTTTTAATTTCTCAGGTATAGCACTATCCCGGGCCTTCTCGAACGCACCGTGTGACAGTGAAAAGAAAGCAGTCGTCAACGAGAAGGGGTATCAGACGGCTCACCGATAGCGAAACGTACAAAGCACCGCTAGCACTTTTTCAACAGACATCATAAGCATTGTGAGTGAGACCAGTTCGGTGCCAACGATTCGGGATATCACATAACCTTTACAGGCACAATTCCATTGCGAAATATCTTAAACAGTTTCGATAAATTTGATTTTAAATAACCGCTGTTTTATCGCCGCAGTTCGCGAGTCTCGTCCGACACCGAAGCTTTTGCTCACAACTCAGCATCCTTGTAGTATCTTAAACAGTTTTTAGTAGCCAATAGAGAAGGAAAATTTAGAAGTTATTATTCATAGAATATTTTTGATTTTTGATAACTGTTGTTTATCGCCGCAGCTCGCGAGTCCCGTCCGACACCGAAGCTTTTGCTCATAACTCAGCATCCTTGTAGTATCTTAAACAGTTTTCAGTAGCCAATAGAGAAGGGAAATCTAGATGTTATTATTCATAAAATATTTTTGATTTTTGATAACTGCTGTTTATCGCCGCAGCTCGCGATGCGAAAGTTACTAGTTGATTCATAGGATTGTTTCTGTGGAGCATTCAGAAAAAAGGTATACTGTGTAGGGGGCAATACCCTTTATGTCTCGACAGTTTCACGTCTAGCAGAAGGGGTGGTCACGCAAAGCACAGCTCTCCTTCCTGTGTAGTTTGCATACACTTGGATGGGAGAAAAAAGCTCGACGAACACCGCTCGGCCACCACGGTTTGCTGGGTGTGTACACTTATGTCGAATTTTCGCTCGACCGCGAGCGGCGCCGCCGATTTCTTCGCGTGTGATTGCGTATACTGCAACAGTGTCTTTAGAATTTTACGCCAGAATTAGTAATTTCTCAATTACCATTGTTAGCATGTAATGTTATCGTTTCTTTTAATTTTTATGTTACTATTTTGTCTTTTTAGGGCACAAGAGTTATTGTTTTTGGATAATGATGATATAAACAGCTATTTCTTATAGGACCTCCATGACCTCCATGGTACCAGACCTTTGCATCTTGAGCGGAATTCCAACAGACCACTGCAAGTTGTGCCGATGGCGCGGCCAGTGAGACGTCGCAGAGGGATAATTCGACATAAGTGTACACTCTCCAGTTCACCAAATACATCGATTACGCGATCCTTCATGGATATGGCGTATCACAGTTTATATCACATCATCCTTTTCTTCCTTTTATAGATCATCAGGCCGTCGTCAGACCTCGAGATTTTGCAATTCTGCGGCTTCCCACTTTCGCACGCGATACTGCGATCTTGACCATTGCGTAGCTGCATCTTTGCATATGGAGCCGCGACACCGCAAAATCCGAAGTCTGTCGGCTGTGTTTTAGGTGGCACAATAGAATATTTTGACTGAGAAGGATACTCATCTACCATCTAATCTTCAATCTTTGCAACACGGCAGCGGCTATGGTCTTTGAGTGTCTACAGAGTTCAAAACATCGTATCACCCTCTGCACTTGCGTGTACCAGGATACTCCGAGCATCTTCCTTTCAATAGCGCGTTGAGTGACCTTGACTGCACGCACTTCCTGCTGAAGCAGAGTCCGATTATCTGAAGCTTATTTAAGAGCGAGGGTAGAAAGGACAGCGGTCCTCTTCATTACTTCTTCAGTAGTATTACCTTTCTCAAGCCGCTCGTTTCCTTCTGCTCAGCTCTGGTGCTCAGTCCTTCATCATACTTCTTGACCAAGGTACACATGGTTGAAGTATTGGATGATGTTCGTTCCATTGAGCTTGAATGGACCATCAGGTACTAGTTCGTTCCCCATAAAAATCACCTTCGTTAGGCTCAGCTGTAAACCTACCTTTTAATACTGGCAGTCGAAATCAGCTAGCTTTCGCTATGCCTGCTCGATTCTCGGTGTTGTCGTCAGCGTCAGATGTCAGCGAAAGGGAGGTTATGTAGATGCCGGTCATCAACCTTCACTCCTATGCCTTCCCATTCCAAGTAACGCATGACGCTCCAAGAATGGTGCTGAATAGTTCGGACGAGATTGTGTCGCCTTGTTGAACCCCTCTTTTTACGTCGATGATAACTTCTTTGTAGAATGGTGAAATTCTGGTCGTGAAATTGCTCATTGAAGTATTCTTACGCACTGAGTAGGTATGACCTGGTTTTCCAGGTTTTCGATAACCGGTTCTGTCTCAGTTGGGTCTAAGCCTTCTTCAACTCGATGAATACGAGACATGGCGCCATCTTACACTCGCGCGATACTTTAGTGAGCCTAGAAACCGTTTCCTGCTTGTCGCATGGCTGTCATTTTTATATTCAGTCAGTCTTATTCGATCTGACCCGAAAGAAAAGCTTGTAGGCAACCTACAGCAGGTAGAGACAATGTTTGCTAATGTCGTGCGGGTCTCCCTTTTTATACTGTATCACAGTCCTGCTGGCTTTCCACGAAGCTGATACTTTGCCTTCGGGCAAGTGGCTGGACAGTCAAACCCAGCGTTTTGACAATGACTGGCGGTAGGTTTTTTGGATGTTCAGGTCTGATCTTATGTTCAGGTCTGATCTTAGATGTCGAGGAGGAGTCGTACAGCACCCGACTTCGGTCGGGTGCTGTACGACTCCTCCTCGACATCTGAACTCCGACAACCCTTTTCGTATTGCAGTGAGGGGAAAAACGAGACTCAACGAAATGCTCGAAAACGCGAAGGTGAGTTTTGTCCTTTGATAATGAACACTGGGGTGTTGTGTCACCCCACTGATGTGTCAATCGACACTAGGCTGGCGTTCACACTCAGTACATTACACCATCACTGAGGCTAGCACCTCGTGAAGGCATATCCAGCAATAGTTATCTCAGGCTTTCCGCCGCTTTAATTTGTCTTGAGCCGCAAGACTCGTTACGTATCGTTTGTTTATTCGGACCCCTGCATCAATTTTATGGTTTCAAACTTCTTACCAAGCTTAGTGACATCTTATTTGGCTCACGCTTTTGCACTTTTGCTTTTTCCTGAGCTGGAACCTCCAAACTCTCCATGGGTCCAGAAGAGGATTTACTCCGGCTCTTAAGTGTATCATCCAAGCTGACTTCGAGAGTTGGTACAATCGGTGTTGAACAGTTGTGTTGTCAGAGCAGAGACTCGAGCGTGTACCTTTATGTCAGGATTTCGCACCATGACGAGCGACGTGGTATGTGCGAACTGTGCGCGCCGCTGTAGTTGGGTCTTGGAGCGATATCACGGTAATGCTAGGAGCGCCATACACACATGACTTACAGTCGCTATGGGACCCAACAACACGGTGTCCCAAAGGCGCTTTAACTCGTCCGCATAGCTCCGCTTGCGACACGTCGGTGTGAAATTTTGACACAAAGGTACACATCCCAGTAAATTAGCTGACATCGTTGATAGGATCAAGATGACCGATGGCATTTGCGTCATCAGCAAACAGCTCGATGGTACCACTAAGTTCCCCGGTATCTTCTTTCACACATCCTTTCAACAGTCAAGGTGGAAGGCGCACAGAAGCACGAGCTCCTGTCAGTTCATTACTATACTAGGAATCGAGGAGAAAAGCTCCAATCAAAAATCAGTGAAAGGTGGTTCTAACAGCATTCGACCTACAGTCTTCAAAGGTTTCTATGACACCACTCGCTGATTTATAACCCTGTCGAGTTAATGGGTCAATACTTCCTAGGCTCTGGATAATTAGAAGCTTTGAAATATCATCCGAGTAGGAGTTATTACTGATGAAATCTTGAATAATCGTGAACCTTACCTTCAACTCCATCTCACTACGTTTGAATCAGTATAGCTTTGTCTATTATTTCAACAAACTGCCTTTTTTCACCTTCTCCAAACACTCCATCTCTTATATTGATAATTCTCATGACGCTTGGGTAGATCAGATAAATACCATCAAGAATGTCTCCGATAGTGACCAAAGTGAAGAAGATGTAGCACCGCCGCATCGACGGCAGGGCATTCAGGAAAGCTGCAAATTATAGAAGTTTTTCGTAATTGATATAATTCTCAATGTTAACTTTCCTGGAAAGTGGTTTTTTCCATCCGAGGAAGAAATTGAGCTTTGCATGCAATATGAATGGTAATCTTTGCGTTGCAGCAGAGGTTGAGGTATCATCAGTGGTAATAAGAAAACGGAATGGGAAGACGTCACCTTTGTATGTTCAATTACCAGTTTCAAAGGCATGATCTATGGAAAAATCGCGGTGAAAAGCGCGCCTTGGGATTGTCATCACAGCCTTGCTCACGTGCCTTTCGATTGTACGGTTGCATCTGCATCACGCCTTCACTAGACAGCTAGGGATGCAGAGATCGGCGCGGAAGCGCGCCCTCCTTAACTTCAGCAAGTTTGTCTTCAATACCAACTCACCAAGAAGAAGTAAATTAGTGATAAGGATCATGCATCCTATGATAATGCGTTGTTTCTCCTCGGCAATCGTTGTACAGTAGGAATCTATGATGATAGCTGAGTTGAGGAAGAGAATCCTGGAATCACTAGCACTGTCTCAATTTGGCAGACTTAGAAAAAATATAATACATGTTAACGGTTGAAGTTGATCTCCTAAGTTGAAGTTGTCAATATGGTTAAAAACTTTTCTTAGTATCTAATAGTATGAGGAAGTTCTTCAGTTCTCACTCCAACGCTCGACCCCTTGTGGCTGTGGGTACCAATGACGGTGTTGCGAAGGGAAAATAACGAAGTTAACTTCGCACACTGGAACAACCCTTCTCAGGGGAGGGATAGATCGGCGTTGCTGGCAAGCTCTTTAAAGGCAGCTTTTGGAAAAATCCGGACGAAAAGTTAAAGAAGTAGTGAATATGAAAGCTGAGATGTCTAGTATCAGGACGGTAGAGAAAAAACGCATGGAAATGGCCAAAAACTCGAGAAATAGGACCTCTTCCCACCGTTGGTTCTAGGCGCGGACGACCTTTCCGTCAAGGGGCAGGTAGTCCGCATAGGTTTTCCATTGGCATTACCAAGACGTCAACATGAAGGGATGTTCGGAAATGAGACAGCATCTATTCTCATGTGATGAGCTTCTAGCTAAAAGTGAGAAAGCGCGCAGCGATACTTTCAATCCTGCCGATCTCCTTGACCAACTATACCGTGACCAACCACTAATTACGTCGCCTGGAGGCGGGCTGTCCTTGTCCAAGGCGGCTTGTCCTGACGAGGCCGCTTCCGCCACAGCTAAATGGGGCGCCTTCCGCGGGGAATTTCGCCATGCATAGGCCTTCCAGACCCGTAGTTTTTCAACCAATGCCTCCTTATGCGATTCCCTGTCACCCACATTATCCCGAACACTGTCTTTAACTCGATTGTGCACCCTGCTACCTTCTATTAATAGCAGGCAATCTATGTGATGGAAACGAATTCTGTCGCTTTTCGTAAAGGTTGCACTCAACCATCCTCAGTATGTGCCCATCTATACAGGCTTGGGTATTGAGAGGCTGTACGATGGTGGTTCATTCGAAATGAGTGCGAGAGTTGAGGCGAAAATGAGGCAGTATCCAGAGCAATATCTTCCCCTCTGATCAGCTCCTGCTTATGTCAAGGACTTTGATGGCCCGTCGGGTTGATAGTTTCTGAACCGTAATCAGGCTTAATGGTGGCGAGGGTACCAGGGCATCTCCAGCGACGGTGATTTCACTGGCCATGTGAACATTCAAAAATCCTTATACAGAAGTTGAAGTCGTATGCGTGGAAGTCGTAGAAGAAGAAGGAAAGAATCAAGTGTGGTAGTAGCGGTTGTGCAAGGAATGTCGATGGCATTCTCACGGTCCTTCATCAAAACAACATCCACAGGCGTTAATCAGTTGTATTGTGGAAATGAAACACATGCTTTGATTACACGCGAGTGACTGGGTATGCCAGAAGAACGAGTCGCTTGAGAAAATCCCATAATGATGTCAACATATTCACAATTAAAACATAAACTATTGTGAATGAAACACTGTACACCAGCAAATGGATGCAACTGCTAATGTCTGCCTGTCGCTGAGAGGTCGTTAAATCGTGCTATATCTAGCATATGTTTTAGAGGTTTTGAAGAGTTGTAAGTAGTCGGAGTTATTTGCTCATTTCAACACTATTAAGGAAAATATGAGCAGGATAAACGCAGCGTTCTAGGATGTTGTTTTACTGTTGAAATTTTCGGAAGGAAACTGTGGGATCATCCGCGCGCGTCCAAGGGTCTGTAGCCGAGGAGGGGGCCTCCGAGTAGGTGCCCCAAGTAATCCTCCGCGGACGCAGACGCATAGTAAGTACAGCAAATTACGTAAAGGCTTCTTTCTTCCTTTTCGAGCGCGGCGGACAACAGTAGAGACGCCTACTAGGTGGCGTCGCTCCCTCTGTCACAAACCCTTGGACGCCCATGGACGATTTCATAAGGGCACCGTTCGCGCTCGCTGATGGGGTGGAGACACTGCTGAATTCATTGGCAGTCGGGCCCTGAAGGAGGGTCGCCTCGCCTCAGTGCAGGCAATATGGCGTGGAGAAACTTACTCATAGCGCCCGACTACCAATAAGAGTCAGCTGTGTCTCCTCCAATCAGCGAGCGCGAACGGTGCCTATAAGTCATTAAACCTTTCGAGTGTACTCTAAAAGAATCCATGGCACTATCCAGAAAACGCAGCGCATTCACTCTTTCTTGGATGATTTTCCGTGTCTCAATATGGAATGCCTTTCAAGCCATCTTGGTCTTGCTGCGTTTGAAGGAGTTGCGATTTCGTTGCAGGTGTGTAAGTAAAAAGTGCCTTCACATCCTCTGAATCAGAAAACGGGATCAAGTGCAGAGGCAGTTCAACCATTTACCGCTGTAGTGCCTTCCATCGCTGATCGGCCACCGGTGGCCTTACGACAAAGCGCATGCAATGGCTCATAAATCCTATTGAGCGGTAATTCAAGCTGAGAACGCATTGGATAGAATATACTGCCGTAAGGAGATATTTTATCCAATTGCCACCTACCCGCTCTATGCCATGATGGCCACATTACACATAAATACATTGCGGCTAGCGGAAATAAGCGGGGAAAGGAAAGTGCTGAAGACACGCGAGGTCCAGCGTAAATACCTGGACAGGAAGTCAAAGCAGGCCCTCAAATCTCCAGAAAAACATCTCTGGAGGGACTTAGTACTGGATGAAGTCCTCAACGGGCGACTGATAGCCTTGCAGGCGAAGTATCAAAGTGGTGTGCCGCAATGGGTCGTCGACCTGATGGATGCAGAGGATGAATACGAGTGTGAGTTGTGATTCGGTAAGTAGCTAGTAATAAAATTTCTATCAAAAGGCGGTGAGAGGTTATTATAAACATGGGAAATGAGTTAGTACACACCCTACACTACAACAATGGGTGAGTACAGTCCACTTCTCTGTGCTTGATTGAGCGTGGCCTAGGGACTTGGGTGAGAGTGTGTCAAACTCTCCTACCCCGTCACGTACTCTCGCTCTCACCACTCACCCAAGTCCGCAGGCCACGCCCAATCAAGCGCTGCGATATGGACTGTCTACGGTGCGAACTCTCGCCACTCCTCGCTGTCGCAGTTCATACACTACCCTTCTGCCGCCCCCTGAAATTAGTGCGGCTCAAGTTAAGCTTATGATGAGCAGTGAGTAACATAAACTCACCCTGAACCCCACGTATTCCCCGGTGTTCTACGGGAAAGCTCGCATTATGGCTCCCCTTACGCGGGCAGGAAGCTCATACCTGCGGTTCATACCGAGTCGGCGTACGCCCAGAACACGAACGTTCGGTAGGCGCAGTAGCGAAGACTCCTGCATGTAGGCATTGAAAAAGGGAGTAGTAAGTGACATTCACAACTTGCCTATTTTCATCCACAAGTGGCGCCCTCGTCATCCTCTTCTGATGTGTGAGGCTGTGCATAAAGACGCGAAGCATCTATGGAAAAGTAACTATGAGGCAAAGTTGAGATTGAGCAGTAAATGCACCTGCACTGTCCATGACTGCGACCTCACCTCTGCGTCTACTACCTTGTGGAAGGAGGGGTGCTGCAAAATGCAGCCCTGCACCTCCTTCATTTTTTCTTGCAGCCCTTCCAGAGCCTCAGACATCCGCCCTCCTGCTTGTACTGCCTCTCGGCAGCACACATTTTCACAGACCGTGGTGAACGGCACGCACGATCCGCACGTGCACCACTCGCGGCTTTCGAGCCTTGTGGGCTCCAACTCCTTGCCCAGAAGCAGGCAAAACATACAATGAGCACATCGCTATATCTTCAATGTGAATATCCTATTCCATATCGAAGAATTGAGAGCTTCACCTTGAGTTCATTTCTGCCCTTCTTCGTGCCTCCCTTTCTACTACCTTTCTCATAACCCGTGCTACAACCTCTGGCTCTGGATCTTCCATTGAAATAGGGCACGGGACTCCTTCATCAGCACTCATACTGAAAGAAGAAATTACCGCTATAGCTTTTGTACATTCCAACTTTGGAATGCTGAAGATGCAACCAAAATGAAAGTGAAGAGAGGACATAAGGAGACGCCTGAAAAATCGAGCGCGATTATCTTCCCATATCAGTGACAGTTCTCTTTCTTGCGATACGTACTAGTCGTTTGTGGTCATCGCATTGCCTTCATTTTGTAATCCTGCCTCACTACTGTTTATATCACCATCATTTATCGCCACTTAATTCTAACTCCGCTTAATTACTTTCAACTTCTTGTGAGGCGATTTCTTTTTGAATGTTTTCTCACAATCTCTCTACTGCTCCTTATGTTATTCGGATAGTCGTGTAGTTCAACATTTAGTATTACATTTTATGGCGTTTTTGTAATGGCTGGACATCTTCAGATCGGTACTCTGTGCAGTGCAGGGAGAGTCTGAAACTGATGCGAAGTTGCCACATTTGGCACCTGCTAACCTACCTTTTGCCATTGACGCTTCAACATGCTCACACTCTATGCATTGTGATTGTGTTCAGAGGTACAGTTCGGTTTGTCCAATGACATTTGTTTTGTTGTGTGTTTTTGAATTGATTCCTGCTAGGATACCTATTCTGAGGAAGCTCAGACAATGTCTTGCGATAGTTTTTCGAAAGATTCCATTCAAGGCATGCAATTCCTGATTCATCTTTAGCTAGTACCTGCACAGGTTCTATTGTAGGATTAGAACAATTTCAAAATAGAGAGAGCAAAATGGAGAGCACAGGGTTTCTTATGAATTTCATCTCCAAAGTGATTGCCACGGCGTGTTATTTTTTGTACCATTTTGATTTGATGTTCTTGTGAATATTTGTAGTGATAGGGGTACCTTTTCAGTGTTTATGTAATACAATGTTTTTTGATATTATGGTCCCAGTCATCCATTCAAATATTCATCAAATTTCAGGCATTGATTTGGCCATTGCCTTTTGGAATAATGTATAGCGGAAAATTGTCCTTCAAGAAAGCGGTCGATTGCAGTATCAGAGGTTTATCATTAGTGCTTTCATTAGACAATAAATCAGCATTGACATACGCTCATTTTATCGTTTTTGAACGTTTCTTCCCGATCATTTGGGTCATTTGGAACGGGATCATTTGGGTCCTTTCCTTTTTATTTTGGGAGATTTTTGAAGTTTTTGACGTTGCAACAAATGACTTTTAGTATGATGAGTCGATAACATGAAACATTTACGCACTAATAACAATGGGCAATACTTCATTGTTATTACTGCGTAAATAAAGTAAGCTATGAAAGCGACTCACATCAGCATGTGATAAGTGGAATTCTTTACATTTAGATCATTATCTCAGTATCTTGGACCATTCCATCACGAACCAACCGAAGAACAACTTCCTAGCGATGATACCTCTTTCATCTTGCAGGTGGAAGATTCTTTGATATTTGTTATTTTACTTCCATCTTTTCTCTTACTTTCATTCTCACTTGCTGACGATGTATGCCTTTTACATTAATAGAACGCTTTTTAAAGGTGCTTGTGAGCTTATTTTTGGAATACTTTCAGACCAACGAGAGAACTTCCCGCTCGTCCAATTCCACCATCAGAACTGCCTGGTGTTCGAGCTTCTAGCGCTGAACTCGACGACGAGGTGAGGAGAGATCTCACGCCAGGAAAATACTATGAGAAGTACGTTTAAAGCCCTTACCGACGGAATACAACTTTATATATCACATTTTGTTTAGTTTGGTAAACGGTGTTCATTCTTTTTAGGTCAATGACAAGATATCTGGGCCCATACGACAACATACCCACAAAGGATATGCTTGCAAGTGGCGAATCCTATGTTATCCTCCAGGTGAGAGTGAGGTATGCACGAGTGTGAACGTGAAGACGAGTTGGCTTTTTCAGGAGATGGGACGCATTACTACTGGTTTAGTATTGCGCAAGGTCACTCGACTAGATTGCTAAATTGATTAGAATGTGAGCGTTGGGCTACTCTCGTCAGTCCTTGTGCTTCTATTTTTACACAAACTAGCTGTAATTAATTTTGTAATTAATTCGCATTCTTTCACTTATTCTTGTTTAGTTTGATCCATATAGTGTACTTGAAGCTACGGTTTCTAGCCCTGTTGTTGTTACGGCTGTTGTTCCGTTGCCTTTGCCTTTGCCAAATTTCAACGTTCAGTACGAGTGATTTCGTTATGGACTATTTGGTTAATTTTAGATAATTATTGTCGTCTAATATAGACTGAAAATATCTTGTAATCATATCAATAAGTTGGGTAATAATCTACGTACGTAATAACACAAAGCGTGCCTTCGGAACTATGGAATTAACTGATTGTTGTTCTAAATAAACATTTGTGGCATGACAATTTCGGAAAGAAGAAAATGATTCGGCTTAGCATCATAAAAAGAACACAACTAACCTACGAAGTAAACATTGTCTCCTTGTTGGCTGAAGCATTATTTACTACTAAATCAAACAGCAAGTTGCACAATTTGAAATACACCAAGAGTGGTGCTCATCATTTACCAGTACTTCACATCGCACTGTGTAACGCGCACGGACTATGGGCACAGAATGTAGTAGTAGTACCCTGAAGCGATTTTATGTCCAGCCACTCTTTTGGGCGCAGTAGTCCTGAACCCGGCCATATTTGTGATTCAAAACCTTTGATTCAATAAACCTTTTATTTTTTGCACAAAACACATTGCTTATCCAAGCGCTACCAAATAATAGACCTCGAAAGGTCTGGTCGGTGGTTATCAACTGTGGAGAGGCGGTGGCAATGCCTCATAAAGGGCGAAGAGGAGAAGTGAAGAAGAAATCGGTAATTTACTAAAGCGACAAAAATGCATAATTCCGAGCGACTGCGGTTTTTACAACAGTGTCAAAGAGAGTCCCTGACAAATATAGGAACACATAAAAGACACTGCAGTATAACAGCTAGTCGGAAAATAAACCATGATGACAACAAAAGGGTAAAAAACGTGCAAAAGCATGACGAAACATAATAATGTACAAAATCGAGTGATCACATAACTAAAAAGCTGTGCGCAAAGTACATTCAAAAAAACTATGGAACAACTCACCTTGTCCAAGTAATTAGCAGAGAGGATACAGATAGAAGAATAGAATGACAGCTGACTCATCCAGAAAATCGGCAGAGCAGGAATTTCTAATAAGAATTAAATGAAAACTGCGTATTGCATGCAGAAATCAGCTGGATGATGGTTTTTTCGATCCAAACGCAAAAACTGGCAAGAAGCCAACTTTTGGGAAGCTCGTCCGAACGCCCACTTTTGGAGGGTAATCTCGTACAATTTCCCGAATGAGAAAGACCCTATTTCCAGTGTTTTTGAAGTTTTTTCGAGGTTTCATCTTCACTTCTTGTTCTTCAGCACATCCACAAACCGTACTTACCTCGAAAACCCATCAAAATTATCGCGGAAAGTGCCTTTAATGCCTCTCCATACTAAAGGGTCCGTCAATAAGCGCGCTCTATCTTTGATAGCTCATGGCGGCCACGTTGTTTGTGGTAGAGTTGTCAAACCTAATTGTTATTATTCGATGTATCTCACAAATCCCCTTGAACCAATTCAGCCGCGAGAAGCGTGTGCAAATCATTAAAACTTCATTACAAAAACATTCATCGATTCGAGCAACGTTCCGCGCGCTCCGGCGAACGATACAGATCCATGATAACGAACTTTTGCCGGCATGAAATCAACAACATGGATGTCGAGGATATGTGGTTTCAGCAGGACGGCGCTACGAGCCACACAGTGAGCGCCACAATGGATCTTCTGCACGAGCGCTTCGAAGGAAAGGTTATCTCACGCGGAGGCGACATCAACTGGCCACCGAGATCGTGCCATTTAACTCCACTAGACTATTTCTTGTAGGGTCTCTCAAATCGCAGGTCTACGCAAACCCAACATAAAACACTGATGACCTCAAAGTCAACATACGCCACGCTATCGATGAAATACAGCCCGATTTGTGCGCCGGAGTCACTGAAAATTGGACTTCTCGTATGCGCGCCACTAAACGAAGCCGAAGTGGCCATTTGAACGATGTTACTTTCCATACATGATGCCTTCGAATACCCTTTCGAACAAAAAATAAATTTCATTCATACCCTTCACGCAACTTGCTTTATTTCATTTTAAAGATCGAGCTTACTGGTGGATCCTTTATAACTGGAGTCAAATGAGTGGCACATCTCAAAGAGTGTTAGAAAAACACGCAGGGTTTTACTGTGGCTGTGAACCAAAGGTAGAAGGTAGAACCTATGCACGTGAGAGCATCAAGAAAAACAAAAAGCATAAGCAACCAAGCGCTAGGTTACCGTAAAGCGATGGCTCAAAGGATACATCCACGGAAATTCTAGCATTCTGCATTCGGTAATGGGTTGTACGATGAGTTTGTTCTATTTTTATTCTTTATTTTACAAACTTCTTTTCGTCTTTCCAGAAAGTGTGCAAATACATTAGATGAAGCTTGAATTGCTTGATTGTTCATTATTATGTTTGAAACTTAGAAGTGGCTTACCTGAAAGGCAAGAACCTGTACTTTCGAGATCCTCCCTTCTTGGCGTGTAATCAAAGTTTTATCACAGTTTTGTTGAGCTGAATATAACAATATGTTATAGTGTTTGTTACGTACGTTGTTGCTACAATCAAGGTTTTTCGTTCAAACAAACAAATTAATTAAACTTTGATTGTAAGCGAAGAAGGGCAGGTAACAAAATGAAGATTTTGCCTGATGAGCATTCCACTCCTAAGCCTCAAAAGTGATAAATTGTCTGATGATTTAAAACAAGTGGCACTGTTTACTATTCTCTGTTTTGCCAACAAGGTTGTAAGGTGGAATCTTTATTTACGGCCTAACGTTTCGACCAGATCGTCTTCCTCAGAGGCCTAAATGTGGCTCAAGATTTTGGATTCTATCCACTACACCATCAAACGCCTCATCCCTCTAGCGGTTCTGACGAAACAACAGCTAGAGGGATTAGGCGTTTAATGCCACGTTTAGGCCTTTGAGGAAGACGATCTGGTCGGAACGTTAGGCGGTAGATAAAGATTCTACCTAACAACCTCGTTGGCAAAACAGAGAAAAGTAAACAAGTCCAATGCCGAGGTTTCACGAAGAGAGAAGTTGGAATTTAATACAAGTTGCACTGTTTTTGAGAGCACTAAAAGCTCTATCGAAGACACCCACATATTTTGTGAAATGACGAAGGAATGTTGTGGAGCACAGAGTGTAAAAAAAACCAGACGAACTTATAGTATGATACAATACTATGTTGTAGCAAAAAGACCCGCAGAAAATTCAATACCTGCCTAGTACAACGGACACTGACCGTTTGATTTGATTCAGGCTCAAGGCATCGACAGAAACGAGAGTCATATCAGTTGGCTTATTCACGAACAAAGTTTTAGAGAATTTGTTTTTGGAGAACTTGCTTCGTTAATTTCATCTATAGGCTTGATTTTCAGGTGCGGCTAGAGGGACTCAGCAGGAAACACACCACTAACCATCACTGGTACCTGCCTATCAGAGGGAGGGGGCCAGAAGGTGAACATCAATGAGGAATAGGCAATGGGTAGTGTAAACTCTCACGCATCGAGCATTCTTTGAATTTTCAAAATAACGATTTGAGAAGCAAAGAGGCTCACAGCGACGGGTTCGCGAGCGGTGGCAGCTTGTACACGTCTCACATACCGTGTACCTGACGGCATCGACTTCAGCACAACCTCTGTCGTCTCCGTCTTAACTTTCTTCCGATCAGACAATCGGCAGCATCTCGAGTAGCATAGTAAACTGTGTAACCGTATCTTGGGGGAAACTAACCACGGTGATTCCATCTTGGATGGAGGGCTCATCCCAAGACATGTTCAACTGATTACACCATCCTATGGCCAAGTACTCGCACGTAAGTCTGTGCGGTAGCGTTATCATTATCATTTGTTGCCAACCTACGATCTGCTCGACACTCGAACATTACAAAAAACCATAGAGAGCGGGGTGAGACAATCGATAGGTAGCAGCTCTACAATATCGCTCCTAATATCTGCTAATCGACGGATACCGGCGGAAAATTATGACGTGCACCAACTTTTTGCCATAACTTCAGCAGAGATGCTTTACTTTGTTTGAAAAATAGACCAATGGCTAGAGCTTTTGAGTAGGAGCCTGTGTATGTACGAAAAGTCCATTTTTCTCTTCTGGATCATCTTTATTTTGGATTGGAAATTGAGTTTCCAAGGCGCAAGAAAGTACCTGTGGGTATGACGGCATCGTAAACTCCCCACTTCAGCTGAAAGTTCCAGCTTAGGCACTATAAAACAAAAAATGTCAGTGTATTCGACAAGTTCATGATTTTGTGATCATTTTGAACCCGCTCATGAATAGTTTAACTTAATTTCAACCTAAACGTGGCAATCCAGTGGAACGTTTCTTTTTCAAAATCTCACACCTCTTCAGAGACGCATATTTCATAAGAAACGAGGCATTTTGAATCATTCAGTGGTGCTGTTGATGACCTGCGAAGAAACTTTATAGGATTTCTTCAGAGGTATACCGCTCACGTTCCGTGAATAAAAAACGCATCGCGACGGATTACAAACCGTCGCACCGTCATAACATCGTTCGTTGAGACTGGATAAATTGGGAAGATCTTAGAAGCACTGGATTCGTCTCGATGAGGCGAGTTTAATAATATATGAAATGTCAAATTCTGATAAGTAATCTTCTCAAAAATCGCGCGAAAACGCGCTTTTGCGCTTTTCTGCTATGAATCGACAGATTATTGATTTTTGTTAGGTCTGTATACATTTTCGAAATCAGCTCGTCGAGCTCTACAAGAAAATACTACATGATTTGGGTTTTTTTGAACTTAGTATTTGACCATTTTCACATTCTGAGGAGTTTGATGGGAATTTTCTTTGAAACCTGATAAGTCGGAGATTAAATCTTTTCAAATCCTAATCTAAGCCCACAGAAGTGTAGTAATTTTGAAGTTTCGGTCATAACAGATCAGCCCCTGTTCCCTTGTGTGGCCCTAAACAGCGACTCCGTGCATACTCTGCTAAAAAAACCATCTCTCAACTCATTTCCAGACCCAGATTGCCCAATGAAATGCACGCCGTTCGATTCCCCAGAGGAAATGCTATCGAATGGCATATAAAAACCTTTGTGGTGATGAATATCTTATTTTCCCCATTTTCAGCCTTTTCCTTTTGTGGATCGACGTCTCAATCTCTTATCGGCAGCGTGCGATTCACGTGCACGCCATGAGAGAGCAGTCACGATCGATGGCACCATTGCGAGTGCCGAGCGCTTTCCCACGGTAATGCACGTGAATACCCCGGTGGCGCCATCGATCATGACCGCTCTCCCATGGCGTGCACATGAATCGCACGCTGCCGACAAGAGATTGAGACGTCGATCCACAAAAGGAAAAGGCTGAAAATGGGGAAAATAAGATATTTATCACCACAAAGGTTTTGATATGGCATTCAGTGGCATTTCCTCTGGGGAATCAAACGGCGTGCATTACATTGGGCAATCTGGGTCTGGAAATGAGTTGAGAGATGGTTTTTTAGCAGATATTCACGGAGGCGCTGTTTAGGGCCACACAAGGGAATAGGGGCTGATCTGATATGACCGAAACTTTAAAATTACTACACTTCTGTGAGCTTAGATTAGGATTTGAAAAGATTTCATCTCCAACTTATCAGGTTTCAAAGAAAATTCCCATCAAACTCCACAGAATGTGAAAATGGTCAAGTACCAAGTTCAAGAAAACCCAAAACGTGTAGTATTTTCTTGTAAAGCTCGACGAGTCGATTCCGAAAATGTATACAGACCTAACAAAAATCAATAATCTGTCGATTCATAGCAGAAAAACGCAAAAGCGCGTTTTCGCGCGATTTTTGAGAAGATTACTTATCAGAATTCGACATTTCATATATTATTAGATTCGCCTGATCGATACGGCTTCTAAGATCTTCCCAATGTATCCAGTCTCAACGATGTTATGACGGTGCGACGGTTTGTAATCCGTCGCGATGCGTTTTTTATTCACGGAACGTGAGCGGTATTGTACCTCTCAAGAAATCCTATAAAGTTACTACAAGGAAGCTGAGTTATGGGCAAAAGCTTCGGTGCCGGACGGGACTCGATTCCGCACTTCATCCTTTCCGGGGCCAATATCGGCATTTGCCGATATTGGCCCCGGAAAGGATGAAGTGCGGAATCGAGTATTGAATATTGGCCAACCGGCTCAACACGTTATACGTGTGAGTGCTGATAAGCTATGGTAAATATACCATTCAAAAAGCTGAGTTAAGGTGAAGGTGGTGTCGGTAGTGTAATGGATTAGCACATATCCCCGGAAAGGATGAAGTGCGGGTTCGAGTCTCGTCCGGCACCGAAGCTTTTGCCCATAACTCAGCATCCTTGTAGTAACTTTCGCGTCGCGAGCTGCGGCGATAAACAGCAGTTATCAAAAATCAAAAATATCAAATCCTATAAAGTTTCTTCGCAGGTCATCAACAGCACCACTGAATGATTCAAAATGGTTCGTTTCTTGTGAAATATGCGTCTCTGAAGAGGTGTGAGATTTTGAAAAAGAAAAGTTCCCCTGGATTGCCACGTTCAGGTTGAAATTAAGTTAAACTATTCATGAGCGGGTTCAAAATGATCACAAAATCATGAACTTGTCGAATACACTGACATTTTTTGTTTTATAGTGCCTAAGCTGGAGCTTCCAGCTGAAGTGGAGAGTTTACGATGCCATCATACCCACAGGTACTTTTTTGCGCCTTGGAAAGTCAATTTCCAATTTCACCAAAATAAAGATGATCCAGAAGAGAAAAATGGACTTTTCGTACATACTCGGGCTCCTACTCAAGAGCTCTAGCCATTGGTCTATTTTTCAAAGAAAATAGAGCACCTCTGCTTAAGTTGTGGCAGAAAGACGGTGCGCGTCATACTTTCCCGCCGCTATCCGTCGATTTAGCAGAAATTAGGAGCACTATTGTAGTGTCTTGCTAAATGGTTCAGAGATCCAAAGCGATCCATTAAGCCTTCTTTCCTAGAGAGTTTCTAACTGACAAATATTCGTACTAAAGGGCCAACTTCTGACAGCTATCTATGGTAAAATTAACTTATAATCTTGGTGAAGTAGAACACATAATAACCTACGCCCGAATGACTCGAAGTGATCCGGTACGGTTTCTCCTTCATTTTTTTTTTGCGTCTTTCTCCTTCACTGCTGAATGTTCTTTCAGAAACTGAACGCTGTTTCAGAAAACATTCTTTTCGATGAGCTATTGTTGTCCAGTATAACTCCAAGGTTCATCTGCCATCAACACACCTGTGCATCCCCGCTTTTCTGACTTTCTGACTATTTGCTGACAAACTTACAGCTTTTCTCATCGACTCCGTCTCCCGTTACATTAGGCAAAGCTCCATAGCCCTTCGTTCCTCGACAGGATTCAAAGTAATAGGTTCACACCGATTCACTTCAAATTTCGGTTTCTGTACTCTAAATACGTTATTTCTCGAATTCTGGCGCAAGGTATAGGAAACGTCACGATGTGAAAGGGAGCATCTGTCAAGTAGCAACCTTGGCTGCTCTGAAGGTGAAACTTCGTATGTTGGGCAGGGTTCGATCCCATGTGTGACAGTACCAGCACCAGGCCGTGCGACCTTGGGGTTCATTCATGGTTGCGGGAATATTTCAATCATTTGTGGCTTATATAATGATTTGAATTGGGTACAGATATCTAGAGCAGGGTTCTTATCTTCTCAAAATGGGCTGGTACCAATCAACTATCCCGTAGGAACAGCTGAAGTGACCAGCGTGGGTGGCAACATTCGAAGGGCGCCACTTCTGCCTTGTTGCTAGTATAAGAATTATCCAATACGTACATCAAAAAATAACAATTATCAATTCTATTTTCCGAGGTAACAAAATATAATTACTTTATAGACGTACAGGTACATAGCATAGATGTTTACAACTACGCGTATATATGTATGTAGTTCCATTTGCACCACAGGGAAAAGAAACATTTTATACCGCAAAACAAAAATATACATACATAGAAATTTATTAGGCAACAGTTGTGATTTTCGGTGATACCATGGTTTTCATAGAAGTCGGACTCATGAATAGTGGCCGTGTTCGTTGAATTTCTGTGCAACTCCGATCGTTGAGGACTCTTTTCAGGCAATCACGAAACTCTTGACCAGAAAGGATGTACAAAGCAAATTTCGACACCTAAACGGAGAATTTGCAAGTGCACCGCTGAACTCGGAGGATACCGACAAATAAAAAAAATAAATAAGCTGGCTTTTTAAGTTAATAGACTAAATCACTCATAGGTGGAAGGTATCACTACCATATATGGTCTATCTGTACGTTTGCATTTGTACCTCCGTCTGGCGAGAGTAGAATTACGTGAAAAACAACCAGTGGATATGGGAGCAAGTTTAGGATAGGTCGGTCAGGAACAAGAAGTTGCGAGCAAATATGAACTAATCTAGGCCCCTCCCACCGGGGCGGAACGCGCACTGCGATGCTCGGTCCTCAAAGCGAAAATTGTTAATTAGGCTAAGAAATAAACCGAACGAGGGTAAAAATGGGTTAAGGTTAGCGGTGAGTTTCTGAAAACATGAAAGAGGACCGCGTGCAGTGGGTGGAGCGCACTCAAATGGGCGGCTCCTACGACAAAATTTGTAACGGTCTCTATGCGGCGCAGAGACTTGGAAAAAGTCGGTAGAGATTGCCAACGTTAAAGCTATCTCTGACATGCCTGAAGCGAACGTGGACCGCCACAGTGGGGGAGCGTGGTGTTACTCGGATGATGCAATGTACCTTTGAGTGTGTGATTTAGAGATCAGGAGAAAAGTGGTAGTGGTTCGTAGTAGCTATGGAAGGGAGAATAAGTCCAAAAGAGGGCCAGGCTTCTGATGGCGAGCGAAACCGAACAGCAAAATTTGTAATGTGGTTCCAAAGGTCTGAGGAAAAGGTTAATAAAAGTTGGGGGCAAATGCTGCTCGCACTGGGACTGGACCCGCGCAGAGGTGGGCGGGGCCAAAATCGAAAATGTGCAACACGATGTGGGATAGTGTTGAGACTGGGAAAATTCTATAATATTGGGTTGGGGAATAAGTCCCCGCCGTTTTTTTCAACCCCGTTTTTCACATTGTTCCCTCCATCTTTCGACAAAGCCAATATATGTTTTCGATAGAGCTTTTCTTGCTCTACAGAATGCTACTATCTGTTTTTCGATATCTTCGACAACCTAATATTTATGAGGTTTGGAAATGAAGTGAGCTGAAGGCAAAAAAGTGGCACTTGCGCACCTCATCTTTCTCTTCTGCCATCAAAATCAAAAAATGTATGTGCATATGTTTTCGATAGAGCTTTTTCAGCTCTACAAAATGGTACCACTCTTTATTCAAATCGTTCAAGTTTTTGCTGTTTTTAAGACTTACAAATGCAGTACTAGCAAAAGTGGGCTTTTTCGTTATCTCCTTTTCCTCGCTTACCATCGAGATTATGGAGGGTGTGCATATATGCATTCGATAGAGCTCTTTTTGCTCTGCGAAATGATGCCTTTCTTCTTTTGTATCCTCTCATATTTTAGCATGTGGGAGTATGTCTCCACGTGTTTTTCAATTCAGAATTGCGTAATGAAAACAAATTTTTTTGGCAGATTGTTTTGTATCGTTCGATAGAGCTCTTTTCGCTCTACAAGATAGTAATTACGGTTTTTGTTAAAACTGATTTTTGACATTTTTTAGATCATTTAAAAGTCGACGAAATCGAGCATTTTCGACACCATGTGACAAAAATGCTCGATTTCGTCGGCTTTTAAATGATCTAAAAAATGTCAAAAATCAGTTTGAACAAAAACCGTAATTACTATCTTGTAGAGCGAAAAGAGCTCTATCGAACGATACAAAACAATCTGCCAAAAAAATTTGTTTTCATTACGCAATTCTGAATTGAAAAACACGTGGAGACATACTCCCACATGCTAAAATATGAGAGGATACAAAAGAAGAAAGGCATCATTTCGCAGAGCAAAAAGAGCTCTATCGAATGCATGTATGCACACCCTCTCCAATCTCGATGGTAGGCGAGGAAAAGGAGATAACGAAAAAGCACACTTTTGCTAGTACTGCATTTGTAAGTCTTAAAAACAGCAAAAACTTGAACGATTTGAATAAAGAGTGGTACCATTTTGTAGAGCTGAGAAAGCTCTATCGAAAACATATGCACATACATTCTTTGATTTCGATGGCAGACGAGAAAGATGAGGTGCGCAAGTGCCACTTTTTTGCCTTCAGCTCACTTCATTTCCAAACCTCATAAATATTAGTTTGTCGAAGAAATCGAAATACAGATAGTAGCACTTTGTAGAGCAAAAAAAGCTCTATCGAAAACATATATTGGCTTTGTTGAAAGATGGAGGAAACAATGTGAAAAACGGGGTTGAAAAAAACGGCGGGGACTTATTCCTCAACCCAATATATAGTAAGAGGAAGGGAACAACTATACTCCATGTAGGTGCGCAGCTATGCATGGCAAATTCTACAAATTAGAGGTATCAATCGATATCAATTTTGATGATCGATTTTTGTGTAGAGTACGGAAAATGGTTAATAGGCCACTGCAACCGACAGGTAATGTAACAGAGATGAGATTTTTATGGAACCACAACTTAGCGATCGATATCGATTGAAATCATCGGTTTTTGGGGTAGTGAATAAAATTCACAAAAAAGAGCACTTGTGATCGACCTACTGACACTCATCGTTTGATGCGCGCAGTAGTGTGCGCAAACCAACTGTGGAAAAATGATGCGTTTGGCGGCTAGTCGAATTCTGTGGAATGCGCGGCGAATTAATTTGGATTGTGAAACTATTCTGGTCTATATATATCGCCTATTCAATGACATGTAAGGCCAATCACATTACATCATTATATGTGCAGTCATGTCTATCGCCTCCAGCAAGGCTTCTACAAAACATGCCTAGTTAAAAGCTAATACATAAAAATCGAATAAAATAACATTTCCCGATTTTCACTCTCAACCCACCTGAAAAACGGCAGATGAATATGTCACGACATAGTTCTGCTGCGTTTTCGTTATGTCTAGCTTAACAACATTCTTCAAGATGTAGATCTAAATATATTTCATATAAAGCAGAAATTTATCTGTAACCATCCCTTCTGGGATGCACCACGCAATCTAGTTCCATCGGGAGTTGTAGTAGCACTTCAATACGACAATATCATATTGCCATGATATTAGCTTACAATGATCCGCGAGGTTGGCCGATAAACACGTAATTGCTTTTAGCCTACAAAATTAATTCGGTGATCATTAACCGGCTGATGGAGAGCTTTCTTCTGGTCTGGGCGTACCTCGGTTTGTGGGGGTGTATAGCCTTATGTCGAATTTCCGCGCGGCCACACGTGGCAAGTGGCGCCGCGAATCTTTTCGCGTGTGATTGCGTACATTGCGTACACTCTCTTTATAGTTTCACGCCCGAGTTAATCATTTCTTGATTAGGACTGTTATCATGTAATGCTATTTCTCTTTTACTTTTTGCGTCACTATTCTGTCTTTTAAGGGCACAAAAGATACTGTTTTCAGAAGATGATAAGATAAACAGCCATTTTTTAAAGGATTTCCATGGAACCAATCCCTTGCATTCTGAGCGGAATAGCAACCGAGCGCAGCAAGTTGTGAGATGGCGCCGCAAGCGCGACGCTGCAAAGCGAAAATTCGACATAAGGCTACACACACGCAGTTTGGTTCATACAGAGTTACTGGCAATAGGTGTTGTGGCAGTAGGCGGTGTTCACATCAGCGGAGTAAGAACTGATTCTGCGAAACAGACCTTTCCACAATCTAATAATTACTGCTGTCATGTCTGAGAGTACTTCCAGGTGTCAATGAAAATAGCCGCTTCAGTACGATCCCTCTAGGAGGACCAAGTACGACCCCCTCCCCTTCTTTGACCTTTACAAAACCAGTAACCATTGGTGTTTTGTTGCTATATTTTAACTGAAGCAGAAAGATATTCATTTCACATTTTTCGCCTCTCTTCCGCTTATTGAATGTTTAGATACCAGTGCTTATCGTTGACCCCTGCAGATACGATCCCCCTCTCGTCCGATCAAATAAGACACCCTGTCGAGGAATCCTCGACTCCCGGTGTATCCCGCTGAGAAGGTAGAACTAGGATCTCGCTATTCCAGTTACCCTTCGCGGAGGACTTCTGTAACGTGAGATGCTGTAGCAGCACGGAGTACGCTCATGGGCTGGAGTTCAGACGGTGTTACTCAAACCAGCTACACATCCAAATGCATCCTCAATTCTGCACGGTGTATAGAATGCATGGCATAATCCAGATTATTGAGTAAACTGCGTGAGATTTAACAAATTCATACAAGCACTTACAATGTTATTCGAAGAGATAACGATGCATGAAATGAAGCTGACTACGAGGATTGGACGAATCGCATTGATTTCTCTGGCATTTGCTTGTTTTGTGATCTTCCTCGCAAAGAGAAAAGCAAATGCTGAGGCGAGAAATCCACCAATCTGAAAAGTTCACAGTGTTAAAGGCAGTGGTAGAGGTTGTAATGGTCGGCTCTAAAAGATCATTGACCACACAACTCTACTTACTTACCTATACGAAAGTGAAGAAAAAGCGAAATGGAACGATCGAAACCAGAAAAATAAGACCCCTTCCCACTGTTGACTCCGAAAGTAGGCGGGCTATACTGGCGACAGGGACGGGCCATTTCACGACAAGCGGCGACTGTTTAAGAAGGACCTCTTATAAAACTCAGAGGCTCGTTTTTCAAAAATTTTGCTATATACTGTATTCCTAGAAGCGTAGCTTTCATTTGGATGACTCTCTTCAGGAGTTCTCTTCACCTTATTACCCCTACCATCATCTTTGAGATGACAGTAGAACAAGCAACTGGAGGCTCTAACAGACAACCTCAGGTATACCGCTCTAACAATAAGGTGCGAGCCAGCTTAATTGATGAGATCAGGAACGAACTGAGCATTTCCAAAATAAACGATGAGAGCAGATCGGGGAGGATAATTGCTAACAAACTTCAATGACCGATTCCACGCCTACGCCTTTACTCCTTCGACTTTATTTTCACTCCGAAGCGGCACAAAAATGTCGCCTACTGATGACTTACATATGTCTATACGGCCGTGTTCATATTCAGCGCCGGCAGTGCATGGCTGCATTCACAGGTAGCCAGACAAAGTGGCATGGGTGAGGTGCGGAGACGGCACAGGCAACGAGGCAGTGTGACATAGGTGGAGACGCAGAGACACGCAGCCACGCAGCCACGCCCTGCCGCTGGCATCGCAGAGTATGAATGCAGTCTACACTATGCGGGTGACTGTATATTGTGATTCCAGGTGCCATTTCTGCGACCACATGAGCCAAATTCTATACAGTTCTTCCTTTCGGTCTATGATCTCTTACTCGATTCCCCTGACACTAATCTTTGAGATCTAACAATAAGAATGAACACCCAGAACTGCCCACCTGACAAGACAGATTGAAGAACTGGTGAAACGTGGCGAATCCTTCGACAGTGCTAAAACAATGTGATTCAACAGATGAATATATGTTTGAAATAAATTTTCTAGGTGCTATGGGAATTGAGTGATGTCAGCACAGTGAGTTCTCGAGTGGGGTCACGAGTTCTAGGTGCTATGGGAATTGAGTGATGTCAGCACAGTGAGTTCTCGAGTGGGGTCACGACAAGAAACTGCGCGAGGCAAGAGAGGGCTTTCACATCATCCGCTGAGCTGTTGTCTCCACGCTTCGTGTGGCATCCCATTTCTACATTAAACTTTATTTCTTTTTGTCCTCTATTGATAACCACGCCAACAGAAGGCTCCTCAAAGTGTGCACCATCAGAACAGAAAATTCGCCTGGTGTGTTGCTCGCGACGGGACCGGCGGGAGATAGCGGCGCCGTATTCATTGGATGCTTGAAGGAAACGTCTACGAAAAAATCTTCATAGCAGGGTGGGCGGGGTCTCCGAATAAAGGCTCCGTCCCTTCCTCCGCGATGTTGGGAACGGAGAATGGGACTGTTCACGTAACTTTCTGTCCCTAAAATGCGTCTCCGACCCGGCGGACGACGGGGTGGACACTTGCACGAAGGCTCTGCCACCCGGCCAAGACTTTGTTGGGCTGTATCTCAGCTGAATTCACATTTTTCCCGTGAAACTTTGCAGGCGGTCCACATACAAATACAACACGAATATACGGGTATCAAAAACTCATTTCCGTGGACGATTCCTTTAGCGACAAAATATGTAGACACTTTCATTGCTTTACGTCAAGTAATGCCTTTACTCCGCCCTTGACTTGCACCCAACTTTCACTCCGGACGCCGCAACGTGAATTTTCTTTCCAAATAGCATTCCGATCCCAATTCAAATTTTTGCAGGGGCCTGAGGAGGATTACAGTGACAGCATGTGCTGCAGAGTATATTATCTCATATCAAAGCCTAGCCTGCCTTCGGCCTTATTGAAACGTTATAGAAAGAATGCGTGCACCAGTTCGCTATTTAGCCATGATCACATATCCTGCCCATTACTCATTCGTGAAGCAATCGTGCCAGAGATTTTGCGATGCTCGAAGGCAGACCTCACGTTTCCAAAAAAGGGTTGTATCGTCACTGATAGCAGAGGTTTGGGTAGCGCTTTCGCCTACCGTCCCCACCCAGAAAAGACACATCCCAGTGCTCTTCCACCAATGATAAATGATATCAACTCGACGCCGTCCGATACACGTGGATTGTGCCTTCTTTGAAGGAACCGTCCATTCGAGGCAAATTCCATTATTCTAATTCCTCTTGAAATCACTCAGCTAAATACAGTAAATGAATAGAAACACGAAAAGAATCAAGAATTCTCCCTCATGCCAAAGCAGAAATCGAAAAGTAGGAAGAAGAGCAACTCGATTGGATTCCCGTCGCACACTCGAACAGCCGTCAACGGCTAGGGCGCAGTTACACTCACGCGCTCACTGTTGATTTGCTTCCAGCTCTGCGTCCCTGACCATGTGACTGTCGCCTCTTTGCTCCTCACATCTCTAGCGTCTGTACCCACTCGAACGCCCCACCCCTAGTCCGTCCTTTTGGGGTGCTCGATCTTAATTGGATACCTGTATATGCGCGTGATTTGCACGCGGCCCTTATTTTATTCACTTAAAGGTGACATAATTACAACACTCAAGTACTCACCTTCCCGATATGCCACAATAAAGATCATCCTGTACTTGTGTTCGTGGATCGAAATATGATGTTAGGAACATGGTTACCAATGACAGCAGGCAAACACCGAGGCAACAGGCTGCCACCGCGTAACGGGCCTCCACTGTAGCGTATCGTCTGAAATTAGCTTTGATGAAGGGAGTGAATGACTTGGAGATCACAACAAAGGGTTCAGAGCAGAGTTCATGATGCCTTATGCGATCTATTGTGCTCATTGCCAATAATAAACAAAGTGAAACGAGGGAAACGTCAATGAACAAAAGCAAAAGGAGCCTTCAAACAAAATATGCGCATCTTTATAAAAACCAGAAGCAAGCGGGCGAATTGCTGCGAGGGTGGGGCAACGTCATAACTGGCTGAGCACCTTGTCATTCGCCTTTTCTGCATCGCTTTCAGCGGCAGTGATGGAGAAAAGGCAAGTACACAATACCCATTGTGAAAACTGGGAAGTTCCGGTTTCTGACCACATCCTTGCGCTCTTTCTCTACGATTGCACTACTAGACGCCTCGACTTTAATAGTTGAGAACTAACACAATGGACGGGGCCACCATGAATTAATGAACCCTACGCAGCACTAGAAAACGGCGACTACGTAAGGAGTGGGGCATCATTTACTCAAAAGCATCGTCCACGGAGATTTCGGTTATTCTGTTACCCATACATCTATGTTGCATTTGCTTATTGAGGGCCACATGCAAAAATCCACGCGAAAAAAAACAAGATGCGGCCGTTGGGGCTCCTTAAGGGAATCGTTCACGGAAAAAGGAGTTTTTATGTAACCCATATGTTTATGTTGTATTTGCCTAATGTGGTGCGCATGCAAAGTTTTACGCGAAAAAATATGAAACCGGCCAAGATTCAGCGCCACAAAGTCTTGGCCTTGTGGGCGGGGCCTCCGAGCAAGTGCCCAACCCGTGATCAGCCGCGGTCGGAGATGCATTGTAGGAACGGAAAGTTACGTAAACAGTCCCACTCTCGTTTCCAACCGCGGCGGATGACGGGACGGCGCTTTTACTCGGAGGCCCCGCCCACCCGGTCGAGAATTTCGAAGGCGTCTTTTGGTCGAATTCTCGCTCTTACTCTTTTGATCGAATTCTCACTCTTTCTCTGCCCGCCGACGGTTGTTCAAGTAATATGGCGGGAATTCAAACAAGTTGCCCTTTCTTCAGTTTTTCGATTTCTGCTTTAGAACAAAGAAACCTTGTTCTTGTCATGTTTCTGTTCACCTACTGTATTGTAGATTGATTTCAATAGGAATTACAACCATGGGATTTCCGTAGTTGACTCCTCTAATTGTAAGATTGGATAACACAAAAATTGAACGTGAAGCTAATGTCATAAGGAAATTTAGGTGATATCCTTGTTTTCTGCATGATTTATTAAACGAACGAGTGAAAATTCGTTCAAGCGACAACATTCTAGCTATAATTTCGTCGAGAGAGGAGCGAGATTACCTTTTTCCTGTGTCTTGCAGATTTTTAAATTCTCCCTTGCATGCATTATTAGCGCATACATTATTATCAATTTCATAATTGAACATAACAACCTACTCATATACTACGAAATCACTCCGAAACGTTCATTTTAAGCACACGAATTGCAAATGAGGAAGAGTATTAAATGTTCACTTCGGATTTGAGAATATTATAGCTCACCGATGAAAACCTCGTATTGTTAAGTGAACAGAAACTCACCGATAAGAGACTGTGAACAACACGGCAAACACCTTTTCAGCGGACATCGTAAGCATAGTAAGTGAAACGAGTTCAGTGCCATAAATTCGGAATACCATATAGCCTCTGCTTGCACAACCCCATAAAGAAGTGCCTGAAATTTCGTCGTCGAGACAAATTTTCGGTTCCGTTTTGAAGTCATTCCGAATCCCCGTTGCTCAATGCACAGGCATCAAATGGTGATATTAACTGCGAACCGCTCAACCAACATTAAGGAAGGTACTTCTAGGTGGGCGGGGCTATCTGATCCCACACTGCGGTCGCTACCATCGTGTGCGGTTAAAGCAGGCTGTTACTCGGAGGCTCCGCCCATCCTGCCAAAATCCGGAGAGCTGTATCTTATCGAATTCTAACTGCTCGCGTAAAACTTTACACGCGCCCCCTTATTAGGGAAATACACCATATTAGGTTGGCAACTAATTAATTGCGGATTTTTGTTAGGAAATCGAAGACCTTTTTCCGGAGAACTGAAAGCTTTATTCTGTAACGTATTGCCCATTTTTATTAACGACTTTTTCCCATCTTTCAGGTAGCACCATAATTCCGCTTTCATAAAACTCCTGGTTTTTTATCAGTGAAAAACCGGGTCAGGCACGATTTGACCTCATCATCACTACTGAAATTTTTACCATCCAAAAAGTTTTGTAATGATCGAAACAAAAAGTAGTCTGATGATGCAAGGTCAGGACTATATGGCGGATGTGTCAAAACATCCCAACCAAGCTCCAGTAGTTTTTGCCGAGTGGCCTTCCTTCAGTTCGTGAGGAACCCATATATCCAGTTTTGACCGTACCCAAGTTGTTTTATATGCTTTTCAATGCATGCATGTGATATCTGTAGCTACTCTGCAATCTCGCGTGTTATACTGTGACGATCCGAATGAAGTATTGCCTTGATTAGTCGTTAGTATGTCGTTGTCAACTTCAACTAAACGACCAGGGCGTTTCTCATCTTTGAGAGAAAAATCACCAGACCAAAATTCGGCAAACCAATTTTGGTACTGCCGTTCTTTTAAGGCTTCGGCACCATACAGCAAATAACTTTTTGTGAGCTTGCGATGCGTTTTTCCCTTTACGGAAATAATAAAGCAATACATGACGAAAATGAATGTTTTGATTCTCCATTTTTCAGCACACGCCAAACGAAAATAGTGCAACCGATCAAGGAGCTTTCTTTACTGATTGATAACAGGATTGCCTACTATTAGATGACAATTGCCTACTATTAGATGACAATACGTGTTTAACATTCGGCCTATGCCAGTAAAGCTAAATATTCAACCAAAGCCATCTATGAGTGAAATCCGCAATGACTTAGTTGCCGACCTAATAAATATATGGGTAATAAAAAACTCATTCTCCGTGGATGATTCCTTTGAGGTCGGGTTAGGACAGTTCCTCGAGTTAGGACAAACCTCTTGTCCAGGAGTACCAAGTACCACAATATACCGAGCGACGCGAGTTGCAGATCGTATGTGATATCATCATAAGCCAACGACATCGGAATCACAGGTGCGCGTCAGATCTATCCCAATCTCACCGCCGTCGTGCACGCCATGTGTCCTGCTCGCGCAGCTGTGAGTTGATTGCGCAGTGGAAGGCACGGCCGCAACCTCCTTGCGTGTCCCGACTCAGTCGGATAGTCCTGACGTGCGTCCTTTGAACTTGATTACAGAGCATTGCGCAGATGATGTCCGTTTTTCACAAAGTGGCTCACCCATCTACTCCCACTTGCTAGGCTTCGATAGAGGCAGCCGCTGTTCCTCATACGTCTGCGCTCTCGTCGGCTGGGTAGGGAAGCAGACCAGAAAGTTGAAATCGTCCCTTCACCTCTTCAGTATCCTAATTCAGTATCATGGTAAACATAGATTTGTTTCGACTCCTATGATTTTTTTTCTAAGCAATCAACCTAGTATTTCGTCGATGTAATTTTTATTTGTTCCTTCGTAATTTTTATTTTTCTGCTATGCTATGAGAAAGGCGCAGGCAGCAGTAGCTCCAAGATCTTGACAAACTAGCTCAGACTTGTGGCTAAGCGACATCACGCGAAGCAATTCGTGCACTCTACCGACTACATGACCAAAGCCAAAACAAATATTCAAAAGATTGAAGCAACACAATAAGCTATTCGCATAACTACTCACCAGTAAAAAATGTGCCGGCAGCCATCTGTGCAAGTCTCATTATACTAGGATAAATTAAATATGAGCCATCGAGGATGTCTCCGATACTGATCAATGTGAAAAAGACATAGCGTCGACGCATCGTCGACCGTGAATTCAGGAATACTAAAACCAACCATTTCAACAAAAATTATTCAATATTGTGCTGTTCCGGAGTCTCATGGTTATCTGAATGTTTTAAAACAGTTGCGACTCCAAAACAGTCTTTTGAATAAATATTTTGGAGTCGCAAGTGTTTTAAAAATTATTCAACTAAACCTATATGGCTATTTAATAAGTGGAAGAACGGAATCATTCAGCAATCTTCCATCGAGTCCCTTACTGACCGTCAGCTTCATGCCATGGATATTTGGCACTGTGGGTCAAGGCGATGTGCCTGACCAACTTGAAGTAATCGTCCACGGAAAAAAGAGTTTTTCTGTGACCCATGTGTTTATGTTGTATTTGACCAATAAGGGCCGCATGCAAAGTTTCACGCAAAAAGTGAGAGTTCGGCCAAAATACGGCCAAGTGCGCGGGGCCTCTAAGTAAAAGCCAGTCCCGTCGTCTGCCGCGGTTGGGAAAGGAGAGTGGGACTGCTTACGTAACTTTCTGCTCCTACAGGGCGTCTCCGACCGCGGAAGACGACAGGGTGGGCATTTTCGCGAAGGCTTCGCCCATTCTGGCCGAGACTTTGTGGTGCTGTATCTTAGCCGGATTCACATTTTTCGGGTGAAACTGCATAGGGCCTACATTAGGCAAATACATTTTAAATATACAGGGGGTGCCAAAAAAAGTAATTTTGTCTCCTCCACTTTCACTTTACTTTAGTAGAACTACAGCAAATTCTGTTGAGGTATTTACATCCCCAGATTCAAGAGCAAACCTCACTCTATCACTATACTCCGTGGCAGCCTTCTGCATGAGCAGGAACGGGAGCAAGGAAAGAGTGAACAAGATGTGTCACCTCAACGGGGCAAAATCCTAAATTTCGTCGCTCTTGTTCACAACCTTGCTGATGTCCGTTCACTGTGGGTACCTAAGGGGATTCATACCGGATGGTGTTCTTTAACACTGCGTTTTTACCGGGTTCCCAGCGCCCTTCGTTTCCAAGAGCCAAAACGTTCCCCTACCACTGAAACCCCTCCGGAGGCGGATTGGGGCATGAAAATGATACTTCGGATCATGGCAGCCTTGTCCAAGCAGCAGGGGTCCTGTGACTTCCATGAACCGAAGGGCCAATCCTTAGGAAGCTTTCCACGAAAGACCTACCATGGAACCCGGCCCCACTGTTTTAAGGAGACCTTGATACCGTGGATGCTCTGAAGCCCCACTGCGCCGCTTGAAGGTTCAGTATTTTTATGAAAATGAAAGTAGTGAGTCTTAGCTTATTCCTGCTTTTAGAGGAACATTTCGGAAATATTTTGCCCCAATACTTTCATTTCTTTCATTCCCCTATGTTTTGTATAATTGGGAGATGTGAGCCGTGGGCGAAATTACTTTTTTTGGCACCCCCTGTATAGGTAAAAACTCATTCTCCGTTGATGGTTCCTTGAAATGCAAATGATATAGTGAATTAACTCTTCTCTATTCATAGCTGCGCCAATGATAGACTTTGGACCTACGCTAGCGCGATGTTGGTAGGTGTGGAATGTACGTTCAATATCTTCTCGCGCACCCACTGTTGAATTACTGGCAATTCATGTCACGGTGATGTGTTCAACTTGCGTGTAGGTGGAGGAGTCATCGCAAAATAACGTGGGCTTGGAATGAATCCAAATGATCCAGCGATAGATTATTAGATCTGATTGAATCGTTACAAAAGTGACTGAATAGCTGTGCAAAGAAGATAGGCTCAAGATTAGACCCTGCCACAAAGTCATTGAGCTATCCGAGAGGTGAGAAAAAACGCGCATGAGAGCAATTTTTACCAACTTTGGATGCAGCTTCATGTGGCCCCTTGTCGAAGGCAATACTATTCGGAACACTGGTCTTTACCTGCTCTATGGAAACAACTTCTTCAATATTAATTAACATAAACTTACAAAGTAGAAGGATATTTGTGATGACGACAGCGCATCCCACAAAAATCCTCACTTGCTCCTCTGCAACCGTGGTGGGATCTGGACGTATAATAAAATTTGACTGAAAGTATGGCGATAGCGAGTATATGGCACCTGAAACAGAATGATTAATATTTTCTCCAGTTCAGAAATTCAGCTTTACAGGGGGGATAGCAAGTGCAAGAACAATTATTAACTGTGAAAATGATAGTGCAACACGTACTGATTCAAATTCTCTCAGAACTTTGAGGACATTTCAATTCGTGCCCACACCAGTCTGGTATGGTCTAGCTGATTCAGCCTCATTCTCACAAAAATGTTGGGTACATGGGAAACAAAAGCACGTAATCTACCAAAAAAGACAGGTATCGTGGCAATTAATCGAGCTCAGTGGGAAAGAAGTCTTAGGTGGTTTGTTAGCACACTAAGCGATAATCAATTTAATTAATTAATTTTTAACTGGTTTAATTAATTATTTACATGGATAAAGTAGGCTTTTGAATAACTGCCCAGGCTGCAACTTGCACGATACCCCCTCCGCCACGGTGCTGTGCCTGTTTGAAAGCAACCAAACCACGCCTAACTGTCCGAATTACACCTGACCTTAGACGAACGAATTTCTAACTTGGCGCTCACGTGGAGAAGGAAAATTGCGATAAAAGAAGACAATTCAATGATCGATCATGAAAGCAGCTCCCACATTGAGAATTTGTTCGTTCAAGGCTGGGTGTGATTCAGGTGGGTGGGCGTGGCTTGGTTGTTTTCAAGCAGGTGCAACACCGCGAGAGTGTACCGTGCAGCCGCAACAAAGGTGCAGCTTGAGCAGTTATCAGAGACCTACTCATTCCAGGATAATACCACTAATTTGATTATCGCGTGCTGTGCCTTCAAAGGCACGGCGAGACGTAATCTGAACGATCGTTTAATATAAGTATGGGTACTACGTAGTGCCCTACTGGAGAAAGGACGAATGGAAGCGGCAAAAAGCGAGTATCAGGATCTTCCTTGCATCGTTGCTCCGCAGATTCCATTGCGACGTGTTTTGCCGCTCTCTGAATCGCTACACCACCGAACCTACCGGTAGCCGTGGCTCACCCCACCTTCTTGCTCGTGGAGCCGTCTCGTGACCAAATACGCCACCAGAGCCTGCTGAAGGCCACAAAGTGCGTCTTTCAACGCCACGTAGCGTCCTCTTCTATCCATTTTCGTTCTAATAGTTCACATGATCCTCAAATTATCCCTGATTGTGCTTCGGGCCTTACATCAAAAATCAGAGCCCCTATTACAAAAAGATTAGTTGAACTGGAGCTAGAGTAAACTCTAAAACTGTAGCAGATACCCAACCGTATAGCGCAATGATATGAGATGAAAATAATGAGATTGAAAAAGGGCTGTCAGGCTTTTCTAGTTAAAAAAATTGATTGAATAATTGATGACCGAAAATCTTCTATAATAATGTAGTAGCGAAGCAACAAATAATTTGATAACTTCTGAGGTGATTTTTGCCCTCAAAAATTGCTATTCTACTCGCTCAAACTTCGAGTTCATTGAATGAGTGGCTTCAATGAATGCGTATTACAGAGATCAGAGCGATTACCAACTAATGAGTAAAAGGTCGCACAAACAGACTATGACTTAGATAAAAGGAAATCACTTGAATATTAGGATATATCGTGAATATCCAATCTGATAAATAAAGACAGAACTCTTATTCGAACACTAACTCAGTGGGTACTAATCATGACCGAGGAAAATATATTTGACTGGAAGGCAATTTAATAACTCTTCTAAGGACATGAGTTTCTAACGTTGGAAACAAGCAATACAGCTGGAACTGCGAGGACATCATTATGTACGATGGCAGTAAGGCCGCCTTCGAACTTCGCGATTTGGGGTGTGTGCACTTATGACTGACTTCCGCGCGGCCGCGAGCGACGAGCGGCTCGGCGGGTGCGAGTGGCAGTGGCAGGGCATGGCAGCCTGCAAGCGAGGCAGTGTGGCATAGGTGAAGGAGGCAGTGTGGCACGAATGAAAGTGCAGAGGTGACGCAGCCACGCTCTGCCGGGCTCCCAAGGGCAATCGATTCGGCAAGTCGTACTGATGGCACCGCGAGTGGGACGCTGCGAAGCGATTTTCCGTCATAAGTGCAAACACCCCGCGATTTGCGTTGTCGCACTTTCACATGCTATTCTGTGCCCTACAGATTCTGCGCAGCCTCAAAGCATAGTTTGTGTTGAGTTTGTACCGTTAGGAGTAGTTCCGGTCATCTATGAAATACAGTGCTCTGCATAAATATACAGCCACCTATAAATTGTCCAAAAACTCTGTTCGCAGAGTGATTCAAAAAAAGTCTCTAAGTGAAAGATGTAGCCAGTGGTGACGCGCATTCGCGCATCCATACCAAATTTTAGCTAAGAAGCATTGTAGACTTTTCTCTTAATTTGTTTTGAAAATGGCGCTTATACCATTCTGCAAAATTATACAGCCACTGAACAGATTGACGCATTCGTCAACCGAGAAACAACGAAAAAGAAAAAATGATGATTTTGCGATCATTTGGTCCTCCATTGCTTCGAATAACCGCAAATTTTGATGATATAGGTCCATATAAAGATTTTCAGAATGTTTTTAGACCACATGCTGCCACGCTTCGATGACAGCGTCTTTAAACTCCCTGAATCCTTCCAATCGGTTTGAATTCTTTTCCCCATAAAACCCCAGATAATCTTCCATCAGATAAAGATCAGAGCCGTTTGTTATCCGGGTCAGAAGGTCCATTCGGTGACGGCTTCACCATGATCGAGTGTTCCAGTTGACGTGGGATGGTTCATTAACTTACATGAAAACAAGATTTTGGTGAAGATTTCGAGACGCATGGCAAGAGAAGGGTACGGCGCACAAAGGCTCGGTAATCGGATGGTTCATTTGCTCGAGAACGAAACAAAAATTCGATTGATTGTTTGATCCCACACCATGACAAGTTGTCCGAAAATTCTCCCAAGTTTGTACACCTTTCCCCTTTTTTGTTTTTTCTCCAGATCATTCTGCCTGATGAAAAAAGGGTTCAGCTATAACGTTCCCGACGGCTACCGGCACTATCGCACGAGGGACAAACTTGAGTTTTCAAGAAGAACTTCAAAGAAGGAGGTGTCATGGTGTGGGATCAAACAATCATTCAAATTTTTGTTTCGTTCTCGAGCAAATGAACCATCCGATTACCGAGCCTTTGTGCGCTACCCTTCTCTTGCCATGCGTCTCGAAATCTTCACCAAAATCTTGTTTTCATGTAAGTTAATGAACCATCCCATGTCAACTGGAACACTCGATCATGATGAAGCCGTCACCGAATGGACCTTCTGACCCGAATAACGAACGGCTCTGATCTTTACCTGATGGAAGATTATCTGGGGTTTCATGGGGGAAAGAAGTCAGCCCGATTGAAAGGATTCAGGGAGTTTAAAGACGCTGTCATCGAAGCGTGGCGGCATGTGGTCTAAAAACATTCTGAAAATCTTTATATGGACCTATATCATCAAAATTTGTGGTTATTCGAAGCAGTGGAGGACCAAATGATCGCAAAATCATCATTTGTTTCTTTTTCGTTGTTTCTCGGTTCACGAATGCGTCAATCTGTTCAGTGGCTGTATAATTTTGCAGAATGGTATAAGCGCCATTTTCAAAACAAATTAAGAAAAGAATCTTCTATGTTTTTTGGCTAAAATTTGGTATGGATGCGCGAATGCGCGTCCACACTGGCTACATCTTTCACTTAGAGACTTTTTTTGAATCACTCTGCGAACAGAGTTTTTGGACAATTTCTAGGTGGCTGTATAATTATGCAGACCACTGTATGTCCGATACAAGATATTGCAAAGTTCGAGAAAGAACGGCATGTAACTCGTTTTGGAACTCGATGAAAAAACTCAGAAGAAAGTCAAAAACCCTAGAAATAGAAGGAAAAAGTCAAAACTTTCAAAATAGAACGCTATTCCACATCTAGGACTCTGAAATCAAAGTATGATTAATTTCCATCATCAGAGACCCAACGGTACCAGCGAGGCCCTTCGGCGCGTGGCAATCCAGTTGGAGATATTGCAAACGGAATGAAAGGAATGTAACTTGTGTTTTAGAAATCGAAGAAAAAACTCGAAAAAAAGGTAAAAACCCTAAAATATTCCCGACCAACTCCAGTCGAGGTGATATACGATTACATCGCCTTCAAGTCTTTTTGTCTTTTCAGACTACCAAGCAGTCATAGCGTCAAAAAGCAGCCGAATGAGTAATATTCCCCATCATGATAATGAAGTACTGAATATGAGGCTGTGAAGAAAATAATTGTTGACGGTTTACCTTAATTAAAAAACACTGCTTTTCCAGTATCCGACACCACTTAATCAACACCACATGTTTTCTCTAACTGAACAGCAACTGCTAACTTGGTGAATAATCACTGCCAGAGTCGTGCTCATACACAAAGTTAATATTATCCCAAAACGGAGAAGAACGGAGAAACTTAGAGATGGCTCTCAAAAAGGTTCCCTGCCGAGCGTAAAGAGGTTATTTCAAGTCGGTATGCAGAAGTTTGTCAAGGAAAGTGAACCTAAGAGATAAGCTTCACGCCAGGGAAAGTGGAAAAAGGAGCAAAAAAAGGGAGAAGACATGCACATAACTGCCTGTAGGAATTAATTACATACATTAGCAGTAATCAGACATATTATCTAGCCTCTCAGAAGCAGAAAACAGCCTCAAGTAGACTTTCAAACACGTTTCAGGTTAGAAACAATGTAACGCAAGGTTCAGATTTTGTATCGCTTTCCCAGTGCAACAATATCTGAATAGAGAAACTCCAAATAGAAACTCCTTTTTGCTGAAGGAATTTGCCACCAACTCGGTGATTCGCGCAGCACTCAACTAATCTTACTCCTTTGCGCGAGCTTAAATATCCACACATCCACAGCCTCAATCGCACGACTAACATCAGATTTTTTTGCAAGATGCAAGTAAGATCTGGTCCCTCACCACTCCCCTTGCCCTCCCCCCCCCCTCCCCACCATAAAATTGCTTAACACGTTGGCGACATTGCGGTCCCACTAGTGGCACGCACGTTTTCTGCCGCGTGGGACAATGCGTCCCGATGCTGGGATACAGCACAGAAAATTTCTTTCAACAACTTATTTGAAATCCACAACTAATTAATTTTGATCAACATACACATGGGGGGTATCTAAGGTAAACACGGTTCGCTTACTTCTTCTCAATAAATTTTTTTTTCATGCTTTGCATTGTCATCCAGCACAGGTATGTTATCATTGCTGTAGATCAACAGATCGTTAAAACTAGCATTCAGCTCTTTGGAGTCGTCGCAGGTATCCATAGACAGCTAGGAACTTGTGGCCATTCAATTCTTAGTCAAGATATTAATATCCATGATACTTCGGCTTTTTTTTCACATGCCCATCACCTGGTTAAGCACCCTTCATCATTACCATGCAATAATCTCTTTTTCAAGCCCTCGAGGGGTATCTAAAATTTCGCAGCGCTCATTACTTTGTATTAGCGCTCAAGGTACGCGCGAAATGCAGCGGGTTTGGAAAGGTAATATCAAAAACCCTCAAGCTGGAACGCAATCCTCGGCAAGGCCAGCGCGCGATGTCCTACATGGCAGACACGTGAAGAAACGCGCGGTCGCCAACGTGTTCAGATACGCGTGATTGTAAATGGTCAACTGCCTTACTAGAACTGGATAGAACTTGAATGTATGGGGCACCGCTACAATGAGCTGATTATTATAGGAACATTCCAGGATTATTGGATATCACATCTCCTGCCGTGGATGGATAGTTCGACCCATGCCACGTAGGCTGTACCTTTACCGAGGCGTGGATGTCAGTTCCTGGAGCGTGCAAAGAATCTAACGCAACAACTCGGCCCCGCCCACCCGAGCCGGGGGTGCGCTGCAAGTGTTCCGGTGCTTAGTGTGGGGTCAGGTCACTCAGTAGTGGGTTCACTTCACGAGTCGATTGGTTTACTGCCAATTTCAAGATCTTGGCTAGTAGCTGGTCTACCTATTTCAAAGATAAGAGTCGAAGAGTAAAGGGAGCCCCCGGCTGGATTGGGCGGGGACGAGCTGTTGCGCTAGATTCTTTAGCACTGCACGCTCCAGGAATTGACACCCACGCCTCGGTAACGGTACAGCCTACGTGGCTTGGGTCGAGCTATCCATCCCGGCAGGAGATGTGATATCCTGATAATCGTGGAATATGCCTTTAATGGCGACAATTTTACCAAATTATCATCCCAATCTTGAAATGCGTTCAAGCAAGTCACACCTGCGAAGTTGAGTTAGGAATCTCATTGTTAGCCAAACACCTACTGTTGAACTGAAAAAATGGAAAATCGTAAAAATGGTGGTGCAAGGAAGGACTCAGGTAAATGAATCGGGCACGGAGAAATGAGATTTCCTGTTACGCATTTGTTTACGTTGTATTAGCTCAATATGGACCGCATGCGAAGTTTTACGCGAAAAGTGAGAATCTGACTAAGTTACAGAGGTACAGGGGTACACTTCGAATTTTCGCTTTGCGACGTCGCACACGCTCAAGACGCAAGAGTCTAGTACGGTGGAGGTCCTTTGAGATTCAGCTGTTTATCTCATCATTATCTAAAAACGATGACTTTTGTGCCCTAAAAAGACAAAATAGTAACATAAAAAGTAAAACAGACGATGGCATTACATCATGACAATCCTAATTAAGAGATAGTTAATTCGGGCGTAAAACTCTGAACGAAGTGTGCGCAATGCACGCAACCACACGCGAAGAGATTGGCGACGCCGCTCGCCGCGCGAAAATTTGACATAAGTACACACCGAAGATACAGCTTCTCAAAGTGGAGGGATGAGGCCTCGAAGTAAATGAGCGCGCGGTCGTTTGCCGCGGTCCGACCCCAAAGAGAACAACAGCAAAATTAAAAGCGGTGACTGTGAAAAAGTTTGGATAGCTATTTTTGTGAAATAAATCAACATAAGAAATGTAATTCTGCAGATTACTACATTGGTCCGATTTCTGAGCTTGAAATGGAAATTTCATGGCACATTCATCTCTTTTTCAACGACTATGTAGGCACACCTTTGAATGTAAGCAGGTAAGTGAAAAAATCAATAAATAAACATCAGATGAAGCTCACCCACTACGTCTTCATCGGAGGCATTACAGCGTTTCGTAGTCGAATGAACCCATGCTTGATACTCTGCGGCAATACACTGCTCCAACGCCATTCACTGATTTCAGATGGGATCGCTACTGAAAACAGGTGGCTAGCGAAACACTTCAATGTGGAAATGCACAAACAACTTTATTAGGGAGAAAAAGCAGGAAAGTTTATTCCGTAACCTTAACGGGGGGAGGGGGGGGGGGGGGAGAGAGGGGGTTGTGTTACCGTAAAGATCGTGGGCAGTACAGCGACGGTCACGGTCGGTTAATTTATGGATTCAGTACGGCACAACTAGCATTTGAGCCAAATTCAGAGTTAAAGAAACGGCCCTTAGGAATTCTATCATTCCAATTTCTTTCAAAATCCCTCAATCGAAAAATTTCCTGTGTTCTCAAGGAGTAATCGGAGAACTAACTAGAGAGCAACTCGTCTGAATTCCCACCTAGCAACATTTGAACAGCCGTCGGCGAGCAGAGCACACTGTGTCTCTGACCACGTGACTGTTGCCTTCTTGCACCCAGGGTTTTTGTCCCCTCGTACGCCCCGTACGACGTTACTATGATGACCCCTATCTCAGCCGGATTCTTGTTTCGTTGCATGAAACTTTGTATGTGGCCCGTAGTTTGTAAATCTATTAACTAGATATACAACATAAATATTTGGGTAACAGAAGAACTCAAGCTACCGCGGACAGTTCTTTTTGATTTAAATCAGCTAAATCAGGATTCGCAGTAGTGATTTTGATACTTTTAATAACATTCGCAGTAGTGTTTTCAATAAGGATGCATTTGACATAGCGCGATATCCGCCATGGCGTCTCAGCCTAGAAAATTCTGCTCAGGTGCAGTTTGACGGCCATAAATATTATATTAACAATAACCACTGGTAGAGGGTGGTCTAGGGTAAGCTACGCTAAACTGAAGCAGATATTACATGCTCATTTCACCACGTCCTACAATCACTTATGCTAACTGAAAAGAGTACAAGTTTGCCTACACTTTGCAATCATGAGAATTTTCCCTACAACTTAATATACACATGGTGTAATCAGGAAAATAATATGAGAAGTTTCTAGCTATAGGACAGTGTAGTTGTGCCCAGAAAAATTATTCAAACATGCAAAACAATTTACATAATTAACCAGCCGCCAATCTAATTATACCGAGACAAAAGGCGATAGTGTTCCAGCTGGGGAAGTGGTAAGCGCTTCACTGGTTCAACCTGACATGGACTATACGTAGCTAAATTCGGCCAAAATAAGTAAAAATTCCCAGCCTTTTTTAGTTTTCACTGGCATTCAATTGTGCAAAAGTTACACTGGATGTCTTTATCAATCCGCACTCATTACGATTAAAGGCACCCTCGCGAAAAATTGTGAGAGCTATTGCGCGTGTTACAGGATGTAGAGGCCCTGGTTTACCCACTAGTGAAGAAATATAAATAGAAACCCCTCAAAACCACCAAAAATGAAGCTTCCTGCCCTCAGTCCTCGTACGAGTATTGAAGATTATAGAAGAGCTTTTCCTCGATGGTATCGCGCAAAATGCTACGATATCACCTATTTTTCCCTGTTAAGCTACCTTCGCTATTGATATCGCTGCCTCATCTTGTCTTATCGCACGTTTCCCTCTCGTCTATGCTGGGTGTGATTCGGCTCGATGGGCTCAACTCCGGCTCAGGTCGACCAGGCCGTACGCGCCGCGGGTGAGCCGTGGAGCCGCGAAAAGGGTGCACCCTTTACAACTATCCAAGGGTCTACCTGCTTTGAGAAGGTAAGGACCACTTCGATTATCGCCTGGTGTGCCTTTAACCAATACGAAAACATTCCTCAAATGAAGTAGTTGTAAGATTTTCGAAGTCTTGAATATTAAAAACAGTGTGAGCTACACTATTTGCTGCAATATAACTGTCAAAATGGAATTTCTTGTATAAATTATTCATGGGTGTTCCCAAGGCTTACCTCGCGATAAAATGTGCACGTTATCACAACCAATATTGAAAAGGTAATTGCCGAGATACGCCCTCAAAGTTCCCACGACAGTCTTCGTGGCAGAGGGGCATACCAAAATGGGCGCTGTAACAGGTCCCCACCCCCCACCAATCGAGAATCACGTCAAAGGGAGGCGGAATGGGTTATCCATGGTGGCAGCGGTTATCTGTTAAGCCGTTGCTACAGCTCGGAGGCACGCTTTTTCACGGAAACTTTGCCACAAATAGCCTCCTTAGGCCCTGAATTACAATATGATTGTCTTCTTTCAGGTATTTCTCAATTACCACATTAGCCCTAATGCTGTCTTTGAGCTGCCGTCAGACTTCGCGATTTTACGACTTTGCTAGCTGTTTACTATGTACTTATCTCGAATTTAGCGATTAACACGATGATGATGAACGAATACTACCGAAAATATTACAAAGAAGATAAAATCGCAGAATCATCAAATCGCGAAGTCTACGTCGGCCTTACATCAGAATCCCACGTCGAAGCGTGCTGCTCGCGACGTTTGTGCGCGAATTGGCTGGACTCAGTGGATTTTGGCGTAATTGCGTAAGAAAAGTGGCGACCGTGTGCTACGCCTACTTGCTTCGTTTCTCAGCTGAATTGTTTCGGCAGGCATGAGCTTCGAAATCATGTTTATCGTTTTCCTGCTTTTTTCAGATTCTTCATATAGATCTATGGCATGTTTTTCTATTTCTGAGTTTCTTTTCTTGTTTGCAAAGTTCTATGATTCAGTCTGACAGTGTTTGGGATCATATGGGTGGCAGGGAATCCCAAAAGGAGGCACTAACTGAACAATTACGGGGCTGAAAGGCCTATGTATGGCGGAATCCCCCGCAAAAGGCGCCCCCTTGAGCAGTGGCGGAGGCGGCCTTATCAGGGCAAGCCGCCTTGGTTAGGGCAGCCCGCCTCCTGGCGACGTGATTAGTGGTTGGTCACGGTGAGGTTGGTCAAGGAGATCGGCAGGATTGAAAGTATCGCAGCGCGCTTTCTCACTTTTGGCTTGAAGCTCACTGCATGAAAATAGATGCTGTCGCATTTCCGAACATCCCTTCATGTTTACGTCTTGGTAATGCTAATGGAAAACCTATGCGGACTACCCGCCTCTTGGCGGGAAGGTCGTCCGCGCCTAGAACCAACGGTGGGAGGGGGTTTTGGCCATCTCCATCCGTTTTTTCTCCACTGTCCTGTTACTAGGCATCTCGGCTTTGATATTCACTACTTCTTTTACTTTTCGTCCGAATTTCCCCTAAAGCTGCCTTTAACATTCCAGCACAACATTATTCCATTTGAAGGCACTAGTAGGTGTAAGGAAAAACTGAGATTTGGGAGTACATGTTCTCTGAAAACGAACCTTCTACTTCAGATGAGGTCATATAAGGCAAAAATCCCATTGAGAAAACGCGGCATGTGATATTATGACGACCCCGCAGCATGGCATATCGTCCTGCGGTCCTGCGGCCGGGCGGACCACAGGGGTATGGCGGGAAAAAGATCGCGGCCGGCTGATTCAGCATGTGGCTTGTCTGCAGTTCACCCCGGCTAGTGACGCAGAGGGACGCGAGAGAGCAGGGGGCTTTCGGGTTCCTATTCCTCGGTTTTTTTTTGCAGTTTTACGTCGTTTTTCCTCTACCCTTATATTGCTGAGCACCTCTACTTTCATTATCCCTCGATTTGCCCCCTCCCCTCCCCTCCCTCCTCCCCCCCCACTCCCCTCGATGTCTTCAAACGACTTCGAATTCGGTTAAAAGGAGAGCCCAGAAAACTTGCGGCACTCAAGAACCGTCACAATCCATGCAACATGCGAATTCCATATGAAGAATGTTAAAAGATGAAAGACAAACCTAATTTCTGGAGTTTTTGCAATGAAGTCTGGAGCGAGCAAAAGTGCAAGTGAAGCAGCTAACGATGATACATGCACGGCGTAATGTCCAAATGGAATTCATGCAGAGAACACTATAACGAACCAATAGTGAATGGAAAAGCATCCCATCCATGCACCCCTGCACATGTAATAAATAGTAAAATAAAAAACGTTGAACTCTGTCCAATGAAAAGAATCAGGTTGGAAACAAACCCAGTTCAGCGGATGAGTACCTCTAAAAAGCGGCGTAGGACACGTTCACCGCTCTTTTCATGCAATTAAGCCCACTTCCCACCGAGTCCAGCCAACTTGGGTGAGAACCTTGCGATCCGCAGACCGCGAGGCGAAGTTCCAGCATAAAGGTGCACCACCCTTCCGAACTAGTCTTTGCAGGATAGTGCCCGCAGAGTTGAACCACATCACTTCGCTGTTACGTTTGCCTTTACCATTAGGTGTTCAATCTTATCGTATCCTATCGAATTATCTGTAAGCCTCCGTGGCTACGGAAAAGCATTGTTCAGTGCCAGGTGAGGCGAGTTCAGCGAACGTGGTTAGCTCTCGTTCGAGCGAACTTAGGGGTGGGATGACCCACCTCGCGGGTGAGTCATTACATCGTGGATATTTACACAAGTACCCATCAAAAAGGGTCGCATGGAAAGTTTCACCCGCAATGGAAGAATTCAATTGAGATAGAGCTGGCCGTAATGACGGACGACAGGGTGGGGCGTCTGAGTGGGTTGCGGCGCTAGAGAGCTGAGGAGCGAAGAGGCGACACTCACGTGGTCAAGGACGAAGAGTGAGAAGCACACAACTTTGGGCGCAAGTATTTGATCTGTCCGCTGACGACGGTTCAAATGTTGCTCGGCGGGAATTCAAATGAGTTGCTGTTCTTTCGTTGTTCTATTTGTGCTTTAGAATTTCAAGAAAATCATCAAAAAAAAGAATGATTCTTGAAAAGAAAAGAAGAGTTAGAGTCATAAGATTTCAGTGGATGATTTCTTTTAAGGGGTGAGTGGACTAGAATAATTATCCGTGTTGTATGCCGTTCATATGATAACTAGTATTTTTTTCTAGCATCATAAAAAGGGAAACACTCGTGCCGCAAATTACTCAACAGTTGTGAAGTAATCTAAACTTGCTGAACAATGAATTTTTTAAAGTTCCCGTTCGATAAGTTTTCAAAGGAACTACTGTATACCAAAGCGACGAGCCACAATCGAGAAACGCACCCTGACTGTTGAAATTAGATCCAAATATTATGTGAAGTTCTGTTTCTACTTTTTGAAACATCAAATAAACATGGCGACTGAAAACCAACAGGTTTAAAAGGAATTCAGAAGAAAGCGTAGCCAAAGCACATGCCTGACTGAACAACGCTTTTATGGTTTTTCGTTGATTAGAATCCGGTAATGTCTTCAGTGCGGGATTAAACTGCGTCATATATGAGAAAGTGGTATTGCGTAGCATAATTTACTCACATCACCGACAACACACATGTGCTAGCGAGACGTGACTTCCGAGTGATAGAATAAACCTCTTTTTCCGACTCAGTAGGATGGGCCGAGCAAACTTATGCGGAATTGTAGAGACCCATGACTGCGAAAACACGCTTTTTCTCACTGCCCTTCACTACCTAGGGCACGCAGACTCTCTCCCGGCCAATCCCTGAATCTGATGCATATCTAGGAAGGCACATCCCAAGGATATGATTCGTTCTTCAGTGATAGGAGAGCGTTGCGGGAAGAGCGACCCCGCCTCCATGTACGTTGAAGGTATGTCGAAAACGAATCCCAGCGCTTCCTCACATTGAAGGAAGGTGCAGCTAAGCCTTTTTCTCAAAAAAAAGTGCAACACGCGCGACTATCTTCGATGTGTGCCAATACTGAGGGCGTCGCTTGACGCATAAATTAGTATTATTTTATAAATAATTATCAGTGCAAATCGAATAACGCTTTATAATTCAAAGTATAAGTAACATTTTTCGGATAGCGTTCATAGTGGCGGAAGTAGTGGAAATAGCATTTTCGTGAAATCTCTATGAAAGGCTCAGATGTTTATCAACCGTTGCGTTAGAGATGTGAAAAAAGGGTTTTGGAAAGGTATAAGAACAGTATCGATAGTGAGTGACCTTTAACAACAATAACGCGGAATTATCGCTTTTCCCTAATCATGGTTAGATTTCACAGAATTGGGATTTTCGTGGCATCCATGGAAAACGGTGAGATCCGTATCGGTTCCCCACAAATTCTAAGATCTCCCCCCCAGCCGATAATTATCTGACATTTTTCCGCGGAGTTGTATGTGCCATCAAGACAGAAAATCGCGTCGCGGCTCCCGCATATGACGAGATGACATGCGAGTTAGGAACGCCGCAACGACAGTTAAGTATTGAAGCGATGACGGTGCCCTACGCCTCATTCGAGGCTCAAGCAATCGCTTTAGTATCCAATTAATACGGCGCCCCTAGCTTGCGCGTATTGCACGTACAGTCCAGTTCCCGTAGGCTGACGGGGCGTGGCCCACAGAGTTAGGTGAGAGTGTGTGGCGGGGTGAGAGAGATCGATACAAGTCCGTAGGCCTTGCCCTGCCAGCCGTAATTGAAATGGACTGTACATCGCGCGCAGTCACGCAACTTTTCTGTCCTGATGGTACACACTTTCTCCGCTTTTCCACGGTATGCTATCTGCACTTGTAGCCAATTCCATGAGAACGTTAATTTCACGATTCTCCACTTTACCCTTACGTCAAAATATCGCGCCACGACGAGCGGCTTGCGACGCAATGTGTGCGAGCTGCGCGCGTGGCTGTAGTTGGGTCTTGAAACGATTATACGTAGTGCAAAAGCGCGATACGCGATTCACTCGTGGTCGCTTTGCGACAACCTTAACCCAACAACACAGCGCCTTTGGCCCGCGTTCATACTTTGCGGTGCCAGTGGCAGGGCGTGTTGCTTAGCTTTGCGTCTTCACTTGTCGACCACCCTTTCTTGTTGTCTGTGTCGGTTCTGCATCTTCTCTGTGCCATTCTGCCTCACTGCCTCTGAACGCAGCTACGTCCTGCCTATGCAAAGTATGAACACGCCTCAGCGCGCCCGCATCGCTCGCTAGCGACACGCCGCGATATGAAGTCTTGATATAAAGGCACACACTCGCATAACTTTAAGGTCTTTTGAGTGGCTACTCACTGACCACTGGTCTAGAACTCTCCGAAAATCACCAAAAATTTGAAAGGTTTGTCAATTGGACGATTACACAAATTATGGTAATCAGTATCTGTCTATGTATAAGACATTGACTGTACCATGTCAGGACGCTGCTGACTTAAAGGAACCGGAAGGGGGCCCGAAACAAGAAGAAGATGCAAAGAAATGAGCATTTTGTAATGAACACTCAAGGTTAGAAGCGATAATAGGCGAAAAAACCCGGACTCAAAAGCGCGACGCAGCGGTGTGTATTCGCATCCCATTCGCATCAGCGCATCCATTCCGAGTTGTCCGCTGTAGGAGACGGCCGTGGGCCAACGTTAGTAGTATCACTTGACTCCCAGCGCAGTGGAGCGGCCATTCCCAACTACATTAGCATTCATGTAAGTACATCTAGAAACAATATAAGAAAGAACAATGTAAAAAGTAAAGGAAAAACAAATTTATAGTAGAAACATCTTCTTTTGGCACCATGCCAAGGCGTCAAATTGGCGAGTTTGTGCAGTGGCGGCCACTTGAACTCGTCCACCCTACGTCTGTCCTACCGTAAGCCAAAATTACCCCCTTGTGGTGTCTTTAAAGGGTTCACGATAGTTTTCGTGCCTCGTCGCGCTTCATAAAGACTCTGAGAGTGCTAAAGAACACAAAGTGTGAAGAAAAAACGAGGAAACTCCTCGAAAATGAAGGTTTCTTACCTTATCATTCGACGAGTTTGCAGCTTTAAAGCAAGTAATATTTGGGCAGGTTTTTACGTGATCATATCGGATAAGGTTGTTTTTACAATGGGAGTATCTCCTATCATTTCTTATCGCGGTCGATATCATGCTTCTCATACACGTAGAAGCCACCGCTCACCAGCTGATTGAATCGAAGATGGGTGTGGGCCATCTTCAGACGGTGGTCGTCATCTTATTTACATGTTCTTTATGCGTTAAGCACCCACCCTCGCGCCGTGATGATAGCACACGCTTTGCTCTTGTGGAAGGGGCTATCTACTGCCTGATGGAACCAAGATACTCATATTATCGTGAACTGTGCCTTTGAAATAAATCACAATCATGGAGTTCAGCGATTCTCTCGAGAGACTCAGCTGGCATTACATAGCTGCGGTGCCTATCCCGAATATCTCAATACCAGAGCCCTGTTTGACGCTACAATCCCATAAAATTGTGAGGTTGTGCAGATTCAGTACTGAAAGTAGCTCCACTACATTTTCAGCTAATTCCATACGTCAGGGAATGCTGCTCACTCGTCCACAAGGTTTTAAAAGTAGGACTATATTTTAAACCTCAAATACAGGTCCTGTGTGAACTGGTGAAGAGATTTGGATGGTTCTATGAAACAAAGAATGTTGCCTGCTTAGCATCTGACGGGTTAGGCGTCATTTCCAGTACTTTTCAGCAGGATTTCAGCTTGTCCTACTCAAGCTTTTAGTATCATCATTTCATAAAGTTCATTCAGATTCAGATTTTTTAAAGGTCAGATTCAGGGAAGGTTCTTTGGTAAAGTAACTAACAAGAGTAAGTGTAAGAGTTCCGACGATTTCTTCCCGGTTCTCAATGGTGAACCATAAGTTCATTCACATTACCATAGTGAATGATTGCTTTTCAAATGTGATTACCCGAATACCTCGTGGGTAGCAACATGCCCCTTGCGAAAATCATTGCAGATCATTTGCATTACCTGACGACATTGATCCAAGCACTCGCGCTTTCTCGTAAAAACGAACTACGTAGCGGAGTAGCCTGTTTTTGACTGCGTCTTACTCGCCAATCCAACCACCATTAAAGGCACATTCCAGGATTATTGGGATATCACTTCTCCTGCCGTGGATGGATAGTTCGACCCAAGCCACGTATGTTGTACCTTTAGCGAGGCGTGGGTGTCAGCTCCTGGAGCGTGCAGAGCCAAAGAATCTAGCGCAACAGCTCGGCCCCGCCCACCCCAGCCGGGGGTCTGCCTTTACTCTTCGACTCTTATTTTCGACATAGGTAGACCAGCTACTAGCCAAGATCGTGAAATTGGCAGTAAACCAATCGCATCGTGAAGTAAACCCACTACTGAGTGACCTGACTCCACACTAGGCACCGGAACTCTTGCAGCACACCCCGGCTGGGGTGGGCGGGTTGCGCTAGATTCTTTGGCTTTGCACGCTCCACGAACTGTCATCCACGCCTCGTTAGAGGTACAGCCTACGTGGCTTGGGTCGAACTATCCATCCACGGCAGGAGATGTGATATCCCAATAATCCTGGAATGTGCCTCTAATGGTGGTTGGATTGGCGAGTAAGACGCAATCAAAAACAGGCTACTCCGCTACGTAGTTCGTTTTTACGAGAAAGCGCTTGGATCAATGTCGTCAGGTAATGCAAATGAACTGCAATGATTTTCGCAAGGGGCAAGTTGCTACTCACGAGGTATTCGGGTAATCACATCTGAGAAGCAATCATTCACTATGGTAATGTGAATGAACTTATGGACCACCATTGAGAACCGGGAAGAAATCGTCGGAACTCTTACATTTACTCTTGTTAGTTACTTTACCAAAGAACCTTCCCTGAATCTGACCTTCAAAAAATCTGAATCTGAATGACCTTTATGAAAAGAAGATAGTAAAAGCTTGAGTAGGACAAGCTGAAATCCTGCTGAAAAGTACTGGAAATGACGCTTCACCCGTCAGATGCTTCCTTCGAATCAATGTAAGCAGTAGTCCACACTTACAGCATATAGCAGCAGTTCCAAACCATTATACATACAATTTGCGATAAAACTAAGCATACATGGAGATGATAGCATGAGAGCCAATTTAGGTTGCGTGAATGGGAGACCTGTTCAAACCAGATAAACGAACACATGGGACCCAAGGAAACGCTAGGTAGGTCTTTGCATGACCGCGTTCATACTTTACGTCATTGGCGGCGACGGCGGCACTCTGATGACTCGCTGTTTTTGAAACGCTGGACCTTATCGTAATACAGTGTGATGATTGCGGCAAAAATCCACAAATTCGACCAAATTATAGCGACTCGAATTCGAATTCGGAGATTTCCCTACGATCAGCATACGGTAGCATGGTTAGATTGAGCATTTGGAAAACAGAGCGCGTCAGCAGAGTGTCGCCGTAATCGACGGCGAACACATGATTTTACGGCCAACTTCAATTTGCCGTCTTCGCTGCCTTGCCGGCGCCAGTTACGCAAAGTATGAACGCGGCCGAAGGAGTGCTTCAAAGACGCTGGAAAGGGTAAATTTAGCAGATTGTAGAATATGGAAGTATGGGTGCTCAGTAGTGTAACACTAGGGAAAGAACGAAATAAAACGGCGAAAGAACGAGAAGTAAGAACCCGAAAACTCCTCTTCTCCCTCGCGCCCCTCTGCGTCTCTAGCCACGGGTAGACTACAGACGAGCGGAGGGGCTCCATCAGCCGGCCGCGAATGCTGTACCGCCCTCACCCGCAACTCACCCGGTGGATGGACTGCAGCACGACACGCAGTGCAGCAGGCTTTCTCCATAGAAGCAAGGAGAAAGTAAGAACTGGGATTACATGTTCTCTGAAAACGATCCTTCCACTTCAGAAGAGGTGCTGTGCAGCGAAACTTGTATGGAAGAGCGCGGCTTGGAGTCTCATTACGACCCCGCAGCACGGCGCGTCGTTCTGCAGTTCATCGACCGGGCGAGTTGCGGGCGAGGGCGGAACAACGACTGCAGCCAGCTGATTCAGCCTTATACCTGTCTGCAGTCTGCCCTCGGCTAATGACGCAGAGGGGGCGAGAGAAGGGGTATATCCAGGTTCCTACTCCTTGGTTTTTTGCGCAGGTTTATTTTATTCCTTCTCTACTGTTACATTGCTGAGCACTCCTATTTCCATAATACACAATCTGCCGAATTTACCCCTTGCGGTGTCTTCGAAGGCAACACCTGGAGTAAAGAGAATATGAGAACTGGCAAGATATAGTACTTTCTGAAAATGGTTACTACCGTTCAAAAAAGTAATGTGTGACTAAATTCGCGTCAAAACGCGGTGTGAAGGCTCACCGAGAGAGTTGTGGCTAGGACAGGATGGACGAGCAGCGGAATAGGAGTGGGGCAATGGCGTTCATTGTAAGTAGAGGAGCACGCATCAGCGGGGCTGAGAAATTTTTATGTGGACGTGACCTGAAAGGTTTTGTCAGTATTAAATATACTCAGCTATTTCAATTGGATCTCTTTTTTAACTTTTTTCGGCTTGTGCGATCCCATCCAAGATATTACTCAGATTATCAGTCGTAATACTCACGCGACGGTTGACATTAATCCATAGGGAAAAGCGCAGGATGACTAAACTTTAGACGTAAACTCGTCCGCGACCAAAATGAACAGGGAAAAGAGAATATCATTTCATAGTTTTTTGGCCGTTTATCTATATTTACTCATTATGACACCATTTACTACCTCTACTTTCACAAAATCGAGTAACCCATAATTGGGGCTTCAGTCATCAGCGAGTATAAGTTTTATGCAGGATGGTATATGCACTGAAGTCGAGTCAACTCAACTCGTGATATCATTTGAATGCCTAGTATATACACAACGAAATAGCGTTGAAATAATCGTCCACGATATATTTATCTTATCTTCGCTTACTAAGGGGCCCTTCACGTGCTAATATACAAGAATCAAATTGAGATGGAGCTTCCCATAATCGCGGATGACGGGGTAGAGCGTCTGACTTGGTTTGAGCCATAGATAGCTGAGGAGCAAAGTGGCAACACTCACGTGGCCAGGGACGCAGAGCGAGAAGCAAAGCAGCATTGTAAGTAAAAACTAGGACTGCGCTCTGGAGGCTGACGGTTGTTCAGATATTGTGGCAAGAATTCAAACGAGTTGCTCTTATTTGAATTTCTCGATTTATGCTTCGAAATCTGAGAAAAGGTAAAATCTTGGTTCTTTTCGTGTTCCTGTTCATGTAATGTATCTAGTAAAGTGATTTCAACAGAAATTAGAATCATGCAGTTTCCACGAACAATTCCTTTGAACAGAGATCTTCAAATCAGTCCACTATTTAATTTAGAGAACTGGGCCGATGCGAATCTGCCACACCTATACCGGATTTCAACTGAAAAATGAACCAGGGACAACCATAAGGGTGCTGAACTCTTCTGGTTGAGGCGGGACTTGATTGACGCGTCTTGTGTGGGGTCACGGCGCCATTTACAAACTTGCCTATTGAGAAAATAGGGTTTAGCCATACACGTGAGTGTGCAGAAGATAGAATAAAAAACAGGTTGTTTTTAAGAGACAAGCAGGAAATAAATCAAATTGTTTTGAAGGAGTAACTTCTGGAGCTTGCATAAATCACATCCACTAAGCAATTATTATTGCAACAGTCAACAGAACACATGTTTTATAGCCATTCACAATCATACAAAGAAAAAGCTAGGTCTTATGAAAGGAAAAAGTAATTTGAAATCTGTGATTCCATCCTTGTAGAATAAGATTGTTATCGACAACTGACCTTCAAATCTTGGATCCCAGTGGGACCGAAGCCCAGACTCGAAGATTAATCATAATATTCATAACTCTTATTCCGCGTTTATACTTCGCGCCTGAGCTACGCAGAGCATGGCTGCGTCCATAGAGAGCGAGGCCGAGTGGCACGGCGACGTGCAGAGACGACGTCGCCGTGCCACTCGGCCTCGCTCTCTATGGACGCAGCCATGCTCTGCGTAGCCCAGGCGCGAAGTATAAACGCGGAATAAGAGTTATGAATATTATGATTAATCTTCGAGTCTGGGCTTCGGTCCCACTGGGATCCAAGACTTGAAGGTCAGTTGTCGATAACAATCTTATTCTACAAACTGTTCTAACGTACAAATTTCGAAAACAAACTTCACCCCAGGGTCAAGCCTCCGTTGAGAGATCCTCTACGGGGGGGGGGGGTCGTATTTGGTCCGCTAGGAAGGGGGGGGGGAGTCGTAATCGTTTACTCAGGCAGTGATCAATAGAATTTCTAACGCTGAGGGTCTAAAGTGTAAGGAGAGAAATGATAAAACCGACTAACTGCGTTTGAACCCGAAGCTAATTTAACTTAATCATCATGGAAACCTCATGCATGGCGCAATTCACAACGAAGCCAACCAATGCCAATAACCCTTTCATTGGTCCGCCGGCACCGAAATCACGTACAGGGACACCTCCGAAATTCACTAATTAACCGTGGAAAGCGATATCTATCAACGGGTACCACCGTGGATGGACACTCCAAGAACAATGGGAAGAAAATGAAAAATTAGCTTATATGGAATTCCGTAATATCTTACTACGATTGCAAGTACGTAATCTGGTGTTAGCGGCCACTATGCGGACAGGAAAAACGTTTGTATTCATTGTGAATGTGCATAAAATCCTCATGCATGGCGCATCCCACAGAGAAGCTGACCGACGCTTCTCGCCCTCCCAGTAGGCGCTCGAGAGCGAATGATGCGTACTAGAGAAATTTCAGTAACAATGAATCAATTTTCCTGAAGAATCTTGGAAAGATTTCGCAAACTCGACGAAAAAAATTTTCCTCATCTGGCTTCCCTCCAAATAACTTCCTTCGTTTTGAAGATATGGCATAGCTCAGGTAATCATTTGAAAGCGACAACCTAGCAGACCCCGCCTCACCAAAGCGCACTCATATGGTTGAGCTTGAAGGAGGTTATGGCCATTTGAATAAAACATTTCAAAATTTTCCTCATCTAATCCTCATCTGGAAACCTATATCGAGAACTAAGCCCCAATTAGGGAAAGCAAGCGGACATCAGATAGATCTAAGGGAGTTATTGGGAAAACAGTTCACAGCTGTTTGAAAGATGGGCTCTAGGTAAAGTTTAAAGTATTTTGAAAATGTCGGAATTTAGTATGGGGGAGATAACGCGCTCCATTCAGATCGCGACGCAGCCGCACCTGTTCCCTTCGCGCATATTTGTGGGCGATTCGTTCCTCTTTTTGTTTCCTTGTTGTTTTATAATGTTCTTTCGGTGTTTAGAGAGTTAGGGTGGAAAAAGTAGTATGCTGTGCTCTATCCACAGCGTTAGAGACGGTCTCTAACGCTATGGTTAGAGCGCAGAGAGGTCGCAGCACTAGCCAACTGGGTTCGAATTTTGCAATGAAATGATTTTGATGAAGCAAGTTCACGTTCCTTATTATCCTGGTGTTAGCCTAAGTCTGGGGAAAGAAAATTCCCTTTGCGTAAGCTTAGGCGAACACGCGTGAGTGATTGTTTAGTCCAGATGAAGCAAATTTCTTGTAATATACCAATAAAAAATACTTCGTTCATTATTTATGCACTTATTTATTGCATACCAATAAAAAATACTTCGTTCATTATTTATGCACTTATTTATTATTTATTGCAAAATGAAAACTAACAATAACATAAGTGGAAGGGGGGTCGTATTGAGGCCCCTTTTTCGGGGGGGGGGTCGTATTTTTTTGAAAATTTTCCTCAGCTGGATGCGTGACCCTGCTTCACCCACCGATGACATTTCCTGGCGTAAAGCATGCTTCGAAGGGCACGTTGGTGATAGGAGAGGATATTATACCTTATATGAACACAACTCATTTCGCTGGACTTTTTTGCAACAATTATAATCCTACGTTCATTTTTGCTAGGGCTCTATGGGGATAGGGGAAAATGCTCACCCTGAGCTCCGTCCCTTCTAGGCTTATGTATCCGCACCCCGTTCGCAATTATTTCTTCGTATCTTTTTCCCATGACCTGACCTGGTCTTTTAAACTGTACCTAAAATTTTCGGCTCTACGGGCAACTTCTCGGGGAGGCAGGACAGTTTTTATGATAATGCTATGTTTATTCCTTATATTTACAAAATGAACGATAACCTATGCCGTACGTGAATAATTTAATAACTCACAATCGATTATAATAGGCAACTGGAGATGAGCCAGTTCGATAACTACGAATTTCGTTCATGAGGAGACCGCTCATTATATCCTTGACCCTCAATAAGTCGATCCTGCTCCAGAATTTCTTCGAAAAAAAGTCCTTTGCTGAAAAATCGCGGTTTTCCAGATGTGAACCGGACCACACGAGTTATGATCACTTAGCTCACTTGATTCGTTTGAAAATTGTGTCAGCTGCGCGGCTCTCCTGTGCCCGTCTACAACCCCTTGAAAGTTGAAATATTGTTAATTAAAGATTGTCCCAGCACATCGAATCACGCCAGATCGGTATGGCTAAAAAAGGAGATTTTTCGGAGGGTTAGCAAAAAATGTGAATCCATCCAAGCTTCATCCACATTGATACTATCGGATTTAAAGTGCTCAGTTATCTCCCATCCCATCAATTATACACATTGTGCTTTTGTGAAAATCATTTGAGGATATGAATGTCTTTTCGTGAACTTCTTACAGATCGGAAAATTAAACTGAACACGGTCATCTTAAAATCTACTTCCTCCTTGAAATTATTTTTATTTCAGTCACAATTACAATATTAAGTTTCCTTAGTGAACTATTTTTCAATTCCCAGCAACCCAATATTGATATAGACTGCAGTTAGCTGTGGCCGACAGCCTTTCTTTTGTCCCACTAGCGGTATCACCGCGAGGCCTTTTTCGAGCTCTGTTGATGCCTACGCTTGAATATTGAGCATTCAAAAAACTTCAAAGCTAATGAGGAAGGGGTATCGCGTTTTGAGCGCAACTACCATATCATACCCAGACAGGGTATGTGAATTTGTGCCTAATGCAGGCGAGGAAGTGCTCTGGGATGGGGAAGCAATCTGTTTGTGCGACAGAGGTTCATTAAAGGGATCGTCAACGGAAAAAAGATTTTCTTTGTTACCCATACTTTTGTTCCTTCTGCTCACTGAGGACCTCATGCAAAGTTTCCCGCGAAAAAATTACAACCCGGCTGAGATGTAGCTCCTCAGAGTCTGGGGCCGACGGGGTGTGGCGTCCAGGTGGATGTCGGCCATGGAGAACTGAGGAGCAAATGCGAGATCGGGGACGGCGGTCGCAGACAGCAATTGGGCGCGAAGAAACGCGCCCAATTGCTGTCTGCGTCTCCGACCGGCAAGAAACTATCTAATCATCGGTGACTGCTTCAAGATCTTTTGGCGAGAATTCAAACGGACTGCATCTTCCTTATATTTTCCTTTTTGTAATCAGAACAAAAGCGATTTTTCACTCTTTTCGGGTCTTTCTTGAAGTACCTTATTTACTACACTGGTCCTGAAGGGAATTAGAATGACGGGATTTCCGTGGACGATTCTCTAAGTATTAGGGTGTCCATGAAGTTCGTTGGCCATTTGTAAACAGCGTCGCGTTACGCAACGCGTTGTGGTTTTGCATAATGATTTCGCACTACTGAAAGTACTCGCGATGGGCTATCTTCTGAGCTAGCCAGCTCTCAATTTCTCTTTCTTGCTCTTCCCACAGTAAAGCAGTGAAGATGAGTGATAGTCACCACCATACCACAACCTGGGCATCTCCAGACGTCAGGCCACGATCAGGATGCGTCAGCAGTTTGGTGATAACACCCCTTCTAGAACTAGATGTCAAAATGGTGGACTCGCTTCACCAGTGGGAACTATGGCATCGAAGACAAAAATCAGTGATAAGTGATAAAATCAGTGGCGTCGTAAGAATTGCAGGAGGTCGAGGTGAAAGCTGGCGCCTTGTCCCAGAAACTTGCAATCCGTGGTTGCTCTGAGAAAATGCGCGCCCCCACAAAGCGAGAGATACTCAGGCCGTCCTGGACAGGCTGGCCATCAAGACGGTCACGCATCCACAGTATAGTTCGGACATCAGTCCATGCGATTACCACATCTTCCGGTCCATGCAAAATTTCTTGGACGGAAAACAGCTGAAGAACGAGGGCGACCTCGAGGACGTGATCGAGGAATGGGCCGAGTCGCGGCCGGCCGGCTTTTGGGAGGATGGAGTTGCCTCTCTACCCTATCGTTGGCGAAAGGTGGTGGGTATGCATGGAGATTATATCATGAACCTGTAAGTCCAACTTGGTGAGTTATCTTTACAAGCTCTGAAAGAAACGAATGGCCAACGAACTTTATGGACACCCTAATAATAAGTGGCGCACAATACACGATGCCCCCTTCTTTCACATTGACCACAGCCATAAGTATGGAAACTCAGACCACGTTCACACTCAGCGACGGCAGCATGTGGCTGCGTTCACAGGCAGCGAGGCAGAGCGGCACGGCGAAGGTCCAGAGATGACCCAAGCAACGAGACAGGTGTGCATAGGCAGAGACAAATAGACACGCAGCTACGCATTGCCCCGGCACCGTAGAGTATGAACGCGGTCTCACGGCGCAATACTACACCTCATCTTTCCATCCTTTCTTCATTTCACTCCATCCAAATACAGATTTTGGCAGCAATAGCCGAAAAGGTATTATAAAACGCCTCGAGATCTTCGTCGCCGCACCACCAACAAGACTGACGGATTCAGATTGCGATATGTACTCATCTCCCATTCAGAAACGCAGAAGAGATTAGAGGATGAAGGGCTTTCACACTGACCCACTGATTAACTTAGCTACCATTTTTTGGGGTTTTTCACATAGAAATGGTGCTTCATTAACGAATTCAAGAGTAATGCAGCCTGAATGGAATTTCATCTCCGAATCGTCTACAGGTGATTAATGAGTCTCTTACCAAACAAAGATGAATTCTACAAAGCACTACAACAGTGGCTTTAAATTCCTTTTACCACATTCTCCCAATAATGAGTAACTGTAACAGACAACTCTAACTTTATTCTCAAATATAAATATTCATCACATATGTTCCATCATAGAGTAAAAAAAAACCTCAGTAAAATCATATGTATATATATTGACGTGGAACATCGTCAAGCACATATCACGAACCATTGACGAAAGCATAGTATACAGTCCTCATATAATATCATACCTCTGTCAAAAAGGACACACATACAGTCTCCACCGATCAATCGTCTAATCGATCATTATCGATCGAATAGAGGACTTCCGTGACCGGTTCGAAATCCGTTTATCTACGAATAGGAAACGATAACGAATGAAAAACTTCAACAGTAGACAATATTTGGTTCTAGGTTTTTACGTTAAGTGACCTCAAAACATTTCAAACACAAACAAAAATAAAGATACTCGTCTCACTAAAAATACATTTCAAAATGAACAAACTTAAGAACGAAAACACTGCCATGCCTTGCCCTTATTCGTGGCTAGCGACCCTTTTTGAGATTGATCATTAATTTATGGGCGCTATTCTAAGGAAACAAGGTAAAAATAAAAACTAGATAGATGAAGACACCAGGCTAATAATATGGTGCTCCATTACACCGGATGACAAAATATCTGCTTGTATTCAACTTAAAAACGAGCGTGATGGAAGAGATGGAGTGAAACAAGTTGAACAAGAACAAGAAATGAATGAAAATGACGAAATCTATAATGAAATATACAAACTAAAAAGCGAAAAATACCGTAAATGGGCTAAGGGCTAGAAAGGACACCAGCGAAATAGCAACTTTGCACAGGTGAGCATTTTTGTGAGGAATGAAGCAAACACCTCGCTTTGTAATTTTTTTCAGATTTCAAAATATTTTAATCACAACCCACGACCAAATCAGAGTAAGGTGAGCGGAATTCCAGAAATCGGGGTGGTCGCGACAGCAATGTGAACTGCAAATCAGAGAAGGAACAATTTCCCCACGGGAGGGATATGGTTACCCCTTGCCGAGACATCGCCCGAACACGGAGCAAGTCGCACTCAAAGCTGATCCAAAGCCGTACTGGGCCATTCGTGATTTGAACAAATTTTCCCTACTTTTTCCATGAATTCATGGAAAACTGAAAAAAAATAAAAGACAAGAAACCGAAGGGAATTTGACCGAAAGAGAGGATCCAAAAGATAATAAAATGATTTTTGGTAGAGCACGGCTAGCATATATACAATATTACTCCCGCTTATTATGTATCACAAAGACCGAGAACTGAGAAGAAAGAGAGGGATTGACGGATATCATAACTTTTAAGAACACCTCGTGTAGAATGACAACTTTTTCAAGGATTTTTTGAACCAAGGTGGTACGACGAGAACGCCGCTAGGATGGACTGTATGCTGATGGCATGAGGAAAAAAAGGGTAGAAAGATAGGTCTCAGAACGAACGAATGAAGATCACAGTCGATATACGACGATTCAACAAACAAAATCGGAGCTATATATGAGGTTTGAAGAGGTGGCCGAAGACGAGAGAAGATGAAAACACATCAACAAAACGAAACGACTCGAAAAGGAGTGTTGGGAAAGCCAGCGACAGTGAAATGACAGAAACAAAAAGAAATGTGTGTACTATCAAATTGATCTCGACAATTGATAATTCGAGCTACAAGTAATACGTACAAACACTGCACTTGAACAAACCAATCTAGCGAAGAAACAACCCTGAATTGAGGAAACGTTTTAGCTTCACTCTGAGGGTTTACCCATTGAAATAATAGACTTCAAAAATCAGGACTTCCACAACGATCAGCAGCTAGTTCAAGCAACCAGTTGCTTATGCTGCTTGTTGGGAATATAGTGACCATTATGCACGCCTTTCAAGCGCATCAACTCTTGACACGCTGACCGAAACGCGCTGTGGATGTGAGTTAACGAACGAGATGGCGCCACCGACAGACTGCGCTCGAGCATCTAAAATCATTTTTGATCAGTGATACGTGGATGCAATCTGTGTATTCTTACCATATACAAGACAGTATACTACTATTAGTGATTAAGGAACAGCTAAAAGAGCCCCCTCCTGTGGAGGCGAATTTTTGGAAATACCACCCGGCTACCTGTTCCTATACTCAGGCCGTCTTCCCAGAAAAGAGATCCCCAAAATAATAAGATAATCAAAGCAATGATACCGAGTCCGAACGGAAATTATCAATTTACCTTCGACCTCTTGAGTCCAAAATTTCGCGACAGTGCGTGGGTATCGAGGATTTCTCGAGGTAATTCGAATACACGACGAAATTTTATAAACTCAGAAACCGACCCCCTTATCGAAGATTCCTCCACTCTTTACCCCGTCCCTCATTCCTCTACCAGTGTATAATGAACATGTGTGACATCTCAATGAACTATGCACACATCGAGCAAAGCTACAGAGCTGCACCCGCAGCTTCAAAATCCTGTACTAGGCCATGTTGCAAAAATGGGCGACAACAATCGGGAAGAAGAGGATTAAGTCTTAGCTCGTAAGAAAAAACCAAAGAAAAAATCGAACTTCACAGATCAAAATGAATAAAAAACATGAAATACCGACAACATACCGTGGACAATTGGGATGATATTTGAACACCCCGTGGAAACGAACGATCGAACTGGATGACAGCTGGATCGAGAGGGTAAGACGCAGGGACAAGTACACGCAAAGGAGGGCATAACAACTGCAATAAAATCACAATTAAGTTCACTACATAGAGAAATGGAGGACTACCGTTTCGAAACATGCTACACGCATAATAACGTGAGCGGATGTCGCTTTAAAAAAAGGATATGCAGGGATGCAAAAAATAATAGCAAACAGTAATGCAATGGCAAATAAAGATTGCGTAACCGAGACCTACCAAATCCGAATCGAAACAGATCACAGCATCAGGACTATGACTGGAGGCTGGTAAGCAGTCTGTATCCACTCGCCATGGTAATTCGCTCAATTCGCGCGATGCCGCTACCGACATTCGCCATGGCTGGCGGGTATCGAACAAACAATCAATCTACAAATAGAAAAAATATAAAGACTTTGGGTTATTGTAGACTGCAATCGTCTGCAGAAGACAAGAAAAAATGACGATGAACCTTTATTCGCATATTTTCATCCTCGCATGAATCAGAATTTTGTTCCACTTGAGCGGAGTCATCTGTAAATATCATAGCGTCATCTGTAGATTATTCAAGGTCATCAAACAGTAGTATCTCACCAAGTTTCTCCATTTTCGCTTCAACTCCAGAATCGTTGAGATCCGATGGAGCGGGACGTTTCAATGTCGAGCTTGCTATAGATGATTTTACTGCACCAGCATCTGCTGTCGCATCATCATCAGAATTGCTCAGATTTGCTAGATGTTCGGGTACCCTGAAGCAGCTGCAGCGTGAGCAGCAGTGATAATATCAATAAAAGAACTTAGGACAATGGCAAAAATGGAAAAAGAACATGGAAAAACGTGATTCAAGCTCGAAAAATGGCTCACTTAATCATCAAATGCCGAACCGATCGCCATGGGTCCAGGAGAGCTTGCGGAGGGTTTGGCTGTGAAGTGCGGTAGTCGTCGCTAGCGCCGGCAGAAAAAATCGACGACTGTCCTTCCGCTTCGATTTGTCGCATCGTTTCAATTACTGGATAAGTGAGGCTCGAACGTTCAACGATGGTGCGCACATTTCCCACAATTTTTTCAAGCAGTGATTGCGATACTCTCCTACAATAAGTGGCAATCATCTAAGAAGATACTAACAGTCGATAAACAAAAGAAAGTTCCAAGAAAGGAAATTCACGAAATAATGAACAATGAGAAAAGAGGCTGTCGTATACCTTTTCCGATCAAGAATCTCCATCAACCGGTCGAATCCTGTCGGCTTCGGGCTATTATCCAGATCGCATCGATCACCAATACGCTTGAGCTTTTCATAATACTGCTCCTTTAAACTTTCCACCTGGAAGCGAAATAGATTTAATCAATTCTACAGACTCATTAACAGCAACTACTATAAGAAGATTCACCAGATCGTTATACTCCTTCGTGTTCTCCTCTTGACTTGGAACAGAGCCTGGTTGTTGACTACCAGGTCCAACACTTCCAGGTTGAACAGAAGAAGGATTTTCTGTAAAAGCTCACCTATACTCGGAGGAAGATTTCAGTTTTCGAAAAAAAAGTAATGAGTTGCAAGTACATTGGACTTAATTGATTAATTAAAGACAAATGTCACAATGGTATTTGCATGAAAACGTTAAAAAATATCAACTCACGGGGAGTGGACGGTTGAATACAAGTCACCGGTGAATTTGACATTCCACCTGCAGGGCCAACACCCGACATATGCGGAGAACCTACAGCCATCTGATGGCCAGCAAACGAGGAATGTACCTTAATTCGTACGATTGACAAAATCCTCCACGATATAAGAGCACTAGACTCATGCAGTAAATTTAGATCAACGACCACACCATTCCCATTCGATTTACAAAGTGTACAGAGATTGTGCGCTATAAAGACAAAACATCCATTTCCAAGACTTTTTGTCCACTATGGAGTAGAAATCACCGGATTACAGCGCAGCTCAAACCCGGTTGACCAGGAATGACTGAATAAACTCCCTACACCTTAATATCCCAAAAACAAGCGCTAGGTAATGAAATTCAAAAAAGAAAGTAAGCAAAATTATAGCAAAAATCTTTCATACCTGTGGACTAGCTCCTGAGCCTAAATGACCAGATGACTGAGGGTTCATCGACGATGCTGACATCATTTGCTGTGGACCTGCACCCTGACCACCGGCCATGTGACCAGCCATCCTTCTAAACATAAAAGAACATGCAATGCAATTAAAAATCCAACGATTAACTATCAACCCACATTTGTTGAGTAGGCATAGGAGCCGATGCTGGACCAGACATACCAGCATTTGACATTGGTCCAGACGATGGGGCCATAACAGACGCAGGCTGCTGCTGCTGAGCATATAATCCAGATCCTGCTGGAGCTCTTTGTCCACTTGGACCTACCATTACGCCGCCTTGACCTGAATCAAAAGGTATTCACTGAGGATTGAGATGAAGAAGGTATTAATCTTAAATCCCTTCCTTCCACTCCTACTTTTCTCCTCAATCCTCTCACAATCGCTACCCAATAAATTCAATTACGTTTTGTGAGTAGATAAAAAAAAGGAAAGCCATTCACTCGCGCAGCTATTGCCAAGGAGAGGCGATCGTAAGGGAAAATACCGTAGAAATCTCTTTTGGCAACTTCATTTCCACTCCTTTTAGACGAACTGAGTAAGATTGCCAGTTCAGTTCAGTGCAAGAAGTGATTATCCAAATTCATTGTTGGTACTGCTGTACTCCACTAATTCAGATGGCTCAATTATGTCTTGAATTCATCGTTGAATCACCTATTTCCTCAATAGCATATGAAAAAACTTAGCAATGACAGTGACAGCGCCAACTATATGGGGAATGAGAAGCTTCGCAAGCCTTTGGAAGCCCATCCACGCCTTCTATAATCTTGAAGAAGTATAGAACGGAGGACAGGCAACATTTCATGCATTACGCCTCTATAACACGACACGAACCCATCATTTGTTGATGCATCATAGGACCTTGCCCGTTCGATACCATCTTCGACTGTTGCTGTTGTTGCATTGTGTTGAACTGAACCATTCTATTCATATTACGGTTTGAAAGAAAAGGACTTGAACGGAAGATGAATGTGCGTGTGCACTTACCCTTCGCACGAATGTTGTGAACAACTGTTTCTTGCGCTCTTGACTCTGCTCCGCATGCATCTCCTGCTGCCAGTGAGGTGGAAAACGTGACATACTGAAATGAGTACGGTAACCTCACTGCCAAACTGGAACGGATCCGATTTACAAAAGAACAAACGTGAACAAATAGGGTCAGCTCGAGGCAAACTCACTAATACTGATATTGTTGTTGTTGTTGTTGTTGCTGTTGTTGTTGCTGCAACATCTGAGCTTGTTGCATCTGCGAAGGATGACCGTACATTGGCTGACCAGGAACTTCAAAAAATGGTATTAGTAATGGCACCGGTCAAATGGAGAAACCTATCAAATTATCAACTCAAGCTATGTTTTTAAGAGCAGACCTCAGTTCCGACGGGTCGAGGTCCCAAATTACACTATAATCAACATTAACACTGTCTCCTTATATTAAAAAAGACCCGTTCAATCAAAGGTTCACAGAGACTATTCACTGAACAGTCCGAGTAGGATTCATTATATAATAGTGAAATGGAGTAGGCCGCATTGAGGGAACATCACTTTTCTATTCAGAGCTTATACCATAGACCCTTCAACATATGTTCCATATGTAATCAAAATAAATAATCAGTTTTTAAATTATGCTATTGACGTGATACGTGAAATTATCTTAAAAAAATGTACGTAAATATGATTGAGCAATGAATTCACCTTGAGCGTTCATCATGCCAGGAGGAGGTGGATACATTTGCCGCATTCCAGGGGCAGCTTGCCCAGGTTGACCCATCACCTTGAAGCAATCAAATTAATCATGTCTGTCTTCCTCCCAAAGAAAGATTGATATCGTTACAATCTAATTTTCACGCAGCATCTAAATCGCCACAAAGTGGCAGTTACAATGACTATGAGAAAGTGTGGAGGCGACGAATTTCGCCCCCTCACTTAGAGCTGAGGACCTCCCATGGAGAAAAAAAGCAGACAAGATTCAGTGAAAGCATCACTGCGTTGTAATATTTAATATTGGGACATTAATCTACGGGTGCTAAAGCCGAAGAGAAAAGCATCAGTTATATAATTGTTCATTACCACTGCTTAAGAATTTAGAGACGTCAACGTAAGTGATCTCAAGAAGCGATCTGCTCTATCGAAAACGAGCAAAAAAGGCAATGAACAACAACAGAAGAAAGGTTGAAATTATCGTTGATAAGAATTCAAAGTGGCTGTTTAAATGTTCGAGCAAAAGGTAAAGTTTAGACACACAAGAACCTCAGAACTTCCCTCTCCCTCTCCTTCCTCCGCTGAAGAGATAAACAATAACGTTTTGTAAAATGAAAAAGCAAACAAATTGTAAGCAAAACACATACACTGAACTGTACAGACACTTACCATGCGCTGCTGCTGCATCATCTGAGCTTGCTGTTGAGCCTGCATTGGTGGCATTGCACCAGATGGTTGCTGCTGGACATATTGACCCGTGTAGTTCATCTCTTCTTGACTTCAAATTCCAATACAAAGATACCCGTAGTGAATATAACTAGCAAGGGAAAGAATGATGATCTTATGAACTTCTTGAGTTAAGTTCAGCTTTTCACCCGCTTCAGAAAAACACACACGCACACAAAATCCAGGTGTGTACAGCAGCTATAATATGTGCGATGAATGCGATCAACGCACAAACGAGTAGACGAAGACGGTTTTTTGGCAAAACCCCTGAAACGACACATCACTCATACGGAAACTGACACTAAAAAGTGAAAACAACAAACACTTCAAGTAATTAAAAGATACTGAAGGCGGAAACCTTGGGAGAACTGCCAAAACTTCGGAAAAATTGAAATTTTTATCAAATCAACAACATAACAACAACGTAACACTAGGTTCCTTCTTCAATAGAATTCAATTAAAACGTGGCAAACAATGCCACAACAATAACAGCAAATAACAGCAACAACAAAAAATCCACGAGTAATTAGGCCTGAAGAGCCACATGCCCACGAAGACCAGTCCAATCACAGCATATATTTGGAACCGCCTGCAGATACTTGCTCCGATATCACCTTCCTTTTCTTTTTCGTCGTTTTCTCTTTAACTTCCTGAACAAAGTTTTTCTGTAATTCAATTATCAACAACCCGCGTATTAGAATTTCTAAATCTGGTCTTTGTACACAAAGTGTAGGTTTTCGCGGTCACAGTTGTTTGCAAATACTTGGAACATTTTTCTGTTGTTCAGAGTACAACACAAAACGAAAAACGGGTATCTGCTTCATTCACTGCTACAATTTATTCAGCCGAATGCGCCTCCCTTTCACCAACTCAACCGTTTCACTTTTTCTGGCGCAATATCTTGCTTTCAGGGAGATTGAAACGCGTCTACAAGTAAATTGCTGTAGACCTACAATTTATTTAAATACATCTTATAACCTACACTAGCTTCAGTTATACCTTACGAACATCCATTCATGAATTACATATGAATAAGGAAGAAGACCAACACACTCAGAATAGTAACTTGCTGAAGAAGCAACCGAAACTCAACCCCGAATATTTCACCAGGCATGAATGAAACTCGCAACTACACGGAAAGACAGATAGCCGAAAACCAATTTCGGTAGAAAAGACGATCACGAAAAAAATGACTGAGAATCACGCAACAACTGAAAAATTTTCGTATAACTCACATTTCGCACAGTTTCTTGCAATTTCGTGAAGAACGTTGAACTTTTCAACTTTTCTCCATCAGTCGCCTCTTTTTCATCAAAAGACTTCTTTTTCTTCCTCTTCTGATTTTCGAGAACTTTCTCCTCACCAAACAATTCGACTAGTGCCCTGTTAGTGTAAAAATGGAGATGAATACAAAAACTAAGCCGCTGTCATGCTTTCGCACGGAACCAGTCTCTAGACCACATCACTCTGACTAACGCCCGAAGACAAATACACACCTCTGACGATTTTTCTTTTTCCGACGTTGTCGCAATTTGTCCGTACGATCACGCTCTTCAGCTGCTTTCAGATCACCCTTCTGACGCTTCTTCAGCTCTTCAGGTGCTAGAAGTTGAGCATCCGTCGACGCGCTCATACCGACTTCTTCAACTCTCAACGCCGGCATGTTTGACACAACTCGAACCTCGGGTTTAACCTACAATGATATGATCTGGTCACTCATTCAGTTCATTTCATTCGTGGAAGTGATGCTTATAGTTTCAATAGTATTAGCAAAGACGTTTGACATAAAATCGCCCAATTGTTTTTTCAAAAACGATGAAGCAGTAGGCCTGCTGAATCCCACTTAGAAGCACTTCCCTTCAGACAGGAGCTTTTGAAATCTCTGAGAAAAGACAAACGCTTGAAGTCAACGATTCGCCAAAAACAGGGACGTCAAGAGAATGTCTAAGCAATGAGTAGTGGAGATATTTTTCTCATTTCAATAGCACCTTCATCGTACAATCCAAACATTAACGCTCATTTTGAAAAACAAAAAAAGTGGGCGTCGACGAAGCTGACCATGCAAAATTGATCAGCTTTGAGATTCTCACTCAAGCAAACCAGTGTACGAAGAAGATAAAAGCCTGAACGCGCTTTCCCCATTCGTTTCAAAGCGATTTTACAGGCGGCAGCCTAGCATTCATTATGAATGCACCACGTTAACCAGCGGCTACTGTTCGTTGATGCACGTCAGCAGCCGCCTGATCCATGACCAGCTTCACGAAAAGCAAATTCCTTTCATACTCCACTACATACACAGCAAGTGATTTTTCATGCTTCAGCGCCTGCCTTGGCTCACATCACTGCAACGAGTGGTTGAACTGGATCCACTTCTCATGCGCGCTGACAATGTGTTTCAAAAACAGTCGTTCTCGGCAGATCAAAAAAGCCTTGGTACTTATGCTATCTTGGTAGTCTCCGATTACATCTGGCATCCAATCCCACTAATAAAATTATCGTGCTATAGATCAAGCTGCTGTGAACAAAAAAATACTAGCCAACAAATAATTTTGAGGGTACCATGAGCGCAGGCGTCAACAGGGTTAGCCGTTTTGTAGGAAAACAGAATACGCAAATATACCGACAATATAATTTTCGCGATAGAACGGAAGGTTTTTATGAGTCCTATAGCAGAAAAATATAAATTTCCGAGTACTGAGTGCAGAGTAATAAGAACCAGCAAATCACATCATAGAACATATGAAATCAGTCCACAACTACAACAGGGAAAATTTCTTAAAAAAATTACAAAGACAAAAGCAAAGTTTGAAAGCTAAGTCGTACCTCAGGAGGAGTGTAATCAAAGTTGGACAACGCATCAATGAGACGAAACAGTTCCCGCATTCGCTTCTCTATAGCCACATGTTCCTCATTTACTGTAGTAACTGCAGAGGTTTCCTGTAGAAGCGGATCAATATAATTCAATCGATCAACGAATTTAGAATCTTTGAATGAAAATGTGAAGGACCACGAAACTTACTCCAGCCGCTTTCTGGTATTCCTTCTCGTATACTTCCGCTAAAGATGTTTTAACTATTTCTTGTTCTTCTATCGCCTGATTCCTATACGGTTCGGTTCGCTCTTCAACACGTTTCCTACGAACAACATCGTCGAACGCCTGGAAAAACAAACACGGTTGTGGCTAACAAATACGGCAACTAGTCTTTCGCACCATTTTTGATACTGTCCAACTCAATACAACTCACCTTATCCTTGATACGTTGCTTGATCAAATCTTCCAATTTTTCTGTGAACGCCTCTGTTATTTCAGGTGCTAAATGTGTGTATTTGACAGCCAATAAATTAGAGAGAAAAATCATACAGAATGAGAATGGGAGTGAACTCACCTTTCTTAGAGCCGTGATCAAACTGAACATGTGTTTCAAGTAACTCATTTTCTTCACGCTGTTGAGCCGTAACTTCACCGCTCAGTTGCCATGATCGTGGTGCGAGATTCTCTTGTTCCAATTTGGCTATAGTTTGTTTCAACTGAAATTAACAGTCTATTTCACAGCAATCACTTTCACAAGCTCCATCACATCTTCTTGTTATAAATACATGTTTATCTTTCGTTAAAGATTGTAGCGAAAGATCATCCAAACGAACCTTGGCAGTTCACCTCAGAAACTTCTAGCGACTATCGAATCAACGCTGATCTTTCACCATTAATTACTTATCTGGCTAAGAGACGCACCCGTTTGAGACTTTTCTTCAGATTCGTCTGTGGTTCTTCCGATTCTTCCTTGTCACCCAGAAGTACTGGACCTTCCAAAACCTCAGCGCCATCTTCCTGCACAGCCTCTTCATGTCCATCTTCCTCCTCTGGTTGTTCAATATCCATCGAAAAACGCACTGACTTCTTCTTTTTCCGCCTACATCAATAAAGCAAGCGCATTCATTACCGAGCCAGTATATAAAATATCAATCAACATTAATAAGTAGCTCAAAGAACTCACAGTTCCTTCGTATCGACATCGCGCTTCTTCTTTCGCTCTTTTTGATTCGCTGACTCATCTTTTTCGATTGTGTCTTTGCGGCCGAAAAAGTCCTCATAACCATAATCAGCTGGCGCTGTCTCCGAATCCTGAGAAAAAACCATTTTCTCAAAGAAAATGGGAGCCAAAACTAAACATCAAGCAGTATGTTATTATAAAGAAGTGGAAGCAAAAGCTCACATCAACAGTATCCAATACAGATGGCCCAGTTCCCTCTGTGCGTTCTTGTTCATCAAGGAAAGCGGCCATTTCAGCTAGGCTACAAATGAACATATTAAATACTGAACTCAGTAAAGGTAAGTCTATTACAAAGAAAATACCTGAAGAATTTATCGTCAACAGCTGATTTTGGATACTTCTTGCGCGGTTTATTACTCTCTTCTGCTTCTTCTTGCTCTTCTTCCTCACGCATTTCGTCCATTTCACGTTCCAAATCTTTCAGATCTTCATCACTGCAAGTTAATGAAACTAAGAGGATTAGCATTACAAGAACATAACCCCTGAGAAAAGTAGTATTCACTATACATATACACAAACTTCGACGCACTCGGGAACGCGATCACGAAAAATTCAAAAAAAAAAAAAGGAATTCCAAAAATGGGTTCCCTATGCATTAGTATGGAAAGAACCCAAATCTTACTTCAGGTTCAGCAAATCGTCGTCCTGGTCTTCATTCTCTTCCTCCTCGTCATGCACATCCTGAGCTTCATCGTCCGACTCTTCTTCTTCACTGGACGTCACACTATCTTTCAGTTGAATATCGATATCCAGCAGATGCTACAAATTAGCTATTAGGGTCCAAGTAAAACAATGTGAAGTTTAAAACCTCAAAACAAATTCTTTCCAGGCGTTACTCTATCATGTCTGATATTTCAACACGCTCAACTGCCCTACTCATTGGCTCGCAACAAATATTCTTTTCATCCAGCGTTTCACTATTAAACATAAAATGACATCTATCATAGATACAAATGATTCATATTATTAACTGGTTAAAAGAAACATTTCAAATGGGAAAAAATCCAACCTTTTCTGGATATCTGACGAGCACGAAAAGAAAAACACAATTGAATACCCATGAACATATTTCCGCATAAAAAAAGCTCACATTCGGGGAATAAACCACCGCAACAGGAGGAAGCATTTCATCGTACCACTTATTGTTATTCTGCCCTAGACAACAGCAAACCTATAGACCTAGCTATTGGTTTTCGACCCTACACTGCTACTTATGCAAATTTTACTATCCAAAGCAGACGGTAACTATCCGGTCATATCATGAGAGTTCACTTTTGTCATATCATGAGGGCTAACGCGGAAAATGTATACACTAACCACTCTCTTTCGAAACTCCTTGATAATTTGCTTTCCACTGTGTGCTATGAACTGCCATACCGTCTCCAAATCATCACTGAGGAATTCAGAAGGTAAGTCATCCTTACGAATCTCTACCTTACTTGCGTACGCAAATAAGCTAGAAATCGAGCTATCAAGCGCTTTTCGGTAAAATTTCGGTCTGAAAAAAAAAACTTGTTACTTCAACACGGTACTACGAGCCTACATTGAAATAAAAAAACAAATATTTTCCAGTATTATATCATTAACACAAACATAAAATCACAACAAAACCACTAAAGCCGATCAGCTTACAGAGTGCTAACACACAGGGCCTTACAGATCTGTTGCTCTATTTCTCCGAATAAAGAAAAAAAAAACGATGATTCTCGAGCATATAAACTATTATAAAAACGAATTACACAGGAAATCACAAAAATTCCATAGTAAACTAAAAAACAGGTAGCAGTTAGGTTAGATAGATGACTCAAAGCCTAAGGAATATGTGTTGCGAGAATACGTTCTTCAAAATGCAATAATCACGCTTAGGATCTCGTGACTGTGGCCATAAAAACATTAAATGCCAAGTCGGAAAAGTACCTTTTGAACAGCTGTTTGAAAGACTCCAACTCGACATATCGCTCGCCTTTCCGAGTGGATTCGCCCGCCGTCGACGACTTTTTCTGAAATCGCAACTAATCGTGTTTGTATGCAGGCACCATATCGAACACATGCGTGAGAATTCATCCTCGAACGCCCCAGATCGCCACCAATTACGACAACAATGCGAAGGAAGCACTACAGGACGAGATTTTTCAGGGGAAATACCCGGAACTACTTAAAGTGAAAACGCAGTCCAGACCTTTCTCAAAGTTCTATGAGAAGGGGCAAACAGTTGAAAATCATTTGAACAAAAATAAAGATCCTTCTCACGAAACATTGAATATTTGTGCTCACCCACGAGACCAAAACTAGGCGCTAAGCCAAGTTATTCATTGTAGAGATCACGTTACATTGCCATTATCGGTAAGAAAGCACTGGATATAAATCAGTCCTTTGAACAATATCACTACAAAAAGAGAGCTGCTAGATTCTCAAAAATGGCAACCTCCTTCCTGTCGAATAATAAATTACAGGGAAAAACTTGAACAGGGCAAGTACAACCAGAATAAATCATAAACACTTTATAATAGAACACGTTTAAAATCCAGAACTAAAATCGGAGGACATACCACTAAAATTATTAATGGTCAGGTAATCTCTGCAAAAGATAAGTAGGTACCAACTGAATAAAAAACAGGAGAACTGAAGCGCTATATTGGATTACCCATCGGAAGCTATTCACCAAACGTTCGTAACGCGAGCTCGTTTTGAAAACAAAATTGCAACAACCAAAAGTGCTCGTATTACGCGAGATGGTTTACCCACAAGCCCCTTTGAAGAAATCGAACTATTTCACAGTAGGAGAAGAATATGAAAACAAACAAAGTAGGAAAACTTATAAAAGCAGAAGTCCTCACTTTTTAAATATTATTATACAATAAGGAAAATGAGACATTCTTGTTTTGGAAATACTGCAACTTGGAAAATAAATCCGTCCCGGTAGAAGACCTATAATTCACTCATCTCAATTTACATGAGAAACTTCCTTAGAAATACTCAAGGAGGGTGATACGTAGCAACCGCTGTTTTAAGTAAAGGTATGACTTTCCAGAAAGTATTTAATATCAAGACCGAACAAAAAAGACTATGCACAGCTTTGGTCGGTTCAAAAACAATAATGGAGTTCCACCTGAACAGTTTTTAAAAGAAGCGGAGGAAGTCCCTCGTATTGGTTTTCTGGCACAAGGTTCAACATTCCTGTCAATTGACGGGAATGTTGAACCTTGTGCCAGAAAACCAATACAAGGGATTCTATGGCCACTGTTAATTAAGTTTATTATGCACGTTTCATCCATTCTATCAAAACAGCAACGAGATACAGAAATTAGCACGGGACATTCGGCCTTGACCAGTTATAGAACCGGAGTTACCCGTGAACGGGTGGGCGACCCTGTTACAGTGGTTACTACGATATCAGGCGTGATCAGCTGATATCTTCCACGGGCCAGCGACCGAAAAGGAGGCAATGGAATCCGATACGCTACGCGTCAATTTACCGCCATGTAATCTAAGCTAATCAGTGCGTCGACGAGGACAGCGTGAATTGCTGAGTGCGCACAGGTGGCGGCGTCTGCGCTTGCTGCGGATCAAATACGCTCTCGGTTCGGGCCGACACCGTCAGCGCTGTTGCTAGCGCCTCGACAGCGCGAGCATTGAGACTGGGGCTGACTGGCTGGCTGGCTGGGTTGCGGGATGCATTGTTGAAACGTTGAACGAGACGATCGGCGGCACCGCAACCACCTTTGCAATCGATCGTGCACGCGTCAATCACACGGTGATTAAGCTAACAGCACTCACACAAACATCAAAACGTACACACACACGAAGCAACATAAATAACGTCTAGCCAGCTGGAAGGAGCGGCTATACTTGTGACCAACTGTTTGGTACACACTATAAGAGACCTACGTCATCAACACACCCAGTATATATTCCAAAAAAAAAACAATAATACATCATGCGAATCCGAACTGCAGGCTCTCTAAGCGATGTGTATATAAGAGAAACAAGGTCACCCTTTTCTGCGTCTCTTACTCAACCCATACCTGACAGCTTTCTGCTGAAAATTACCCTTTACAAATGCCATAGCGTGAGAAGACTAGACTCCTTCAGAGTTCACGATCAACAGTACTTGGTAATTAGGAAAATCACAGATCAACTTCCTCGACTCCATCAATAAGCAATCGATGAATAATCAGATAGAAAGGAATTAAAAAAAACTGTCCGTAAAATTTTTCACAATGATCGGAAGCACAAATCATTCTATTCTCTGCTCTTTCAAGTCTAAAAGGGTAAAGAATTAGGCAACGGAAATGGAATCTGGTGTAACCCAGGTAGAGCCGGGAGAAAGAGGAGTATAGGGGGGTTTAACATTTTACAAGACATCCTTATTGCGAAACAGACTAAGCTTCTGTATGGCATTGAACAGCTCATCATCGTTAAATCGATTTTTTATTGCGCAATAACTAAAATAAATCAAATTGAAATATCATTAGATGTTGACATAGGAGAAAAAAGTAAAAGCAAAAAAAGAAACTAACATCGAGGGCTGCCCCAAACTATGTTCAGCACACTTTGATCAATGCAAGGAAAAAAGCTCTAGAAAATTCTGAGGAGCTTTCACATGATATCACATGTTTTCCAGTATCTAGTAAATATGAACGTGTATAAGTGTGTCTTCATGTTAAAGCGCAATCGAGAAGTAGTGACACCACACTTCCGCTGATAATTTATTGAGTAATTAGAAAAACAACTAAGCCAATCACTTCATTATATTACTCTGAAGTGTCACACCTACATAGCTGTAGCTAAACGTGGGTTGGCATGTATTTTGATAAAAAAAATAATAAGTAAATTATCACAGTTCCAAGTATGATCTTACAACGATGCCACACACAAGCAGTAATCAGATGCTTATCAACAAGCTGGCTAGCCACACCTATAAAACTGCTTCCTTTTGCAGGCTACGAATCATGAGAAAGAGCTCTGTAAAAAAGCTGAAGAGAATCACAAAAACAATGAGTTAAGAGTAAAAAAGGAGAAGAAATAACTAAAAACTGATCACATATAAGTTACGAAAGGCAAAGAAGCTCCAAAACACCGGTGAGCATCGTTCAGAGTTCGCGATCCAGGCGACCGCTCGATTCAGGCCCACTTACCGAATCGATACGCGTGTTATCTTTTCGCCTGAATCGCGAATTCTGAACAATATTAAGGCAAATTTTGGCTGGATCACTTGATCGACATGTAGCTTTTTCCTTCCGTCTGAATCGCGCGAGTTAAGCGAATCGCAAACTGTGAACAATAAATACCTTAGGTATTCATTGTTCACAGTTTGTGCGGTTTGATTTGGCTGGTTGAAGATATGAAAGGAGAGATGCTAAGTAGTGCAGAAGTAGAGAAAGATTGAGATGAAACGGTCAGAAGTTGAGGAAAGGGCTTTCCTATAACCACTAATCCTTACCAAAAGCGTGCTGTCATGCCCTCTACATCACTAACGGGAGTGACGGAGACGTCGAAACTAACTAAGCCGCCGTTGTCCCGCCCTCCACGGCTACTCCGCCGTCGGCAACCAAACCCACCCACGCGAGTTCGCGAAAAAGAGCCTGTGGGACTTCCAACGCGAGTTAGCCACAGATCCTCTCCACAAATGTTATTCAAGGGTGGCATCTCTATCTCATTTCTGATGTCCATCCTCTTCTCCATACAAGGTCTATCTGAACCCTAAGAGCTCATTTATGACGAACATGTCATTCACCCCTAAATACCTGAGCTGCCCCTCAGTGCCTTTAATCTAAAATCATATGACTCAGACAATTAAAGAATTCGCATTGGATTGTCTCTACAAAAAAGGGAACTGGACAGCGTTGTACAATTCCTTTCTTTAAATTCGTATGCCATCCGAAATGCACACATAGTACAGCTCCATTGCACTTTGCGGCTAATGCATGAACCCAGGGCACATGTGGACCCCTGTGTCAATCGCCATTATTCCAAAACACTCGCGACTGAATCAATTCACAATCGAAAAAAAAGCCAATGAACAAACTATTACGGCATCAAAGTTTAATTCGCAGTGGATGACCAATAATCAGTCCATCGGTCTCCTATTTCCTTCTTTTTTTTTCAAATCTCTGTGGTCAAGTGAGGAGGAGGCTAGAACAACAGGCTATAGTTGTGAAGCAGACCTAAGCAAGAAAAGTTTTTTCCTTCGAATTCTCTGGATACTCTTGTAGTTTTTGCTGCCCTTTCTTCTAAAATATTCTCATTTTATGAAATTCTCCATGCCGGACTTTTTGGGCCGTTACCTGTTTTCTTTTTTTTCATTTTCAATGTTTCCAGGTTTAGCGACAGGTTCACCAATTCAAGTCTTCGGTCAGAAATTTTTGCTTCTTTTTTGCGGCAGATAGTGATTCCTTCTTTTTTCTGCGGCAGGTCCAATACACGGAGGGATAGGTTCACCGTGAGAGCCCTTGAAGCAAAGTCAAGAATGAACTTTCGGATATGATCAGGTCTGCCAGCTCAAAGTTGTAGACTCCTACATGGACATGGACATAACAACGGAGTGAATCATCGAAGGCTCATTAGTACCGACAACGAAATACAAAAATGACCTAGTGTAAAAGGATAAATAAAACTAGGACCATCAATCAAAATGAAAGGATACAGAAATAAAGAAAAACAAAAAACGAAATGTCCTCATAACATGAACTGGGTTTCCACGCGTATGAGTCAGGACTTTCATACGCCCACCCAGGCAGGGTTGAATTAGTCATCTGACCTCACTCTGGCCAACCCACCCAGTTCCTGAAAGCCACGTCTACAGGGTCACACCGCGCTCATTCTCACTTTCTGATTTATCAATTGAAATTTAGCGAAAGCATCAGCCGTCAAGGAACCTGGGCTTTTTGTGGCTACTCTCAGCTTCTGCAAAGGCCCAGTAGGATTAAGGTCGCTTTCATACTTAGCGGGCCGGCGACAGGGCGTGGCTGTGTGTCTCTGCACCTCCTCCGTGCCACTCTGCCTCGCTACCTGCGAACACAGCCACGCCCTGAAGGCGCAAAGTATGAACGCGGCCAAAAGGGAAATTTACAATGCGGCATCACAACATAATACTTCATCTATGCACAGGATAAAGGGCAACGGACGGTGTCGATCAATATTGCAGTGATGTACGCTGTACGTACGCTACTTCTATATAAAAACCTTCCGAAAACGTGCCCTATGAAGCGACCCAGCTAAAATCCGGGTCACTTTTTTATCGTTCTAGCATCTTCAATACTGAATAATCAGCCATTAAGATAAGGAACGCCTTGTCTGATCAAGAGTACCCAACTCACCTAAAAATGGCAGAGGCCTGCACCAACGGCTCTGTCACCGTCTGGGCTGTCTAGAACACCCAGTTAACGGATTCTAAAATTTTTCTACATCGAAAATAGTCCTCGAGCCTAATAGCCTTCACTATTGAAGCCGTAATAGAAAGAGAAATGACGACGAATGACGCTGGAACGTTCGAACGTGGACCCAGCCCAGGACAAAACAGCCGTTGCGACGAAATCGAGCGCACTCACGTGTCGATGACGTGCAAACATTGCTGGCTGGAATCACGAAAACCAGTCCCTACGCAACAGTTCGCTATATTCCCACCTTTTAAGTGCGCCCATGTTCGCCTAACTAAGCGACAGTCACACAAATTCCCTTGTACAAGTGTAGAATAGAAAATATCAATCCTGCCAGGGCACTAATTCAGGGGAGACATAACTAAGAAAGTCGGCTCACACTGTCTACAAAAACCGAAAAAGCTCACCTGCTCCATTGATTCATGAAAATAATATGAAGAGAAAATCTGAGAAAGGGAAATTCAGAAACCTACAGCATTAGAAAAGTAATTATCAATACTGAACACCTTTAAAAAAGTAAGTATCGAACATTGGAGTAAAATGACAAATGGGCACTTGAAAACATGACTTGAATCTCAATGTGAGCTAATAGCTACAAAATCCCTTCGAAATAACCAAGCCATACCATTCACTGAAAGTAATACTGACCAGAGGCTAGTAGAAGAGGAGCGGGGATAACCCCGAAAGTGAACGGGGCCTATGCAAGTTTTTCTATCCGAGGATGCCAATCCCCGTCAACCTGACTGAAGCACACACATAAATCTCCTTTGACATGGGCGAAATAGCGAAAACGATAGCAACCGATCCCAGACCAATCAATACCGTCAAAGGATCAAAAATGAAACCAAAGCTGAATAAATTGTAAAAATATGGATCAAAAGAATGAAAAGTGAATAGCATCACGGACGGAGTGATCCCGTCCACGTACACAGAGAACGCCCAACTGTTCACTGCCAAAACTCAAATCAATCAAATGACAAAAGAAAATATCCAAAAAATTTTGAATTTTAAATGAGCCCTGCTGAAAACTCTATCCATAAGTATACGAGCAACCAGCTTCAACATCGCGCGCAATTTGTTCAACACCGCAAATGGCCAACTGAGAAACAGCTAACCACCTCATAAGCAATACGTTTCCACTTCAAATCTTTTTTTAAAGAAAAGGTAGGATTTGAACGAAAAAACGAACGAACCTTTTGAACGAAAAGGGCTAACGCCCTTTTCGTTCAAAAGGACTAGTACCAGGAATCAGCAAGCCGTGATATTATCGGACCTGATAATAATACTTAATACTCAGTAGAGCACCAGGAGAAACGACAAGCTGAATGTAGTCTCAGCCAACGTTGGGAAATATTGTGCAATAGATAAGCTCTGTTGTTGTCTACGCTTCATCGAACTGTTTTCGAGGGTATTGACCGATTCTCCAAGCGGTCAAAGACCAGGTAGAGAATTAGCGTCTCCGAAAAGGACATGGATGCATACCGATCGCACCATCTGAGTTCGATTTGAAATTTGAGAGCGTTTCAAAGCCTATCAGAAAAACGCACCCCTTCTCCCCCCAACACTGATCAGCGCATTCATAAACATAGAGACCAGGCACCATTCTAAAAAGGTCCTAGCTGTACGTTAAAAGGCAGACTTGAGACACCCCAAATCAAACCCACCTCAACTCCAGTGGATCCTCTAAATACGCTAAATAAATAACAGAAACAAGACTGATAGCATATTTAGCGCTCAACCGTGACATTCCTAAGAATCCTGGGCACGTCATCCACTCTGTTAATTCATTATGTTGCTTACATGTGGTTAACACGCCTCATACAAAAAAGCATTTACATGAACATCGCCCGCGAAGGAGAGTACCCATGAGCCTCAGATAGTTTCAAGATTTTAATAAGACGTCAGATGCAGCGTACCCAGTAGATACATTTTGCAGGGCCCGTTAATCACTGGACAGTTTATCTTTTTATGCAGCTGCATACGATTCCAGTTAGATTTCGTTGCATTCAGATATAAATTTGATATATTTGAAGTGGATAGCTGTTAAAGCTCTAGTCATACCAAACAAATAATATTTTGACATTTTCAAATATAAAACGCATAAAACTGACAAAACTAGCGAGAACTCCTCAGTAAAAACAGCACACGTAGCAAAATTCCCTTGAAATGAATGACTAATACAATATTCCTCTCTCATCATGGATTACAATGGGCACGTGAGTGTTTGCGAGTGATTTCCCGAAAGAATCTGTGCTTTTGGTCACGCCTCCTGGTGACAACGGTATGTCACGCATAAAGGGTAAAGAATCTGCCAAGGGCACTGTGTCATCCGATATCGGTTTTACCTCCTAATTCAGAGGATACGCGAATAAGTTCGGTACGGCGTGACAAGTCAACAGCGCAACAACTTCACAACAGAAAATTGGCTTTGCAATTGGTCCAACCCACAGCATCCCTTACTGGACCGAAAAGCTCTAAACAAAGCAATTATACATATAACAGCGAAAAGCAGCAATGGAGGGCTGCGCAACGTCGCCGCGTAGCCTGAAGCCAGGCAACTGGTTCCGGCGCATGCGGCCATCGCCGCAAAGATAACGTTCTCAGTCACTATTCGCGCAATTGCCTTGCGATTCGCTGGACTGTTAGGGAAAACGATGACTGAAGAGCGAGACAGCCCATGAGCCATGAAAAAGAAATAATTTGGTATGGTTTGAGAATACCCCTCCCTTCTATGTCGGACGCTCAAAGCCCACAAAAAATTCCACACGTCCCGGAAATGACATTTTCCGAAATCTCTTGAAAACATGCACGAACTGCCGTTTTACATTGTAGCGAATCCATATAAAAGCTTGTTGGGGGCAACCTATTTGAGTCGGTATTTCAGCCCACTCGAACTGTTTCATTCTCAGAAGACCGGTACTATATTTCCCCAGCCAAAAGCGTTCTTTTCGAAATTCAAGATTGACTTTTCGCACCACCTTCCCCGAAAATATTATGCTTTCTTTTCACTCAGGTAGTTTGTACAGGAAGCAACTCCCGGAGTAGAGTATGAGCTTCCCCATCTTTGGAAGGTCTCTTCGAAAAAATTTTTGCATGGAACTTCGTAAGAGTTTTTCAAAAAATAATTTGCACGGAAGACTGCACCGTATGACTCACCATGAATGGAATTCGTCATTTGGCGAGCTCCAACCACATGGACGAGTATTACTTCCAACCAACATATACATTCTCAGTGTCTAGCATACCAAAATTAAGCTTGGAGAAATCCATACAGTAGCCAAATTCAAAAGAAACCGTCAAAAAGTAGGATCTGTAATCGTTCATGCAGGTGCAGTGTACCATGTGAACCGTCACTGGTGGAGGAACGCCCATTCCCTTGCAAAGGGGTGTGGCAATTACAAATCTTCAACCTTTCTCACCAATGGAAGACGATTCAGGTGGACTTCTCTTTTCGGCAAGATAGAAACACTCTCAAGTGCTTCGGTAAAGTGTGCCTGCAATGACGCTGCAACTGCTTAATCGGTTCGTTCATAGAGAGTAAGCTCCACTGAAGAATATCGAAATTACTAAATGGGATATAAAAATGAAACTTAATAATAAGTAGTAAATAAGTAACTGGATTCAGTATCACTGCTATCCAGCCATGCGATGGAAGGAAAAACCATGCAATGCAGTTTGCATTTAACAAAAAGTAGGGCGGAAAATTGAGCAAACAATTCAGAATGACTTCGCACACACACACACAAATGCCGATGTTCGTACATCTGGTTCCACCTCCTTCAAAAGGCTTCACTAACCCTTCTAGTTATTGAAAGCAACAATGACATTTATGAGAAACGCAACAAATCGTGAGAAGCCGATCTATGCGTCACGCACATGTCATAATACATGTCACACGAGTGCACTCCACGAAAAACGAGCCCAAATATGTCGCACTTCTCTCTCTGTTGACTATAGCAAGCACCTTTGGTACAATGCTCTTTGCTTGTAGCCCACCCATGCATGAAAAGAATTTTGAATGAAAAAGCTCCCTTGTAAAAGCAAAATCGCACCGCCATGGCTTTTTTTGGCTTTTTGAAACTATCCAGTACACCTAGCGAGCGTAAAAGATGTACCACGAATTTTTTTTGAATTTTTGGAATCTGCAATATACGTAGCAAGCGTAAAAGAGGTAAGGTAGCGCGAACAGCGAATATTCAACTAAAACACTGAAATGTCGAAGGCCAGGTTAAGCTTGAATGTGAAAAATGAAGGAAAATTTTACGAAACACATGCCTCTCCAGCCAAAAAAGTATACTTGTGAGGAGTCCTCAACCAGCTCTTGACCCTGACCTGAGAGCTTGGAATCCCAAACTATTGGGAGTTGAACGCATAAACGTGGGTATAGCTAATGCTCCTGACTTGAGGAAACCGGCTCCTGATGGTCTAACACTCAGAGCAGAGACGCTACGGTCTATTTCTATCTCGTTGTCCAGAATGCGCTCCGTCAAAAAACCTTTCTTAAATACCAACGTTCACCATGATTTGAGTCTTCGCACCGCAAGACTCATTTCAGTCACTATACTGTGCAGGAATGAGATACTGGATTGGAGAGTACAAAAATTAAAAAAAAAAACATGGAAATCTTCATCATGAATCTGCATAGTAAGATCGGGGAATGCCGATCAAGATATACGGCTCAATGATTTCAGTCCCTTAGCCCCGCCCTGCCCAGAAGTCCTAGTTTGACCTGAACGTACACTGAATGGAGAAAATAAATAATTCTGAGACCTCACGATTCCGATCAAATTTTAACAAAGCTCGAAAAAAATGAAAGAGTCTAGCGAGTTGACGAAAATAGCGAATCATAGAGAAAGGGACAAAACAAAGCAAGTTTACTTACTTGTGAGAGTTTTTCCTGTTTACAGATGATTTGTTCGAATAAATTAGAGGCGACTATAAGGAAACACACGCAGTACAGCTTGAAGATGTAACATTTCACTACAATTCATCCAACAACATCCCATACGTCGAACTCGTACTTCATAAATGACTAGCACGGCGAGCGACGATCGAAATCATTCACGCCGCTTTTAATCGCTCTCGGGATCCAGGTCAAGAGGATCAGTCATTCAATGAACGCATCACGCAAGGAGCACGTCAGCTATTATTTCAAGCACAAATATTTTACTATTATATACAATTTTTGAATGATAAATTAATAATTGCAGCACATCAAAAAACAAAATTTTAGTGAAAACTTGATAGTTGATAAACTGTTGGAGCTATAATCGAAGTTTAGTGGATCCTTTATAAACCCTTGACAGCTCAGCAATGTTTTCTTTTTTATCATTTTCAAGAATTGCACTTGCAACTGAGGGAAGGACCATCAAAGAGGATAATCACTAAAAAGTGGAGATGGTTGAAAAGTGAGAACAACCATGAACATCAAATACCATATTTTCGAAATTAAGCTGGCTCCTCTCAAAAAGAGAAAATAACAGAGACCCTTAAATATAAAGCTGGCTCCTCCAAAAAGAGAAAATAACAGAGACCTATGATATTACAATAACTGTACCTTCCGACAGCAGATAAAGATACAAAAGAGCTATTTCAGTCCATCAAGGTTTGTTCGCTAAGAAAAAAATCGATCAAATCAAATATTACTATCAAAAAGAATAACCACTGATAAGCTTTTCCCATACCCAGGAAAATTTTCGCACCGCACGCTGCGGCGCAAATCGGCAGCTATCAAAAATTACAAATCAAAAATTACTATTTGATAGAAATTTTGTCAAAAACCCTGCTCCAAGATTCAACTAGACAGTGTACCACTAACTATCACCACAAACCTCACCAACAATCAGAAATAGAAAAAAAAGTAAGTAAGCCATTCAAAAATGAGCGAGATAGGTTACTGGCTATGGCAGCAAGAGACCTTTCCAGATCTCAATCCATTTATAAGGTTTCGCGCAAACAAAGTTAGCGTTTTCAAATGACAAAACAAAGAATAATGATACCATTCAATGAGTTCAGATGAAAGGAGGAAAGCCAAAAGAGAGCCACCCTTTAGAACCATGGCACTTAAACCAACCCCCTAGTCCTAGGAACTGCACGAAGACTCACTAACACAACCTAGTCAGCAGGACTTCGGCAGCATTACTAATGCGCCTTCACGCCAAGCTTACCTATGCTTAAGTAAGGGAATACAATTGGATACGCGAAATTCCCATGCATGGAAGCCACATAAACTATTAACGACAGCGATAATGCGATATCCTTTGAAATGACGCCGAGGTGAGGAGGCGCCTCTGGCCCCAATACACACACACACATGCACAAACGAGAGAGAGAGCGACAGACACATACATACACCCCAATCGATTCACCACCATTATGCTAGCGAGAGCAATGAAAACACTAATTTCCACCTATTCTTAGCGAGGGAATCGGTCCTAATTCGCGAAACGCAATTGACACCATGAAATTGCTTTCACATAAAAACTCTCGTTTTCTACCAAATGTAGCCGCTCTAATGAGCTGCTGCAATTCCATTGAGCAACCTAAGCGCCCATGACTGCCTTCTATTATAGCCACCACGCCTGTCGATTACTTAAAGGAATCGTCCACGGAAAATGAGTTTTTGTGTTACCCATGCGTTTATGTTGTATTTGCCTAATGTGGGCCTCATGCAGAATTTAACGCGAAAAAATGCGAATCTGGCTGAGATACAGCACCACAAAGTGCGGTCCCAGTGGGCGGGGCCCAAGAGAAAAGCCTAGTTCCGTCGTCCGCCGTGGTCGGAGACGCATTGTAGGAGCAGAAAGTTTCGTAAACAATCCCACTCTCCGTTCCCGTCGGCGGCGGACCACGGGACGAGGCTTTTACTCTTAGGCCCCGCCCACTGGGACCGCACTTTGTGGTGCTGTATCTCAGCCAGATTCGCATTTTTTAGCGTGAAATTTTGCATGAGGCCCACATTAGGCAATTACAACATAAACGTATGGGTAACACAAAAACTCATTTGCCGTGGACGATTCCTTTAAATACAGGGGTAGTCTGGGTAATGAGAACTCGATGGAAGTCACTCAGATAAAAACTACGGGTCTGGTGAGACAACCATGGAGCATGGAGCAACCTAAGCGCCTACGACTGCCTTCTATTATAGCCACCACGTCTGTCGATTACTTAAATACAGTGATAGGGGTAATTTGTGTAATGAGAACTCGATGTAAGTCACCCAGATAAAAACTACGGGTCTGGTGAGACAATATTTGGCAAAATTCCAGGTGAGAGAAGTGCCTCTGAGTATTTGAGGAGGCGTCTTTTTCAGAAACTGCCGACATCTTTATCCCAGTCCAACCGCCTGTTCATCCCAGCTCGCCCCTTTTGAGAATCAAGGGCAGGAAGAGGGTCTTATGGGTCTTATTTCTCAGGTTTTTCACCGTTTCATACCATTTTTTCGTCACATTCATACTACTGAGCACCTCAGCTTTCATATTCAGTGAGTCTTTCACATTCGGCCTGAATTATCCCCACACTGCCTTTAAGAGTTTTGCTACTTTTACTTTTTGTTGTGTTTTGCACTTATGAAACTGGTGTAACAACTTCCTAGAGTGCAGGTCAAGCGATCTCTGACAGAACTACACCACTGCTTGCTTGGAAGGTAGGGCTCGAAATAATCATAACCAACATTGAGATATGTAGTACGGCGAGAGTTCAGTCCTCAAGCCAAGGGTGTGCGCCGGGACACTCGTACTGAATTGAAGGGGTGGGGTCCACGAGGTCGAATTTCCGCTTCGCGGCGTTTCACTCGCGGCGCCCCCGTACGACTCGCCGTATCGATTGCCCTTGATCGGCCGGCTGAGCGTGACTGCGTCACGTCTGCGCTTTCCACCCATACCACACTGCCTCGCTTGAAGTCTGCCATGCCCTGCCACTGGCACTCGCACCCGCTGTGCCGCTCATCGCGCGCGGCCGCGCGGAAATTCGACCTCGTGGACCCCACCCGAATTGAAGTAGCAGTTTCCTCGCGTGACTGATCCCATTCGGGTGTCCTGTCGCAGACCCCCACCGAATACGTCTTGAACTTTTATTCTTACATCCTCAAGGAAGGAATGAGCATTCACATGATTCATTTCACTTTCTTTAGGGCTTTACATTCCCATGCATCCGGTCATTAAGATTAGAGACATCTCTAACATCAGCTAGTTTAACAATTATAGCGTATAGCAACAGGTTTCCCCGGAGTCAAGGATCTGAACACCGATAACACATGCCGTGAGAATCCGTAGCGACCCGTTTCACGGGACTTCCTTTACGTTCCATCCACTAGTTGCAAAACAGTTTACTCTATCGCAACACCACGAGCGGCTCATTTGATGGCTTCGGAAACCGTAAAAGCGTTAATTACACCAACCATCATAGAACACACTTCCCTGCACTTTAAACTAGATGCCAACTAATTATCTTGAAAAATAACGAGGTAAATGTGAGGACTATGGAAAACAGGAAACAAACGATTTTCTGTCACAGATTCTGAGCTGTTGTTAGGTCTCAATTCTATCTTGTGAACAGTTTGCAGTTCATTGCAGACTTGAATGCCCCTAATTGACGATAAGATCGCAATTGCCGCGACGCATAGAGTACGCCAAGGCGTTAGCCCGTTACAGCCCGTGAGGGTAACTACACAAGGTAAGAGAAGAGACATCAAAAAATATAACGCTCGAGTGAGAGAGCGGCCGCGTGGACGACCGCTTCTGCAGTACCACGCGGCGCGGCAAATGAAAGTTTGCGATTCTGTGGTCCTGCAAAGATAGATGGAAGAACGAAAATTCTTAACATGAGAAGATCCGAGTTCAATTTGAAATAAATAGTAAATAGTATATAATAACAAGTTAACGCATTACGTAACCTTGTCTCCTTACGTAAATATGCTACATCCCCCACAAAATTCAGAAAACAAGCGCATTTAAGCCTCTTTGCGGATAATATCTACTATTAGGAGTTATTTTCGGACACATGATAGTGACACAATCATCTTCACGTGTGTCCATAAATGTAGAGTGACAAACATCACGAACATTAGTGCGAGCTAATATGAATTTGATCGCTGGGACTCAGGCCACTGACGATTCAAAAACAGATCATCATAAATAATTTCCTCAATCTTCAGCTATGGTCATAAATATTAGGTTGGCAACTAATTAATTGCGGATTTTTGTTAGGAAATCGAAGACCTTTTTTCATAGAACTAAATAACTTTACTTTGTAATGTATTGCCCATTTTTATCAATGACCTTTTGCCATCTTTCAGGTAGCATCATAATTCCGCGTTTATAAAACTTTTGGTTTTTATCAGTGAAAAACTGAGTCAGGTACGATTTGACCTCATCATCATTACTGAAATTTCTACCATTCAAAGAATTTTGCAATGATCGAAACAAAAAGTAATCCGATGGTGCAAGGTCAGGACTATATGGTGGATGTGGCAAAACATCCCAACCAAGCTCCAATAATTTTTGCCGAGTGGCCAAAGATGTGTGTGGCCTTGCATTGTCATGATGGAATACAACACTTTTTCGGTTAATTAATTCGGGTCGTTTTTCTTGAACTGCATTGCTTAATTTTGTTAATTGTGCAATGTAGACATCAGAATTGATCGTTTGGTTGGGTGGTAGGAGTTCAAAGTAGACAATTCCTTTGTAATCCCACCAAACTGACAACAAAACCTTCTTTCGATGAACATCAGCTTTTGCTCTTATTTGAGCTGGTTCACCTGAGCGGCTCCACGATCTTTTTCGTTGGACATTATTGTTAACGACTCATTTTTCATCGCCAGTGATCATTCGTTTTAGAAGTGGATCATTTTCATCACGTTTCTTTAGCAAATCGCAGATGTCAATGCGTTGCATTAAATGCGTTTCACCCATATATCCAGTTTTGACACGTACCTAAGTTGTTCTAAATGCTTTTCAATACATGTATGTGATACCTATAGCTTCTCTGCAATCTCGCGTGTTATACTGTGACGATCCGAATCAAGTATTGCCTTGATTGGGTCGTTGTCAACTCCAACTGGACGACCAGAACGTTTCTCATCTTTGAGAGAAAAATCACCAGAACGAAATCAGGCAAACCAATTTTGGCAATGCCGATCTTTTAAGGCTTTGACACCATAAACAGCACATAACTTTTTGAAAGCTTGTGATGCGTTTTTCCCATTAAGGAAATAATAGAGCAATACATGACGAAAATGATTGTATTGATTCTCCATTTTTGAGCACACGCCAAACGAAAATAATGCAACCGATCAAGGAGCTTTCTTTACTTATTGATAACAGGATTGCCTACTATTAGATAACAATATGTGTTCATTATTTGGCCTACGCCAGTAAAGCGAAATATTCAACCAAAGTCATCTATGAGTGAAATCCGCAATGACTTAGTTGCCGACCTAATAGCTATTCATTTATATAGAAAAAAAGAACAGCCACTTTGGATGGCCAGCATCACTTAGCCGTATTGTTAACTACTTAGTTACATTTAAGTTATTCATGAGAAGACCTATGCGAGTATTCTCCTCAATAATGACACCGTAAAGCAAAGCTAAGTAGAAAATTATGATAGGATCGTTAAAAAAGCCATTGGCGTGAACATGCCCATTTTACAACTAGCAAGTGCTCCTGCAAGAAACCATTTAACGTATATTTTAGCAAGATTCTGCAAATCATACTACAATCAATACCAGCTGTTTCACCGAATAGGTTGAAACAACCGGGACATCCAGCAAACGTCAACAAGACGGACATATGGACTGAAATATACTAGCAAAAAAACTTTTGAATAACTCAATTGAACATCCCGTAAGAAACTTTCTCACTATGAATTTTGCTAGGAGCTTCCAACTATTTCCTGTGCATTTGCCAGCAATCAAGTACGCTGCACTAATCAACATAGATATCCCGCTTTTATATCAGTAATCGCAACTTTAAAACCTGTCATATTAGCTTCTTTAGCACGAAGGGAACAGAAACCCCAATATTTTTCCTCAGAAACAGCTAGAAAATTGTGATCTTCTGATAGGATGAAAACCACATGCAATCCATTTCAGAAAAAAACTGATTGGGCGTGTCCTACGGACTTGTGTGAACGTGTATCAAACTCTCTCAATTCTCTCACCCCGCCACAGACTCTCACTCTCGCCATTCACCCAAGTCCGTGGGACCCGCCCAATCAGTTTTTCGAAATGGACTATATGTATGGTAATGAGCAGTGGCCACTTTACTTGGACGGAATCCATGACATATGGTTACCCAAAGAAACTTCAAATGAGACATCTCACAAAATTGTTCTCATTTCACTCACCAATTTCATAGTGAAGTGATTTCAACTGGTCAGTGAGAATTTGTAAAACCTTCACATCATTTCTAACACCGACGCTTCCGAAGTATGCACATCGTGCACATATATGTATGGCTTGCGCATTCAGAACAAAAAAAATCGACTCTCGAAAATCGATTGCATTATGAAACGGTATTACAGTTTGATTTTGACATTATTTGCAAATGAAAGAATCTGCTGGGGTTTTCTCGCTATATGGATCACAAATCTACGTATACTACAGAAGCAAACGCATGCCGTGGGCTAAGTAAACATGTATAAAAGCGATTTTTGTGGAAATACTACTTTTTCTTTCGCAATCACAAAAAGGGGTGTAAAAAACCTGCTTACCTTAGCGAATGCTGCCGACTGTTCATGATCGACATCCCGTATTGATTCTGGCGTAGTATCGAGCGTAGACGTTTTTGTCGAAACGAATCCCACAGAATCTGAACAATTCTACACTTTACTGAGCCCACCACGTTCCATGCTGAATCCACGACGCTTCACCTTTCAGCGGCTTTATGAAATTCATGCAAAATACTACTAACAAAGAGATGGTCACAGTCAGGAAGCAAACTCAACGTAATCAAATTTCGTTCGAATCTAGGGAAAATTGATAAGTGTCATACTATTGATGAAAATATTAAGCTACAGCTGAAATGCAAACCTTCGATAATGGGGTAGCTTTCCAGAAGAGATGAGCTGGACTTCACTATGGTTTCGGTACTTTCTACAGCATTATTGAGTATATCGGCCAAGGTCTTCAAAGGACTCTTCACAACATTTTTTGATGCCTTCTGTTGTTCTGGGGACAGCAGCTCCTCAGAAAATCCAACAGACGAATCCCTATGAATGACTTCCTCTGCGGTCTGCTTCTTCCTTTTCCTATTAGGTGACCCTTTCTCAGGTTCTTCAGCTGTACTTCTCGGAGACTCCCTCAGTCCAGCATCTTCAACTGCAAAGTTATCTTCAACAGCAGGCAGCAATTCTTTTCGTAAGAGGTCAGAAACAGCTTTCGAAGTAGGGGATTTTATTTGAGGAGAACCCATAGGCTCTCTAGGAGACAACATCTCCACAGCGTCATCAACCTCCACTGGTGTTTGCATGGATGGCATTAGCGGTAAGCCTTCTGAACTTTTTTCTTCTGCCGATTGCTTCTTAGGAGTTCGACGAGGAGACTTTTTATTTACAACCTCTCTTACAGGCGATGTAACCACCTCTGTAATTCCTCGATTCACAGGTGGCAACTCTTCCAAAAAATCTTCGACAGTAGCTTTGCGAGCGGGTGACTCTTTCTGAGGCGATCCTCGGGACTTTTTGGGGTAATCTTGCATGACAGCTGCGTGCTCGTTAGGTGACTTCACAGGTGACCTGGTCTCTGGCAGCACTTCTGGAGCTTCATCATGAGGCTTCCCAGACATAGTTCCAACTTCTTTTATTAGAGATGAGATTGCTTTCGAGCTCATTGTCTGTTCCGCGTCACTGCCCAAGGTTTTTTGTGATGACTTTCTAGAAGGAGAATCAGTACGATTTGCAGTTTCAGTGGTTGAATTCTCTTCAACTTCATTTTCAGCAGGAAGCTCAGGAACAACTTCTAATGGTGTATTTTCTTTCGGAGTGGTCACTCCGGCTTTCCTCATTGCCCGTGTTATGCGCGCTGGTGATGGTGATACCTGAACGACCTCGAAGTTACTCAAAAGAGGATGGAGTATTAGAAGAAAATGCAGGTTAAAATTAATCCAGAACTATAGTTATGTTAACGTTGAAATCTGAAAGGAATCATTTTCATGATCTCTTACCATGCAACGTTGAAATCTGAAAGGAATCATTTTCATGATCTCTTACCATGCTCGACGAAGCTGAACGCCTGCGTGATTTACTGGGAGTGGCAGCTACCTTTGCATTACCTGGTGTTCCTTCTACCGAGGATGAAGATGCCTGGAAAACGAGAACCTTTGAAAAACAATCCCCAAATCGCACTTTCATGAACTTCCTTAAAAGAACAATTGCGAAGGGCGACGACAGACATCGCGTCGATGTCGCACTTTCACAAGCGATTGGATGGCTTTGAGATTCAGCAATGCTGCGTCTTCGCGTGCGGAGCCGCGATACGGCAGAATAGCCCAATCGCGAAATCACAGAAATTTGAAATCGCGAAGGTGAAAGCGGTCATAGCCCTTTGCTTCGTTAGTCACTCGAATGGACAATTCGTAGATGGTGAAAAAAACGCCGATGGCTCCCTAGGAATGCTTTGAATACTTCTACGGTTTCACTGCATTCTAAAATCAATCAATGCATTCTAAATTATAACTAATTTGCATCTTGAATAATCGTTGTATTAGTCAGTTCTAAGCTATGTAATCATCGCTTTGCAATCTATTTCGGATATGCAAAATCAGAGAAATCCCTGCGCGCATGGGATATTGACATAAACGGCGAAAAGCAGCTGCCTCGGTCACAACTATGAGCTTTTAGTGCACACAGCACTGGGAGAAGTACCGCTCAATAACTAGCGATTTACAAGCAGTTGATATCAAATTTTCAGTACAGCCTTTTGATATCGCAAATCATTTGCTTCAAGTTGATTGAAAGATTGTGCACAAGCCTATGATTGAACTCCTGCATAAAGATAAACACAAAAGCGAACTATTCACAAAAGAATCTCAATATATCATCCATGTTTCCACAATAAATAAATACACCAAGAGTGAAGATGAGGAATAAAACAGCGCTCTTATTGGAGACGGAAATGAAAAAAATATTCACAAAAAAAGAAAAGAAATATCTAGAAAAGAGCCTCCAAACAGCTAACACCTACCGTTTGCTGCTCAACACCTACCGTTTGCTGCTCAATACTCCCTGATCCTTCAGAACCGATATCAGCATTGCTACCGTCGTCATCTTCTTGCCCAGTTACTGAAGATCGCTGGAAAGAGTTGGAAGATAACGATTGTAAAAGGATCTTGTCTAAAAATTGATAGTAAGTGACACTACTATATGATCTAACAAGTATGACACTCACCTTTTTTCTGGGTCTTCTACTCGGTGTTTTTTGTGGTGTGTTCGCCGTATTGATTATCCCTTAAATGAGAAAAAGTTCTTCCGATATCTTCATTTGAAACAGAATCGTGATTCTCATGGTTTTTTGGAAAACTTCAAACTGAAGGGTTTAAAACCTTGATGGAAAGTAAGAAAGGATATCGTAAAAAAAATTTAAACGAAAAGGTGTACTGACCTCCCTCTAGTGATGGCCCACCGGCGGCGTCCTTACTCCCGTCACTAAATGGCAACTTGAGATTCAATCGAACCACTATGGCCCAAATTCAAGTAAGAGTACACCTTACATTTCCAGCGGAACAGACTGTGCTCGAAGGGAACGAGATGAGGTTGATTTTCGCGACGATGAAAGGGTGACATCCTAAAGAAGCTTTCAGTTCTCCGATGTTAGACATACTGCTATTCAAATCAATTCAAAGAGAGTAACACATAATGTACCTTCATGGTGGCATCTTCTGACACAGCACCCATCGAAGAACCGTCCTCATTTTTCGATGCAGTTCGTCGAGTACATACCATTCCCTTCAATAAATATGTAGCAAAGTAAATTCAGTAGAGTAAACGGTTCGATTGACTACACTCTACATACACATGAAACTCATAACTCCAAGGTGAAGGATATTTATATCCCCTTTGACAAATATAATTGGAAATGCAATTGCATTGGTAAAAACGACACGCCAATAACCACAGGTCACGCCCGCCAGACTGATCCACAAGCCGCACGCTTCACGTATGGCGCATCGTTGACGACAATTGCGAACATTTAAAACAATGCCATACAAAGATTGATCGAAAAAAATTTTCATTGGGCCCTTAGCGAATTTGGAGGGGGATGTTTCGAACTTCTGAACAGAGTGAAATGAACTCTACTATGGCGTAGTTTACATACTGTGCATGACAGTGATTTGAGATCACATGGATGAAAACAGGGGAAAGCAATCTCAGATACACTGTCAACCTATGACATTTCACTTTAGTGCGTTCCGAAGAATGAGATGTGTGGAAAGACCCCTTCACAAGACTCTTGATTACCAAAGCCGCACTTTTATATACAACTTGGGGCTATCGCAATAAGGGGAGGGGAGGGGGCATCATGTAAAAGTTTGTACACCTAGACGTCTATGTGGGATTTCCGGGGATCACTTTGTATACTCAAGCGTACATTTCTGCCTAAACCTCATTAGAGGAGTGAAAGGGTCCCTCCCTTTCTAGGCTCAGGGAAAAAAGCGTTCATAGTCGGTTGTCCCCCCCCCCCCTCATTGCGATAGCACTTGCAAGTTTTCCAACAACCGATAACATTTTTTGGCTCTCTCCCTCATCCCGCAGACCCATCTACCCGCATTTCCGTGTGTCAAAAAATGAAAACACATTGCCCAGTACATTTAACAGTACACCATATTGTGGAACGTGGCAGGGGTGTGGGGCAAAAATAGTTTATATAGCAATTAATTTTTTAAATTCCCAAATCATAAAATCCACAGCACCTGGCTCACGATCTTCCCAGAAACATTTTGTTTACCGTTGCCCACTTTGTTTTTATTTTGCACAAATGGCGTTTATGCGTTGATCGTTGACCGGAGCCCCCACCGTGACACCTTAGCATGCTTGTTTCTTTTTGGGTGAAAGCATTCGAAACATCCTTCTCATGATCTTCTAGTGGCTTATCAATGGACACCGTTAGATTTAAAGCGATTTTTTTCAAGCGATTATGAAAACTCGTCAAGCCGAGGGTTAGCTCCTTTCAGCCGCACTGGCTAAATATTAGCCGTAGAATGTAGCCGTAGGAGTATCAAACACTGTAGTCCAAAAAACGAAAAATAAGCAATTTGAAGCGCTCCGTTGAGAACTGCGTCACAGCCGTGGTGCGAGCGGCAGTTTTTGGCAAAGTGCCATTACTTCGCTCTTTCATTTACTCTATTGCTTGTATTGCTTTTCTCTATAAGAATAATATTGTAGTATTTCCTATCCAAACTTCTAATGATGAAGATGATAAAGTCTTGACCTTGCTTGCAATAGGAATGTTTGGCTGCTGATACCGCTTTGATTTTTGGTTTCTTGTACGAAATTCGTTGCCTTTGTGCCTTTGAATATAATGGCAGGACTGCTAATAAATTGAAATACATTACTGGCTTAATAAGTGTTCAAAATATGTCCGGGCCGTGACGAAACCCAAAAATTTGCAATCCAACCAAGCTATGAGGTGGCCGCTCTTATGGTTTTTTTGCTTGTTAGAATAAGTTTTGCTATAATTCTGATGCCTAAGTGTCGAACAAATCACGACATGCTTGCTTCGTAGTTCATTTTTGTAATTTTTTCAAGCGCTGTAAATTTGTCGCGCCTATATCACTGTCTGTTTTTCGTGAAATCTATTACAATTTTTGCGAATCAGTAATGTTTTGATAGTAGCGTGCCATAGTATTTTCACTAGTAGCGTACCGTAGTGTTTTTTTTGTTTGTCTATCGTTCTTCCATGTATATCTTACGATCTCATTTTTTCGCTTGTAGCCCTTGACGCCATGATTCAGATATGTACTCAGCCAACCGAACACATCGTGCAGAAACGAGAAATCGAACTAAAGACGAATTGCGGAAAGTCATTAGTTCTATAGAAAAAGTGCGGAAATGGGAGAAAAAATGGGTGCTAATCAAGGATACTGCCATTAAAATACAGAAATGGGTTCCTGGTATGTCAATTCGTCTTTCATATTTTTTATTCGCTTCACACAGTTGATATTGGACGATGGAGGGGAATGCTCATCACAATTTTATTGATACTATCATAAAAATTATGTTTTCTCACAGGATTCACTAGGGCCGCAGTTATACCATGCAACATTTCGCTTGGGTCGCCATCAGGCTCCGCGATTTTGCGTCTTTGAGACTTTGCATTTTTGCGATTTTGCGACGTCGCACTTTCGCTCGTTATACTGTGACCTTGAGATTGTGGAATGCCGTAACTTCGCGTGCGGAGCCACGGCACCTCAAAATCACAGAATTGCAAAATCGCAAGGTCTGACAGTGGCCTTACGATTCGAGTGGAGAATAGATACTATCGACCCAGCAATTTTGCATTTCATAGAATTGCACAATCACGGTAATGTTTTGTCGATACGTACGTAATTATCGTGATATGATATGCATCTATTACTACACGAATTTGAAGCTGATTGTATTTTGCTTACAAGATGTTATTGTGACCTTGGGGTATAAATTGGATCATGTTGCTTACAAATGTCAATCCTGTTTATTCGTGGGCTTTCTGAGCAGGTTCACTCCAGTCCACATTCTTCCGTTTTTTTTGAGTGGTGATAGTGATGTAGTAGATAAAAGTAGTAATAGTGTGATTATATATGGGTGCACGAAGGCATTGAATTAGGAGAAGATCGTGTGAGACCGCCATCAGGCTTCACGTTTTTGCGACGTCGTTCTGTCGCACGCGATACTGCGACCGTGAGGCCGCGGTCATACTCTGCGTGTCTGCGTTAGTTGACGCCGGCACCGGCGTCAACTCACGCAAGTGCCTGCGTGAGTTGACGCCGGTGCCGGCGTCAACTAACGCAGACACGCAGAGTATGACCGCGGCCTGAGATCTTGCATTACCGCAACCTACGTGCGGAGTCGCGACACCACAAAATCGCGAACTCGGACGGCGGCTTAGGCTTTCCACCTCTGAAGCCAGGAGTGGTTTTGAAGATTTCGAGCAGTGGAGGAGGAACCAGCTCCAACCTGAAACCTGTTCTCGGTATGATTCTTCTTTTTATAGTGACCGCACAGATGAATATTCCACCTCCTAAAATCACAAAGCCTGCTATAGATGAGGATGCCAGCAATACTATACAATCTACAGAAGAAAATTCACAAGGTTAGCTCTATCCATATAGAAAAAATCGTTCGATGATTTCCATTTCGTTGGTTTTAAATAATGTATGTGATTACAGATTCGGCTACCGCACCAAACGCTCCTCGACTCGCTCGATTCGGTGCCAATATCAACGATGATTCCAACACAGGGTTTTCTGAGGCTGCCTTTGATTCTGATTCCAATCAAACATTCGAACCACAAAATTATCAACCAAGTACCGAACACGGCTCAACGGATTTCAGCGCTATGCGCGATGCTGAGATGGGTCATTAATGTCTTTTTTTCTATCGGCCTACCTTTGATCTCTGTGAATTTGCTGATTGCTCGTTTCATGTTGTACAGCCATCGTTTATTCATAATAATAACAATCAATAAAAATAACAGCGGCCAGAAACCGATATGTACAAGTGAGGATACTTTGAAGAATAGGTGACACAAGTAACAAGGGATGCTTGCAGCAGATAATCGGGAAAGAGCCTAATAAGCAGAAGATTTTGTAACAGGAAAGAAGGAAAAACTGGGAAACAACGAGGAGAGATACCACGAAATTCAGTAGTCTACCAGTAGTGCCTTCTCATCACTTTACGAATGAGCAGCAAATCGGTCGCCTTCGTTGAGTCAGTACCTAACAAGGCAGTTACTTAGTTTTAGAAGGCTTAGTGCGTAGACAGTATAAATAGTTCATATGATATGAAGTGGTAGATGAATACGGGTCGCTAAATTTTCGAGATTTTGTGCCGCCAAAGAACCCGAATAAAGTCGTTGAAAAACAGTTATAAGAGATTGATTTTTTTCCATAATTCCGGAATGAAATCGGTAACGAAAGCATACGTTTTGGAGAAGGCAGTACAACAGTTGAAGCAGAGTTACGAATGAAAGTACAGTAAAGACACTGAAATCACAATCGGAATGAAAAAGACGGATGCGGCATTGATTTGTGGAGATGCAAAAGCAGTGGGTTCAATGTGTTTTGTGCAGAACGACCAGTATTTGGAGATCGTGACCGGATACCCTTTGGATACCGGTAATCGATAATCGGTTGTATTCATGCGGTAGACCAAATCGCCTTGCACGAAATATAATTCTGGAACGAAACAGAAAAGTTCATCTTAATATGGCAAATAATATGACAAATATGGCAATATCCGTTGCAAGCAGTCGCGTCGCGGTTCCTGTAGCATACGGGATTTGTTGGATGCACCATTAAGCAAAAAAAAAACTTAGCAGCATACAAAAAGAAATACGCGTGCGATTTGTGTATTGTGATCGGTTGCTATGGTGTGGTGTCCCACGTTCGATCGAAATCCCCTCATATTGCCTTTCAAAACGTATGGGGCGCAGGTAGCGGCTACTCACGTTACGCCGCGTTCAGATCTCACGCGGAGAATTCCCGGCAAGCGAATGCGGTGTGCAGCGCAATTTTGAAAAATCACATCGCGGCAAGCTGTGCGCGACACTTGTGCATGGGGGAGGGGGGGGGGGGGATAAGGAAGCATTCACACTTTGCGGTGCTGGCGGCAGAGCGTGGCTGCGTGTCTCTGCGTTTCCGTCTTTGCCACCTTGTCTCGTTGCCTGCGTCGTCTCTGCACCTCCCCCGTGCCACTGCTTCTTTGTCTGTAGACGCAGCCACGCCCTGCCGCCGCATAGTATGAACGCGGCCTGAGTCATTTGCCCTGTTCCCGCGGAAGTAGGCCGCGCGCGGCACGCCGTGAACTTTTGCTACGTCGGTCGCTCCTACATATCTACTAAAACAGGCTATCTATTTACAACACGAATCCTAGGTCATCTTTCGTCCTCTCAGCGGCTTACAGTTCTAGCTCTGGAAATCAACTTTGAACTAATTTTGTGTGGGCTGAGCCAAACGTTAGCGCGTGTGTGTGTAGTGTTATGTCGAATTTTTGTTTTGCGACATCGCACTCACTCGTGGACAACTTGCCACGGTCGGTTGAAATTCCGCTCAGGACGCAAGCGTCTGATACTATGGAGGTCGTTCAAGGAATAGCTGTTCATCTCATTATTATCCAAAAACAATAACTTTTGTGCCCTGAAAAGACTAAATAGTATCATAAAAAGTTAAAGAAACGATAGCATTCCATAATTACAATACTAATTGAAAAGTAATTAATTCGGGCGTAAAACTCTAAAGGGAGTGTTGCAATGTGCGTAATTACACGCGAAGAAATCCGCGGCGCGCTCACCGCCGCGCGAAAATTCGACTTAAGTCTACACACCCTGAGCGCGTAGCGGTGACACAAAGTGATCGCGCATGATGGCATTTATGTACGACACTGTATCATTGTTTGCGGGAACGTGTATGTTCCAGCAATCTATGAACAATATTGCAATAACCTTTATCACGGCTGAAAGCTGCTGTAGCGTCCTGAGGTACGTGCTTCCAATTCAAGCTTATTCGGCGTGCATATGAATCTTCGACTCGTCCAGACTTCACGTCTAGTTTCCAATAATCACGTTCCGCCCAGAAATAGGTTGCTGGAGGACTGAAAAATTCTCAACACAATAAGGATCATGAAAAATACCCCAGTTTCAAGATTGTCATATATCGTAAAAAGCTAAAATCCCGAAACGCACTCAAAATAATGCCACTGATAAGCGAGACGGATTCGTTCGAGGTTCTCAGGTAGTCCTAAATGACTCAACGGCCGTGGACCAGTCAGGAGGCGCCGTTCAGAGTATATCCAGTAGCGATCACCTTGAACGCGTTTGTTGGTTGGACTTACGCGAACATCAAAGAAAATCAAAAATGAGCAATTATTCAATTAATGCGGAGAAATATGGCCAACTTTATTATTTTCGTCTCATAGACCTTATACCAACATTTAGTAATCACTCTATCAGTCATGTCCATTGTTACCATTAGAAAATCACATTCGATTATGGGTTTGACAGTTCCACCGTTGGACACGATGATCTAACAATGGAGAAAAACAAAAAAGGACGAACAAAATAAAAGGACGATAATCTTGGACATGCCACTCCGTTATTCTCGTTGATTCTGGCAATGGAGGTATTTTCTGGTTCGTGTATCACTCCCGTATTGATTGGTGTCACGCCCAACAGTGATCCCTAGCGGTCATCCGCACCACTCGACACGCTTGGAAGTGGAGCATTGCAGGCATAGAGCCTTCTTCATTTGCTTCAAATGCGCCAATGGCGCAAGTACCCCTATGGTTAACATATTTCGTCTCCTGGACGTCACACTGTCCTGGCCACCGTCTTTGACTTTAAGTGAACGATAATTATTTCGTGCAAATTCACCTATTTTCGTGCTAATCCACCTACACTTTCTTATTTTTATTCATTTTTGGTTTTTATTGACATTTGCGAACTTAGCGTACCGGAAAATATCCATATTTGTCCTTGTATTTCCACTGCAGCGTCGATTTTGTCAGGTAATCCAGGGAAAACATCAGATATTAAATTCGGACCATAGATCCCTCGACCGTCGTTCACAACTCGCCAGAGCCATTTACCCTGGAGATTATCTTTTTATTACATTGTTCCGCGTCTTCTGTATCACGGTAGATGTGGGCCAGCAAAGGGCGCCGCTAGCACTCACATGGTCATTGATCGGGTCGTGTTGCAGTCAATCAAACCCTGCACTCCATCGTGATTTGGTAATTTTCATCAAACATAATACCTATTATAAGCAGAATACAGTTTCTGCTAGCTATCCTGCCAAAATTGAGTTTATATCGTTATACCGCATTCATACTTTGCGGCACCGACGCCAGAGGGTACATGATTTGACCGCCGTCGATCGAAGCTGGTGCAGGTGCCGTAAAGTATAAATACGACTTCAGGTCTAATTTTGGGCGCGCGACGATCTGCGTGACGAACGTGAGTTGTTTGTTTTTACGTATGAATGCGTACATCGATCTATTGTTATTTGTGATCATCTTTCTTTAAAGGGCTTCACCACATTAGCCCATGGCGTTTAGATGGGAATCCCAGTCAGCTGCAGTAACTCGCGCTGGAGACCTTGCGATACGAAATCTTGATCTAACGATATACACCCGCCGAAATTGAAACAACCAAGAGCGCGGATGCGTAGCGACAGCCTTTATTAGCACAAGTTGAACTAATACCCACTGCTGTTATATATTAGCCATGACCCTCGCTGATGAATAAGGACTGACTCACCTTGAACACAATGAATTCTCCACGGAACGTTGTGATTGCGTCTGCTTCTGATGTGCATGGATGTGGCCTGAAACCTGCTGATAACTGAACCAGTTACAGGGAGAAGGGGCTTATCATCAGAACTTCGGTCGCTTAGTCGTAGTGGTAAAAGGACTTTCTTATACGCTTCTCATCGCTGTGTATGGTATTCATGCTTTGTTTCAGTCGTCATGCATCTCGTACGACGGCTGCTGTTCGCGCTTTGGTTCAAATATTTTACTCGATCACGTGGCAGTTTGTTCAAAATATGATTATATGAAATAAAACAATGCATACTCTTTATCCTCCTCATGTTCATCCTTATCGTGCTCATTTTCGCTGCGTTCCTTAATGAAAGTCTCATCACTCGCTCGGATGCTGTTAATTAATTTACTCCTTTCAGCACTCCTTTCTCCTCCCGGCGGACCTAAAAAAAAACTGCTGACAAAAAAGTAGGAAACAACATCGAAAATGTGTAAAAAAACGCTTGCGATTGGTTGATTACTGGCAAAGAGGGTCTTCGTGGACATGCCAACAAATAAGCAGTTACTGTAGAAATACCTAATTCGATTGTATCTTCTACTTAGCTTACTGTGGGCGATCTCCACAGTAGCAGGTTTCAAGGTGAAAAATAGATACCGTAGCAAGGAAAAGAGGTCAAACATCAGAATGTCAATGTATCAGCCATTCTTCATTGAGCTAAGTGATGCCAAATATGGATAAAATCAGCATCCCTACTATAAAACGCTTTGCCTGTCTGTACGTCCGTCCGTCCTTCTGTCACGAAATTAGGTGTTATGCAAAAAACGACTTGTGGAGATGGGAACAAGTGTGTATGAGTAGGGCATGGGACAAGAAATAAAGACCACACGTGGACCATGTTAGGCTCCGCACACGATGGGCGGAGCGTGCACTGGAATGTTCCGTTTTCAGACGAAAATTGTTAACTGGGTCCGAATGTGATCCAAACGTGTGAAGAAGATGGATTTGGTCAGCGATGAGTGAAGGTCACATGTTGCAATAGCTTACTATGGGCTACATATAAAGTTTCATGCTAAAATCATGAATCCGGCTGATACTTAGGTCCTCAAGCGACTCCTACGGGAGGCCATCCGGGTGGGAGCAGCCACGGAGGCTCCAGAAGTGAAGAGGCCGCTGTCACGTGATCAGGAACGTCGAGCAGCAAGCAAACCACATTGGACGCGACAAACTGGACCGCACCCTTCCCGCCGTCAACTGTCAAAAGGTTGCTCGGCGGGAATTCAAACAGATTGGTCTTCTTTTAGTTTTTCGATTTCTTATTTGGAACTGAAGAAATTCTTAGTTCTTTTCGTGTTTCTATTCATGTAATGGGTCCCGATTTCGGAAGGAATCAGGATCATGAGTCATCTAAGAAGATTCCTTCAAAAGTACTGCAAATGATTCAGTACGTACCGTAAAGGCTCTGAATGATATAGATATCTTGTCGGGTGAATTGTTGCCCTTCGACAAGTATTGGATACATGACACTGTTCACATCACCAACATGTGGCAATCCGAGAGCATGACCAATCTCATGAATTGCAGTCGCATGCAGTAAAGCAGCTAAAACATTTGAAACCGTGAACAACATCGATTTGAAATACAATGGGTCAAGGTATTGGGCCATTCCATAAGTAATGCCGCTTTTTTTCAAGGAAAAATTTTCTTATAGTATCAAAAGTTTGTGCAGCATTTTATATGTATATCATCCGAAAGTTTATGTGCTTTACAAAGAGGTACTTACAATTTTTGGGTGTTCAAGAAAGAAGCCGATTTCCAGGTTAGTGAAGTGGTAGATCTAGTCGACCAAATTGACGAAGCCGGCAATTAAACAAAACGCTATACTCTTGAGGAAAATCAACCAAACATGTGTCTCGTACTTAGTTTCGACCTGTTCTGCAAGTTCCACCAACTGCTTGATCGATGATTGAGAAGTCGTGTCACTTCTCCTCTAAATTTCTTTTTTCCAAAAGTACTGACGTTTATTTCAAACAAACTTACCACCTCTTAAAGATAGTGATAGGGGAAATGGGGGTAATGGGAACTCCTAAAGAGGGTCATGCAAATGAAAGCTAAGGGCCTAAATAGACTATATGCGGCGAAATTTCCGGTAAGAAAGAGTGCCTTCGGGCTTTATAAAAGCCGTCTTCTTCAACGCTACTACTTTTCTTATGGCAGTCCGTCCCCTTTTTCAGGGCGACCAGCCCCTTTAGAGGTTAGACGGTGGGAAGGGGGTATAATTTCGCGGGTGTTGACCGTTTCATTCGCTATTTCTTCTCTTCCGTGAAGCACCTCGACCTTCATATTTAATGGTTCATCCATATTCAGCCCGAATTACCCCTATCACTGCCTTCAATCTGTCCAACATTGCCTTACAAGCTTTCGAGAGGACTTTTCTGCTTGAACGAGGTTATGTTCCACAATGATTTTGAGTGTTATTCACTCTGAATTTTTGAACCACGTAATAGAGGTCCAGTTCACGTTATTTCACATTTTTTTTCAAAAGAAAAATAAGAAATTCGGTCAATAATGCATTCTTGTCCCTCCTCACTACACATTCTCAACGGTTCACAACTCTGTCAATGGACTAGTTGAAAATTTTTTTTTTGCCTCGACTCAAGAAATTATCAAAATCAACGAGCTGTGGCGGAAAAACCAAATTGAAATAAGAGTGACACGACCTCTCGATCAACCACTTATCGGACAGCGGGTCGAGACGGAGTAAGAGACATATGAATGTTTCAAAAAGCGGAATATAGTTTTAATTGAGGTGCTGGTGTGGTCAATTTTTGCCGACTAAGCCTACCATTATCAGTCTGAAAATCGGTCCCATTCTAAAACACCCAAAAATTGTACATACACATTCCTTTGTGGAACAGATATATCTCTTTCAGATGATACATAAAATGCTGCGCAAACTTGTGATATTATAGGGAGCTTTCTTTCTCGAAAAAAAGAGCGACATTACCTTGAAATGACCCAGTACTACAGTCACGAATCAACAGGAACTAACGAGTCCATGGCACGTCGTCATTGAAATGAATGTCGCCGATGACATGCGAAGGATCTTCGTCGGGTTCGAAAGATACACCGCGTGGACGGAAGGCATGTGCAAGCACTAGTGACGTGAACGGGTACTCACACTGATGTGATCCGACCTGAAAATTGTACCTTAACGGAATCTTCGACGCAAATTCTATGATTCTAATTCCTCTTAGTTCCTAATTCCACTATACTAGATACAGTACACAAACAGAAACAAAAATCGGAAATTTTTTGTTCCTATGCAGAAATCGAAAAAGTGGAACAGGAGCAATTCATCTGAATCCCCGTCGAGCGACATTTGGACAGCCGTCGGCTGCAAGAAGGCAATTCAACGTTGAACTGCTTCTCACTCTGCGTCCCTGACCACGTGACCGTGACGTCTTCGCTCCCAGAGCCCCCGTGGCTGCTCCCACTCGGACGGCCCAGACTGGAAATCACTTGAAAAGCGCTATCTCAACCAGATTCTTGTCTTTTGCGTGAAACTTCGCAAGCGATCCTCAGTAAGTAAATACAAAAGTGAACTGATTTCCACGAAGATTTTCTTTACTGTTCATTTTCTTTACGAAGAACTGTTCGTTACTTACCAGCACAAACTTACACAGAACGAAATTCGGAATTTTTCGACAGGAAACTAAGCGAATGGACCGGACTCCTTGAATATCTGTTGAAAAGTGGATAGTGAAATAATGTCATCTGGGCCCCTATCACATAGCTTTGAAATCAATCTGATTTACAGCCAGAATAAAATTCAAGCATATTTCCAATAGAGCAAAAAATCGTTCCGACAGGTTCATTAGGCAATGCTGAACGAGGATTTCGAAAGGAAATATTGCATTTTTGATCAAACGCTAGACTTAGAAAAAGAACGATGAGAGTACTCGATCAATCAATTATTGAAATTTGTAGAAAAGATCGAGACCAAGTAAGGAACACGTGACTGCTCGATCTTCCAAAGCTGATGATTGTCTTCTAAGCTATTCCCGGTCTAGTCAATTTTTGTCAACTGGACCCACCACTTCGCCAGCCTTAAAATCGGCCCCATTCTAACATATAGAAATACGAATGATTTATAAAATACCGCACAAACTTGTGATTTTATAGGAATTTTTTGTTTGAAAAGACAAAATGGATGGCTCAGCTGCCTTCCCTATGTAGAACATCGTTGGTGGAAAGAGCCAATATCAACGGAATCTCTTCTCCATTATTTACCTATTTGCGCTTACTACTATTCAAATCAATGAGATACCAGTGACTTCGGTGCACATTTCACATTTCAAAGCTATATCCGTCCAAGTTTGGGAAAAAGCGGTATAATTTCGGCGTTATCATTCGAATACATACACGTTATATCCAGTGCATATATTATACTGTGTTCGATTACACAGAAGTTGGCCTAAGTACTACGTTTCACCAGTCTATAAGCTTGCCTTTTCCCATCCGTCCCCTGCCGAGATGGATGGCTCAGCTGCCTTCCCTATGTAGAACCGAGTCATCTCATCTGACAGCATACACAGGGTCTTTTTGTGAGCAGATACAAAATCCATTTTGACATGAGATTCGGTCAAACAATACGTTGCGTCCTACTATACAGACGCTTAGTCACTTTCGAAGGACGGTGGGACGAGCGATGGTCTCACGTGTCAGGAACATCTTTTACAACTGTAAAATACACAGTATACGGCTGCGGTCATACTTTGCGATGCCGGCGGAAGGCGTGGCTTCTTGCCTCTGCGTCTCATCTTGTGCCACCATGTATCGTTGCCTGCGTCGTCTCTGAACCACTCCCGTGCCATTCAGTCTCACTGTCTGTGAACGCAGCCACACCCTGCCGGTGCAAAGTATGAACGCGGCTAAGCCTTGGTACAACCCACACTTCTTAGCTTAAAATAATTTATCCGTATCGTGTCCCACCTGTGCTGTATTGTTCAGGTTATGCTGGAACAATGATCTACAGGCAAGGCTCATGGAATGCCCCCGCCTACAAGTAGCGCACAGCAAGTTAACAACGCATTTCGGTTATATTTATGTTTCTTGTGCTCCGTCGTCGATTTTTGAGGGCTATAAAGAGAACTTCCGAGCAAGGAGGCTGACTGGATTGTGGTCGTTGATGGTATTCACCTGCTGCTTGTGTTTAACTATTTTTTTTTTTTTTGTAAAACACTCCTGAAAAGATTGCCGACATGTCACTGATGAATGTATTTTACCCTAGTTGTAACATTCCCCGGACTGAGGATAGTTTTACAGCAGGCCAGTGCGGACAACCTCAAATTCGCCCGAGTACCGGAGTACAAGAGTTTTTGCTTTGTAATTTTCCTCCTTACCAGATCAGACTACTTCCCTAAAGTTAATTGCAACAGCATCAACATTGTTGTAGGAAATTGCTGTTAATGTTTATTAGTAAAGAGCTTTGAGGCTTTATCATGCTTTTGGGCAGCTGTCACATGTTTGTGGGCACAAACCTCTCACGTTTTTGCCAAGAATATCATCATTACAATACTTCTTGTAGCTACCCGAGCACAGACTGGGAATCATGTCTTGGCAACTCTGAAACAATTTCGTTGTGATTTATGTGATGAATTTGCAGCGACGACTATTTCCTAGGATCTCACGTATGATCTACTACTACATGAGCAAATGTCACCTGGGAAATTACTCCTTCTCGAGTGAAGACATTGACAGCAATTAAAGCGATGAGCACGTAAAAGAGCATCCTTGCTTTTGCTGCAAGACTGTGGCTCCGACAACATCCATCACTTATATACAGCAGCAAACGTGCTGCTTAGTAAGGACGAGGCTAATCGTCGCATCTGTTTGTTAGACCTCAGAATAGAGCAAATAGAAAGTATCGTTATTTCGTGCACTGTCGAAAATCAACAATTAGGGCACATGGAACAATGCGTCCATCCCGACTTTCCCATTGCTCCGGATGTGCGATAATGACGGCCTCTAGAAGCAGTGCATGTCTGTTCTGTGCATGTCGATAGCTACGAGCTCATGTATTGCTGCTCAGTACAAAGTGTGCTTATCGATCGGTTGACGACCTTTTTAGATATCATTCCATCTGTCCGAAAACCTCTACAAGGAGATGGTCATCGAATTTTCCAGAAAAGAGACGTCTTCTTTTTCCATTTCAAACAACAATGCACATTTTGGGGACTTCTCGACCCATGCGTGCCCCTGTTTCACACCCCGCTTTATCGAGAATGGTGAAGTTGCGTTCCGAAATGATTGGTGAATGCGGGAGAAACTCGGAAATCATGTGTGACTCGACCCAACATAAATAGCAACGTCACCTTCGAAAGTGGAGATGACAATTAGAGAAATACATTAGATAAGGGCGGAAGTCGTGTAGTAGTAAAGAGTGCCCTGCTGCATCCACATTCCAGTAGTGGAATCCTCGATCGATGTCTCCCCAGGATCACCTACAGTTTCCCCAGCGCCACGTAATCGGCACCAAACTGATATGCTTGTGAGCTGACTCCCACTGAGCAGCAATACATGCACTGCTGCAATTAGTTTTCCAAGGAGTATAAGCGTCTTACTTCTAAAAGCATTTTCCTCACTTAAAGGAATCGTCCACGGAAAATGAGTTTTTGTGTTACCCATATATTTATGTTGTATTTGCCTAATGTTGGCCTCATGCAAAATTTCACGCGAAAAAATGTGAATCTGGCTGAGATACAGCACCACAAAGTGCGGTCCCAGTGGGCGGGGCCTCCGTGTAAAAGCCTCGTCCTGTCTTCCGCAGCCGTTGGGAACGGAGAGTGGGACTGTTTACGTAACCTTCTGTTCCTACAATGCGTCTCCGACCACGGCGGACGCGGTACGAGGCTTTTACACAGAGGCCCCGCCCACTGGGACCGCACTTTGTGGTGCTGTATCTCAGCCAGATTCACATTTTTTCGCGTGAAATTTTGCATGAGGCCAACATTAGGCAAATACAACATAAATATATGGGTAACACAAAAACTCATTTTCCGTGGACGATTCCTTTAAGTGTCATGTAAGAGCTGAAGCTCATCGAAATATCTTAACATCGAAGAACCTAAAAATCCTGGAGAATTGATACGCGTGCCATTATCCATCGACATGTACAGGACAGACATGCACTGCTTCTAGAGGCCGTCATTATCGCACTTCCGAAGCAATGGGAAAGTCGGGATGGATGCATTGTTCCATGTGCCCTAATTGTTGATTTTCGACAGTGCACGAAATAACGATACTTTCTATTTGCTCTATTCTGAGGTCTAACAAACAGATGCGACGATTAGCCTCGTCCTTACTAAGCAGCACGTTTGCTGCTGTATATAAGTGATGGATGTTGTCGGAGCCACAGTCTTGCAGCAAAAGCAAGGATGCTCTTTTACGTGCTCATCGCTTTTATTGCTCTCAATGTCTTCACTCGAGAAGGAGTAATGGCCCAGGTGACATTTGCTCATGTAGTAGTAGATCATACGTGAGATCCTAGGAAATAGTCGTCGCTGCAAATTCATCACATAAATCACAACGAAATCGTTTCAGAGTTGCCAAGACATGATTCCCAGTCTGTGCTCGGGTAGCTACAAGAAGTATTGTAATGATGATATTCTTGGCAAAAACGTGAGAGGTTTGTGCCCACAAACATGTGACAGCTGCCCAAAAGCATGATAAAGCCTCAAAGTTCTTTACTAATAAACATTAACAGCGATTTCCTACAACAATGTTGATGCTGTTGCAATTAACTTTAGGGAAGTAGTCTGATCTGGTAAGGAGGAAAATTGCAAAGCAAAAACTCTTGTACTCCGGTACTCGGGCGAATTTGAGGTTGTCCGCACTGGCCTGCTGTAAAACTATCCTCAGTCCGGGGAATGTTACAACTAGGGTAAAAATATTCATCAGTGACATGGTGGCAATCTTTTCAGGAGTGATAAGGCTTCTTCTGTCATGCCAACGAGGTTGTTAGGAGGAATATTTATTGATGGCCTGACGTTTCGTCCAGATGGTCTTCCTCAAAAGCCTAAACGTGGCTCATGATCTACGATTTTGTTCAACATACCGTCAAAATCCCCCTCCAGCGGTTCTGACAAAGATCTAGGAAAACACCGAAGTAACCCTGTACGTCGGAAACAAAGTCAACCTGTGACTGGAAAGATCCATTTCTGCACTTGCACCCAAATGGCTTGTTTTGCCAACAGCAATACAAGCAAAAAGGCGGATGCAAAGCAAAGTTAGGGATTCAAAGATCATCCAAAGCGACCTATAGCAGTTGGTAACAGCGACCTATAGCAGTTGGTAGCAGCGTTCATACTTTACGCAGGCAGGGCGTGGCTGCGTTCAAAGGCAACAAGGCAGAGTGGCACGTTGGAGATGCAGAGACGACGCAGACAACAAGACGTTGCAGGAATGAAAGAGGCCCAGGCGGAGACGCAGAGATACGCAGTCACGCCTTGCCGTCGGCACCGCAAAGTACGACCGTGGCCTAAGAAATATGCTGTTGCGCAGGTATGAAAACCCTTTGATTCAATGGTGGCAACTGCCGCCGCCTGCGTTGAAAGTGTGAACTGTGCGCGAGTCTTTCCTTAAGAAGGAGGAGGTGGCATTACTCTCTTGATAGACTTCTTCCGTCGAACACCAATATGCTCAAAGTGAACTTTCTGTTGGATATTTTTGTCTGGCTGAAGAGCTCGATGCTGCTGTCACTAATGTAGACCACTGCCTTGGCCTTCTCTTGGGTCGATAAAATATGATTTAATAACGATAAACGTATATGCTCCGTAAAAACCCAACTCAAGGAGTGTGAATCGCCTAGCAGGATACCGAAAACTGGTGATTATCGTCCATACACCGCTCGTGGCGACACTTCCGACGATGCGGTCGCCGCCAATGCCCCGTTCTGAGACGCGCAAAATAGAGAGAGCGCTACAGAAATGAAAGACATCTATGGCTTCCACAGGAAATAACTTCTGACAAACTTGTTTTCTAGACTACTGTGTTCATATTTTTCATTGTGATTATGGAAAAGGATACTGTACATAGATGTGAGAAGTGGAAAGTCTCACAGAGTTGGTGCTCCCACACGTCATAGTGCCATGACGTTCGTTTAAGTAGATTTTCTGAGGATAAACTAAAAGTTCAAATAATCACAAATACTCCTCTTTTCTGCTTCTCTTCCTCATGTCTTTCCAAATCTTCATCGATAAAGTCTTGCCAAAGGAGAAACTCGCGATTCGAAAGCCACTGCTCAAGAGGCGTGGTTTTTGAGAGAGTAGGGATCTTAAAGAATCGTCCACGGAAAAATGAGCTTTTCTGTTATCCTTATATTTATGTTGTATTTGCCTAGTAAGGGCCGCATGCAGAGATTCACGTGAAAAAGTGAGAATTTGGCTAAAATACAGCTCCCCAAATTCTTGGTCGGGTGGGCGGGGCCTCCGAGTCAAAGCCCGGTCTCCGCCGCGGTTGAGCACGGAGAGTGGAAGTGTTTACGTGACTTCCTGTTCCTACAGTGCATCTCCAACAGCGGCGAACGACGGAATGGGCACTTGCTCGTAGTCCCCGCCCACCCGGCCAAGACTTTGTGGTGCTGTATCTTGGCCGAATTCACATTTGTTTCGCGTGAAACTTTGCATGAGACTCACATTAGCTAAATACACTATAAACATATAGGTAGCATGAGAACTCATTTTTCCATGGAAGATTCCTTTAAATGATAAAGATTCAATCACCTTTCGTTCTTCAATCTTTGAAGCATTTTGAATAGTAAAATTTCAGACCTATGGAGTGGAGAGGGAACATGAGTAAAAAAAGGGAATCAGCGAGCTAGCAGCCGCTGAGGCACACGAAGCAAATCGAAAGTTTCACGTTGAACATAAAAAGTAATATTTGAGGCGCATTCCTGGGTAGGATTTTTATACAACTGTCTGATCATTTTCAAGGAGAACTGGAACACAAAAGTGTGGTCTCACTACAGTTTGTACACCGAAGCAACTGCTACTCCAACGGGATAGGAGACCGCGTGGAGTCTAGGTCCACTGAGAACAGGTGCCAAAACACTAAACATTTACAGAGGGCAGCTGTTCCAGTGGGCAATTGGCGGTCATCGTCGACCGTATCCATTAGACGAGGGAAACTTTTACTGACTTTAATGAGATTACGCTGGCAGAATTTATCGCCAACGCCATCTCTCAAGTAACACAAAGGAGTTCAGAACAAACTCATACCATCCACCTAAACCGTTCCCAGCTTGTCAATCGATGCTAGTTATTGTGAGTAACTTATGTGCTGATAAAGGGAAAGACCCTCCCCAGATGCGCCGTGTATTTGACGACTGAAAGCAGTAGAGACATTGGGGAGCACTTTGAGCTTATGGAATGAGATGCAGAGACTTATCTACTAATAACATATTGTTTATCAACCCCTAATTAAGTCTGCTATACATTACCAAATAACGGGATATGGATTAGTTGCATCGAATGGACGCGGACCACATTATGAGTGACCAATTCCGCTGCTATATAGTCTCTGTATTGGGTACACCAGTGAGGAAAAGCAGTGGAATTGATTACAAGCCTCCTGAAGTACGGTTCACAAGGTTAGACGGAAATCCTAAATTAATACTGACAAAGGAGGACTTTGAACGGAAATGAGTTATAGAGAATGACAGGTCCATTTTGAGTGGGTGCTCAGAGAGGCGTTGTTGGATCAAGCACACGCGGTCGTGACACTATTAGAATGTCCCATTAGTTTTCAATTTTTTTCATGACTGAAATTCACATTATTATTTTTCTGATACGCGAACCTGAAGCGAGTGTATAATACATATATTCGCTATACTGATACTTCACGGGAGCCCGTTTGTCCACCGTCTAGTCAGAGCCACATCTCCAGAACTCGATCGGCTTTGACCGTATCCGTTCTTTTATGATGTTCTTGCTACCATATCGATGCCAAAATCGTTTTGCCTCGGCCTTTTGTCGAAGAAATTCAGTGAAGGATGCATGGGTTCGGAGGCTCAATCCGCATTTGATTCCTCCCACTTTTTTGAAGAGGTCGTACGTGACGGAATGCTCTCCAACCAAAGATCCAGCTTGACCTAGCCTCCGGAATAATGATGAATAGACCTTCATCAGAGTTCATGAAATTCAGAAAACGACAATACCCAGTCTCCGCTAAGCTATTTGAAATATTTTAGATTTTTTGGCATTGCGCTATCGAACAGAGGACCACATTCATATCAAGCGCCGACGCAATGTTACTGCTTTCACAAGCAGGGAGGTAGAGTGGCATGGGGAAGGTGCAGAGACGACACAGGCAAAGAGGTAGGCTGGCATATGCGAAGACGCAGAGACACGTAGCCATGCCCTGCCGCCGGCAGCGCACAGTATGAACGTGGTCGAAGAAGCACCGCAACACTGGCACCGTGCCCATCTCATCACACTCACTGTGATAGCATAGCACATTAGAAACAACACCACGTGCTCCAATACCGTAACAGTGATGACGAAATCAATGACGTACCTTCCTGAATCATTTCCGAAATGACTTCTCATCGTGCCTATCCCGTCGTAAGTGCAATTCATGAGATAGGCAAAAATTACTGTGAGGGATCGTCTGTCATCCTAGCAACTGATGAAACGGAGCGCTATTCCCATAAAATAAGAGGAAACTTGATGTACACGGCTTCTAGTTTTCCTTATTTTTTGCCGTAATTGACTTATGTGATAAAGATCTGATCTTTCGGGAAAATCCTTCCGTCTCTCCCATGACGTTGGAGTATACACACTCAGTCGACTCCAACGAAAGGACAGGCGTCTGTTTAGTGGTGCCTTCTGCTGCCAGTACGGCCGCGTTCATACTTGGCAGTGCCGATGGCTGCGTCTCTGTGCGTTCTTTGTGCCATCCTGTCTCGTTGCCTGCGTCGTGTCTGCCACTCTGCCCCGCTGTCCATGAACGCAGCCACGCCCTGCCGGCGCAAAGTGTGAACGCAACCTACCCTTCTCCAGTAGAAAGCTCGAAGTCAAGCCTCGATGGATATTGTGTCTCGGTTTACTATTTCTCTTCGAGAAGCGTTCGCACAATAAAGACATAAAATTCTTCGAGGGAATACCCTGGCCCTGCACTAGTTGATGATACATTTCAGCCATACTACGTCTAGCCCGGAAATCTTAGAGGGCAACTGCTCTTCACAGGGACTCGGTCAGCCCCGCGCAGTTTTCAAGATCAAGAAGGCACTAAGTAAGCGTCAGAACTGTCTGCCTGCCGTCGGCTGCATCCAATGGGGCAGCGCCAATTCACAGCGCGATTAGCAAGACACTCGGCACGGTGACCTAGATGGGGAGTCTCTACGTATACGAACATCTGAGACGTCTATTATAAGCAGACAATGAGACGTAGTGTCTAGTGGCTATCATTGATCAGCGTCGTAGGCGTGAATTTGAAAAAAAAAATTCAAAAAGTAATCGTTTCTGCAGGCCCCGTTATAAAAAGTTATCCAACGGATTTTTTCAGCCATCATACTTTACACTACATCTGCTGTACGCTAAAAAAGAGGTATCAAATGAATTTCAAAACGATCATTACACAGCCAGAGTGGATCGGCAAGAGGATTTCGATTACATTTATAGCTCAAGACAAAAAGCTCAAATGAGGAATTCGAATGATCGGAGCTACGGAGTCCTGATATTACAATGATACTTCTTTGCCTTCGTTTTCCTTTCTATTATGGGATCGCTTGCTTTTTTTTGCCATTTTCATGGGTTTATAAACTGCCATTTCACGGGCATCGCAGTAGGGTAAGGAGAAAGTGGGAACTAGTAATACACATTTCCTAAAAATACAATCCGGTTCAGAAGAAGTGAGCGCTGCCACGCATCCGCTGAGGGAGCTGTGGCGAGGGCACTTCAACCTTTGCAACTGGATAATCTAGCCTCTCGTCCGTCTGCATCTAGCCCATCAGGTGGTGATGTTAAGGGGCGCGAAAGGATAAGAGTGAGAAGAGGGTCTATGGGTCACTATTTCTCTGATTTCTCGACGTTTTATCTCTTTCTTTCTCTACTATTACGAAGTCGAGTATTCCTTTTTTCATGTACTTAAATTTTTCACAAGATGACTAACTTACGCCTCGCGGTGACTTTGAAAAAAATCACAGTAATCGTGTTCTGTCGATGCAGGTGATCAGACTGCTAAGCGGAAAATAAAAAAGAAGTCGCTATCAAATGATGGATAGAGTGATTTCGGAGACTGTTGAATTTGGAGTTAGTTGGCTTTATCAAAGGTATATAAAGCATTTTCTATTGTAACTGAAATTTTAAAAGGACGTATCCAAAAGCACCCGCGGATCGACTGTTATACTGAACGGAAACTGTTAATACAATCGGACAAGATGTGTTCGCAAGTGATGCATTAGCCCAGGAGGTCAAACAATGCACGCATCTCAAGTATTTTCAGATTTCAATCAAGTCAAACTCCGATTTCGGAACTTCTCAACAGACCGTCATCCATGCCCCATAAACACTGAACAGAACTTAATCAATTGCATAGGCACATTCGCAGGTGTCTTTGGAAGCAAAGGGTGATCTTTCATGTTCTCCAAAAGTACTGCAATATCCTCAGCTACTTTTGTAGAATACTGGAAAAACAGTCCAACAAGGATATGACCGCATTTTTTACATTCCGAATGGTCCCCTCTCTTATCTGAAAAACCGGTACCCAGTGCTTGAAACGAGACTGTTTCACCGCTATAATCAACAAGACTTCATCGCGATCCTCAGACCGCTACCGTATTTTTGGAAAAACTGACTTCAAAGCAACTTACAATACCACTCAGCTGGCACTGAACCATTCATTGTTTTGATCATTACTATAAGTATTTAAATTCATTTTTTGAGTACATGAAGTATAAGTATCAATAAATTATTCGCACGGATTCTTTGGAGGACTGCAATTCCCTAAACATCCAAAATTTCTCAGAAACAAACCAAAGCGATCTGCACGTATTTCTTTTTTGGGTCAATGTAAATAAAGGGTGGCAAAGTGTAATACGACGCAGTATCCTAGTCTTACATCTGGGTAGGAGCTCCAGGAACGAATAAAATAATTCCTTACCAAAGACGCTTGAGCATTCCCCTCTCTAGCTTGAACAAGTTTTTTGCATTGGAACACATAACTTTGTTTTTTGATTATTATTTTAACAGCAGAAATTTCAGAAACATATCTGTCTAACCCCAAACTTCAGGTCCATAATCGGATTGTGAGATCGTCGAAATTCCAGATCGGCATGCTTCTGCCATTCGCTGAAAGCCCTGCCCAGAACTTCGTCTACTGAACCAGCCGAGAGACGACGTGACCATGCCGTAACTCTGAAAATTTCATAGAAATATTGATTCATTCAATTGATTTTCCACCTTCTATGCTTGCAGTTCTTATGGCCACGTGCAAATATGAGGGATGCACTCAGTAAGTCTGGTGCCAGGGGCTGTTGCTTGCCTGTCGACGGGAGGGCGACTTCTGTTTCGCATCTGGCCGAGTGGATTTCGACGCCGCTTTTGTCGTAAACTATGCTCGTATCGATTGGTAGCCAGAAACCGACTTTTGTCAACATATTCTGGAATGCTCAGAAGGACACCCAGTATAATTTGAATCATTTTTGTCAAGTTTCCTACGATTTGAGGAATCACACAATCATTTCTAGGCCACGATAACAGGTCAAAATGTGATAAAATGCGTGAGTGCATTTTAGCAAGCTAAAAATCCACAGAAAATGTTAACAAACCACCGAGTTAACCTCTGTAAATGACTCAGGGCTATGCCGCTGACGAGAAGATGCCACAGGATTCGATAGCTCGACTTACTCAAGGAGGTTGTGATGACAGTAAACATCGAACAACCGACTGAGCAAGTGGAGTTCACGGTCCCGAAGAGAAGACCAGCCGATGAGTGGTCGGCTAAGAGTTTACAGAAAGACGTGGAAAGAATGCGATAGGAGGCCAGCATAGGAGGTTGGCTCATCGTCCGCGAACAACGACGAGGAGGAGGTGGAGTGTGGTGGGAGCCGAGTGGGCGGCCGTCCTGGCCAGGCCGCAGCTTTGTCGGCCTGGACAGCCGCCACAGTACCCACGGAAATGGCTGAGAGATGCAGAGAAACAACAGTGGAGAGTGGTATACGTTGTAATGGGTCTTGGAATTTAAAAGAGCCCTACTGGGTGGTGACAGTTCCCAAACTTCCCGACATCGTCAAGAATCTTTTGGAGGCTTCAAATACAGCACGCTATTTACCACGGAAACTTTCAAGATTGATTTATAACTGTGGGAGTATGCGGTCACTTCTCTACAACCTATGATCGATTGGTTGCAGAAAAGAGGATCGTCTGCTCCCGGCGATAGAGAAATGTGAGGAATGACGAGCTTCCCGTAGTGGCTAGTGGATGGGTTCGAGTGTAGAAATTATAGTTTTCAGCTCACCACGGAGAAACCCAAGTAGAGTCTATGACTAACTAGTCCGGGAGTCTAAAGGCACGTGCGAAACGGAGATAGAACTACTTCTTTGCTTCTTCCCCTCAAAAAATTTTTTTATACACGATCTCTTTGTTAATAATTACTTATTTCTATAATTGTAGAGGTCTGGAAAAAGTCTTGAAATTCTGTGGAAGTCCTGTCCAATGCCTACCAGTGGCTCTCGCAGGTCCACACCCATAGGGAAATCTGAAGAATGTCGCGAGAAAAATCTTAGCTCGGGGGACCATTCTGCTCTTGTTCTGTGGAAGACACACAAGATGCTATTTCCAAAATGTGGTCTCAATTTAGCCAGCCCCAGTCCTTTCATCATACCACGTGCCGTGCGACTTCATCCACTGCTCGGTCGAACACTTTACACTTCTAGTTCCAGTTTATCAACTCGCCGGATTGGCTTACCAGGTGTGGGTGAAGCGAATAATGAAAGGCTCCTCACTTTGTAGTGGTCAGGGAAAAACTACCGATGGTGTGATGCAATGGTAAAGTCGTGCACCAATGCCCCCATGCCAATCGACTCTTCCATTTTCCCGGGATGACATGATTACATTTTCAAAAGTGTAGGTCATTTTTTTCAAGATTTTCAATCAACAAATTTTCGGAATAATGATGTGAGTATACCCATCGTCTTCAGAAGCCTTGAAGACGATGCTATGTAGCTGAAACCCAAATTTTTTCCATGTGACGAGTGAAATCGAGCTCGAGCGCTCCAGGTGAGAACTGTGTATACGATTCCAGTGCTCTCGAGCTATGAAGGTAGTCCAGGAGGTGTACGAGAAGTACCAGCTGTAGGAGTGCTAAGCAGGGTCAAGCCTACGTCGAGGAAATTTTAGAAAAATGACTCACCCAAAAAGGGAATTTCCAGCACAACCCACTTTGAAACTTAATGAAAGAGGAAGTGCCCTCACCCATCATCCTGTCCTACACCATCCCGGTCGACGCCTCCAAATTTCTCTGCACAGGTGACCACGCCCTCCCCCCACCCCGGTCGAAGCAGGGCTGTATTATGGGCATATACTCGAGCCGTCTGCCCAGAAAAGTCGCCAACCGATAACCACACCACAGCTACCTAGCACAAAGTGCCGTTATCGATTGACAGACCTTTTTAGAAATAGACCAACTGGTCCTGAATTCAACGGTCAGGGTTTTCCTCAAGGGGCCATAGGTGTGGAGCAATTGCGGAGGATTTGTAGATAAAGGAATTTTGGGATATACGACCTCCACCCTGCAGAAAATTACGATCTCCCGTCGAGGAATCAACGCGAAGGGCTGAGCCGGCACCGAGGTAGCATCTCGCCGTGTCAGGTAAAAATAAATACCAGCACTTTGCCTTAGTGTAGCGGTAATGGTTAGAATATCTGTTGGCGGGTAATTACAACGCAGAACGGCAGCGTTTAAAATAAAATTGCAACATATAAGAAGATAAGTACTTGTGTTGAATTTAAATTCGGAGAAAAATTAATAAGCGCCGTTGCTTTACGCGTTCACAAGATGAATTCAAAACGAAAGCGTGTTAACATGGACCAACTTACATACTGCGCTCATTTGGGCAAAGGGTTGCTTTTCTGAATATATGTTCTCCTTAAAATTCCCCAAGGTTTTCGAAATATTAGGAGAATTTTGAAGTACTGCGACAGTGGCACTCTCAGATGATTTCACTTCACGAGTTCTTGTTTCCGAGTCCCAGCAAAGGCACCACAAATGTGAATACTGCAAGACGACGGGTGAAGCACTGGATGGAACACTTTGTCCCAGGTTTTAGAATGCAGAAATGAGACAAGCTTTAATTAAAAAGCAGGAAGCGATGGACTTTTATACTTACAGGGGATAACCAAAAGTGTTAACCTAGCCCACACAAATGTGGTTGACACTTCAAGAAGCTTTGATTCGAAAAAAAAACCCAGAAAATGCTCGGAGCAGCCATTCGCGAGTGCATTTTCCACAAATCTTCTTCCAGCAACTGAAGCGGTTGCAGGCCGACCTTCCTCGCCCATCATATTCATTAACTCTAGCGCTAACTAAGCCCCACTTTCGCAAACATTCGGATAGCTCCTTCAGCAGCAGTGTGTCCAGAAAGAATGGCGATTCGGAGCCGATTTTTTTTTTTGATTTCGCGCAACATAAATCGTCAGCCCTTCACCAAAATAAGATATACTAGTATTCACAATGTTGTCAAAAGTGTAGCAAATCAATGGTGCTTATTCTGTGAGAAAAGGTGCAGTGTGGACCAAGCTATGATCTTCCGAAGTTGAAAGTGCGAGAACTGGTCAAAACTCCTTACAGCCTAATATATAGGACAATGTGTCAGTAAGTGCATTGTGATCAAGTGCTATGTAAGCAATAATGTTGCTGTTTTCTGGCCTATTGATTGATAATCGATATCTACTATGTGGTATATAAGCAAAACATTATAGTGACACCAATGAATTGACAAAATGGCTAGATTTCCATCACACCTGACAGAAGAAGTCGGTGGTGGTACTCCATGAGTTGGACAGGGAGGGGAACAACACCTCGCTGTAGAGTGGGAGGGGTTTCTCAAATGATAAAACGTTCCTAGAGTGATACAAAAATGCTTTCTTTGCATATGAGCAAATTGTTTCACCCATTCTACATCTTTCTCTTTCCAATAGGCTTAAAAGAGAACCAGCAGATTGTTGGCCCTTCCCCGATTCATACAGCATCCGCTGATATTGCTGTAATTCCACAAAAATTTTCTACGGCAGAAAAGAATAACACGTTTTATCTTTTGATTAAGTGCTATAGAAAATTTTCTGGAATTCACGTCTATCGCTGAAAAATGCTTTTCAAACAAATGAACACAATATCTCTAACAAGCATACCATATTGAGTGTTAGGGACAGCCAACTAAAAAAAAAAAGAAAAAAAAGGAAAAAAAGGGAAACATGACTGAACGATAGTCGACGTGTCTCTGAGATGCACAACAGCTGACGATGTTCCAAAACACGTTTTTAGAAATCAGAACATGTCATTCTCATGATCAAACATGTTGTCGACATGTTCGCCTCGTTATCTCATGAATTCGTGCTCAACAGCTCGTTTTCCACCACTACCACTTCCAGATATATCATAATCTTACGATTATCATTTTCATTATTAATTAATTTTTTTCTGGGCGGAACTGGTATAGCGACAGGTGGCACGCACTTGCGCTGTCATGGTGCGGGGATCAAATCCTGCATTAACAATCGCCAGGCTGGCTCACGCAAGTCATTGTATGGGTCATCGCATTCAGTGGCCATCACGATTCTGAATGGGACTAGAATACGCAGCGCAGAAGGGATCGCCTAACGAAAAACATCCAATACATTCTTTATTTTATCTTTTCTATCCAAATTATTAGCTAAATTCTAGACAGTTCCTTTTTTACTTCCATTATGGATTTACTTTGGCTGTCCAAGCTGATAATTAGGCAAGTGCACCTAGATTTCACTAGTGGTAATTTCATTGATTGCACTCATAACTGTATAATAATTAGATACATTTAGGTGATGTCGTAGTGAAGTGGTCCATCTCAGTAACTCAGATTCCCGCTCTATTTTTTGTCCGATTAACGCGGAAAGGGAGCTATTCCTCCTTGCAAAGAGGGTGAGGCGAAAAATGGATGTCATTTTTTGACAATGATACTGAGGTGTTCAACATTCTACAAGATATCCTCCACTGAATGAAATAGCACCTATCTACACAAAGATTCGTAATCAATAATTTTTTTAAAATCAATAATTATATCTTGTAAGAGGTCCTTTGATTATTAATCAAATATTGTACGACAATTCATAAAAACTGTAAATAATGACCATAAATAACATATTTCAAGGAAGAAAATGGCGAGTGTGACTGAAGCTATGCGCTTTGATCTGTGCTATAACCATGGTTAGCGCTGTAGCTATTAAGCTAAAGTTATGTTTCCGGACAACGTTCTGGACGATTTTGTGATTCTGCGGATGGAAAAGATACATATTGATTGAGAGAATCGCAAATCCTCAATTACTGATTAGGCATTTAGAGAGACTTGGCTAGCCAGCGATGGGCATACCTATCGATTACTTGGTTTCGCCTCAGACAGTACTCCTCCAGAAGGCAGAGCAAATCAATCGATTTGTACGTAAAGTTTCCCCTCCAAAATAATAGGTATCAGCGAGCCTGATTGTTTCATAGAGAGAAACTGATTGAATAGTAGAGCTGAAATAACACTGGCCAAACGATGCACTAAAAACCACCCACAGAAAAAAAGTATCAGATTTTGTTGTACTAGAATTTCAGAAATTCGAGAAGAAAAGCTCAGACCTTGTTTTAAAAGTAAGGCCATAAATCATACATGCCATAAAAATGTTTTTTAGTCCGAGTATTCACTGCTACCTTATCTCGTGGGCACCTAAGGCCGCGTTCATACTTTGCGCAGGCGGGAGGTGGCTGCGTTCAAAGGAGGCGAGGAGCAGTTGCATGAAGGAGGTGCAGAGACGACGCAAGCAATGAGACAGATTGGCACAAGCGGAGACGCAGAGACACCCGAGCGAAGGTCGCGGTCTCTTTCAAAGCTGCTGTTTTTCTAACCAATGGTGGATCGAGTTCCTGAAGGAACTCAGGAGGAACTGCAGTTGTAGAGCCGATAAAAGAATAAAACTGAGATATAAATTGCAATGTGATAGCGAACACCTGGCAAAGCCGTTTTTTCCGAAGCAGAATTTGAATCAATCTGTAGGGCCATTTTTCATCAGTAAATACATGAAACCATTGCCTGTCGCTTGACTTCTATTATGCTTGTCAAAGAGAGCAGCCGATCACAAAGTCTTCATCGGAATTCGAGTGTACCTATTAGCTCCAAGTGACTGGTTCATTTATTCTTACTTCCATCATTTTCACGAAGTACCAGGAGATTACTTACTTTTTCCAACCATTGGGAGAGTTTCATCTCCAGCGGGCCACCGTTAGCCATCCTCCAGTCCAGATGTATATGCGCGCCTAAGTAACAGCGGGTTACGGTGGCAGCGATTCTTCGGACTACAAAATCTGTCCCGTTACATAAAAGACAACGATGAGTTTCTCCAAGAAAGGCGTTCACCGAAAGCTGAAAGAGGGATTTTTTGGCAATTCACAGAATTTAAGTGCACATGGCTCATGCATCACATCAAAGCAATTTCAGGCCTTATTTACAGCAAAAAATAACTCTCTAAAACTTTCAACACTATAAACTTTACTTTTGCGGTAAAAACATCCAGCAGCGACCAACCTCCTCCGAAAACGCCTCACATTCTACGTACACAAAAATGGTGCCGGCATTTAAAAATGGTTTTGTATGTAAACTAATTTAGGCGATGAAGCAAATGTATGGTGTTTCATATTCTCAGGTTTTGGCCTCTTACTAATACAGGAGAAGAATAGGATGGATTCAGTCGACTTACGATTAGCACTGCACAGTTTTCATTGCACCATATCCGCTAGAAATGCCATTTTGAGAGATATTTATAGAATTAGTTAAAACCACAGATCATTATGAAACATGAAGCCACGTCAGTTTATCACAAACGACATTCAAGATTCTAAGAGGGTACCGCTGAGAATGGATTTTCGTGAAATGATTTTCTATTTCTATATATTTCGCCTATTTTTACAATTCAATTTTCGGCAGTTATTGGAGGGTGCTCTTGATAATAGCATGTATAATAAAACTGTATGGAAAGATAGCACACTAACTAGAGAGGCTCGTAGTCCTTAAAGTACCCTAGAGTATCATGATCAACCCTTATACGCTGTTCAGGTCACACGCCTGGTATTACCTCATAGGACATAAAAGCTAATCCGGACACCGGTAGCTCTTCACACAGCTCAGGCAGAATTTACAGTCAACCGCCGAAAAAGATTGAATGAATGCAGAGAGCATGGCGCATCTGACAAGAATTTCTTGAGGCATAGCAAGTTCGTGAATAGCTCAGAAACGGATTTGTCTGGATTTTTCCTACTGTTCTCATGTAAAATGCTCAAAAATGAAGACTTCACTCAGTGCCCCTTAAAACTGGAGAAACTACGCAGTACAAAAATGGGTATCGATCGATGTGGTCCTGATGGATGACTAAGCACCGGTTTATTTAGTCCGGAAGTGAGGTGATCTATCGCGGGCAGGTGTGAGACACGGCTGTCCGCGTTCGACCACGACATTTATCATTCCATCCGCTCCATTTGAGCTGAGTAACCGAAGCTGATCGTGGCTAGCGCGGAGGGGCCATTCTCTGATCTCCGGTCGGATTTATCCAATTATCATGAGACTTACAGTCTCACCATTCTTCAGCAAAAATAAGCCACTGAAATAGTTCTATGAAGGCATGAGGCTCGGATAAGGGATAGGAAAGTTAGATAAACTCTGCATTTGACTCTGCGTTTCACATGGTTCATCGATTTCTTCACAACCCGAACAATGTCCGCTCTCTCCCTTCAATTTGTCTCGGCGATGCATGGCTCCTAGTGGCAGAAAATGCCACACTCTGTTCGATGCGAATTCTACGAGCAGAATGACTTTGTTTTTGAGAATATGGTCCGCCCACTTTGAAAGAATCATATCGATTGATTTCCCGGTGGATTTGTTTCATATCATATGACATCGATTGATCTGAAGTGGGATGGGAGGCCGCGTAGACCACAGAAGTTCTCTGAACTTGTGATAATGGTTGACATTCTGCTCAATCGGTTTCAGGTTTTCTCAAAAGAAAGTCAAGTAGCACTGAATCTCTTTGCCATTCTAAAAACCCGGCCAATTACATAGCTTTCAAAATTTTACTAGTTTCATTGAAGCAACAATTCTATGACAAGGCAAATAAAACAGTGGAGGTTCAGTGGAGATTCTATGGAGATGTCGTAGGACCTGCTACCGTACGCAGACACAAAATATCGATAAATTTTGATCTAACTGAACAAGTCATTTCGTGAACATTCCAATACGTGTTTTCGAATGAGGCGCTGGTTGGTTCGGGTCCGTCCGTTCATTCCGCTGCTGGTTACAACCAGAATTGCCGATTAGTAAACAGCTGCGAAACAGCTGTGGGACAATGGTGAGAGTTTTTGCCGACGCCCAAACCAACAGATGACCCTCAGGAGGTCCCTGTCGAGAAATGTCTGTTGTGGAACGATAGAACTAATCGCTGGGTACGGAAGATAGGGTAAGGTTTCTCCTCGCATTCCTTTTCCACTTACAGACAGGGCACTCCCAGGCGTCGAGGAAAATAGCCATCATACCACACAATCACTAAATGCGACCCCTACCTCCTCCCCCCTACAATACCAGTCACTGTTGCCGGAATGTGTAGTTACAGTGTGTATTATTGCTATGTATTCTTATCTGGAGCAAAAAAAAACAATTATCTCCATTTCCTCACACGGATGCCCTGTAAAATACCCTTCGCTTCAAATCTGCTTATTGAAACTTCAGATTCTGTACTTGTCGTCAACCTTTACAGATACGACCCTCTCCTCGTCTGGTCAAATACGATCCCCCGCGAGGATTCCTCCACTTCCGGAGTAGCCTGCTTACAGAATATCCAGGCTGGGACCGTGAATTGGATACTTATTGATTAGCTCGTAAAACTACAGACGAAACAAAGGACTGCAGTAACATTCGGCCATTCACTGATATCGATTCGGAGACCCCTTAAAATGCGTCAATTCCATCACTTCGACCTGATGGTTTTGTATTTTGGAACTAGAGAGTAAAAATAAAAATATTAGTGTTCACTATATAAATATGAGCATCAATTTATGAACACTATAAAGAATAATCCAAATCAATAGTATAGATAATAATGCTGGACTAAATAACGAGGTGGGTATCAAGAAGAGGTAAATACGTATACTAATATCGAATAATAAAGTATTCGAAAAAATTTCGGGTCATTGCTACTTGTCTTGAAGCAACAAGTGGCAGATGAACTTTCGGTCAATCTAGTACATGGAACTTTGAGGTTTTAGCAATGTGGCCTGACAAATACAAATACAAACACACTTTTATCCACAAAATCTAGAGCCACCCCCTTCATCATAACATCGCTTTTCATATGTACAAATGAAATTTCTCTTTTTTCCAATTTATGTACACTTATCAATACTCTTTTCTGCACTCATTCGATTATCTATCATAATTTCAACGGAAAAAGAAAGGTTGGGCTTATCATCGCTGCCCAAAAAAGCAGGTTAATTTTTCTATAATGTGTGCATATTAGAATTCTTGGCATCTGCTATCAATCAGACTCCAGAAGTCAGATCCTGTATTTCCGCAAAGGTTCACTTAAAACTATAGTTTCTTGAATTTGACCAGAAAAAACGCTAGGAAAAGAGTTGAATCAGTTAAATTTGTTAAAATCAGGGAAATTTTTGTACACACCCTGCTCAGTGTTCTGTTGGAACTGTTTGAGCCTCTCTCCATAGCATGAAACTGTTGCAACTGAATTGGTCGCCTTGTTGAGGCTGTTCAGTTTCTATAAAGTTTTATTTATAGAAAAAAACTTTGGGAATATAAGAGGTCATCCGAGATAGGTTGCAGATTAGCTACACTCTGTCAGCCAAATACACCTATTGAAGGTCACCCATAGGGCTTCGTCAAAGCAGTTGCATCCAGAGTCACTGGCATTCATACGCTTTGAATATGTACGACAGGCTGCATTCATACCCAACAGCAAGAGATCTTCGGCGCATCCGCGATTTGGAATTCTTGGCAATGCTACGTACCACCACGTCAGTTTATTTGCATTGTAGCAAAGAGCCAAAATTACGAATGCGCGGACCCGCAAAATTGCGAATGCGCCAATGCTTTCATTTTTAAATCGATATGTATCTTATGTTTGATGCGAATGCGCAAGTTCTCTCAAATCACGATGCGCCGATCCACCAATTCGCTCGAATCGCGGATGCGCCGATGCGCTCATTTTCTCGACCGAACCGCAACTTTTACTTTACGCCGATCCGCCAAAAGTCCCATCCAGTTCGGTAAGAACGCGGCCTTATGAGATACATCGCTCCAATATATCCAGAGTGCGTGATACATACCGTTATGCATAAAAAAACCGAGCATCTCCGGCAAGTGTGTAACAAAAGAAACGAAAATTGAATGGTAAATACTTAACGATTCTAAGCAGTACATCATCGTCACTTTTCAGTTCGACTTCGGATGACGGCACTTGGGACTTGAACCAGCGAGCACCTGAGGCCGGTGATTCGAACAAGGAGCAGTCGCCTGATCTCAACCTCTGGACTACGCCTCTCAAGGCTATCTAGAAGGGAAGGCCTGCACCAACACCTCATCAAAGTTTTGAGTCCCTCAAGGCTGCCTTTCGACGGAAGTGGGCACCTTAATGTCGACTACCTACGTCTGTTACCGACTCGTACCCTAAACATCAACGCGCCCGTCATCCAAAATCAAAGAGGTCGAATCGAAAAGTGATGTTAACATTCATATTGTTCAGAGCTGCTATAAATAACTGACATCCAATGTCCGCTTCATTTGTTGTACTCTTGCCATAATCCGTTTTCTTTTACCACGAGACAGTATTTATTCCACACCCTGTAGCATAAAATATACGGGTGCCACGTAAACTAAGGATACTTTCCACTAGAGCTGTTTGGAGAGGCTACCGAAACATAAAGAAGAACGGTGGTAGCATCAGAGCAGCTTAGATGACGCTTACTGCTTTCATACTCTATGGGTTTGGTTCAAAATCATAGCCGACAAAGTCCGGTGGCGCTACAGAGTCAGAAATTTTCAACAAAATTGAGCGGTTTTTACAATCAAGATATTTCTCATACCAAACATATATTCAAAATCCTGAGTTCAGGACACCTAGACTGGAGAGCATGAGTAGTAAAGAATATAGCAATAAGCGCCTATCAATCCTTTCCTAGTGCGTCATGGATTCTACTCCATACAGAATCGTACTGACATTTGAATAGGTTTCGCCCAAACAGTAACTTGTTGAAGCTAATCGAAGTAGAGGTTAGTGTTATGCTCCGTCCGGTACTGAATATCAACTCGAAGATATGAGAAGATTCCTGGTTTGGAGGATCTCAATCTAGAAATTTGATCCTGAGTCATGGTCGGACTTATGCCTCTCTACTACGGAAGAGGAGCCATAAGAGTGCAGCATATAGCAATCGAATTATATTTTCCACATCATTATTTCAATACATCTTATGATTGCCGTTGAAACTGAGAACAACTATTCTGTTGGAAAATAAAGGGCTTTCCCCGCCCGAAACGCTCCTCTTGGTCCTAGTAGCATGGTATTGTTGGATTAGAGTTTGGGCTGTTTGGTTCGACTTTTTACCTGCCATAGCAAAAGTGAAAGCGTAACTCACAAGAAAGTGAATTTATTCGTCTTCCATCTCGGATACGGCAGCGTTCGTCGTCGTCGATGTCTGAGAGTCAGTGGTTTGAAATCCAGTTTGTACACATTCAAACCAGCAAAAGGCTTCACCGCATTGTCGGTTCATCTTTCACGCCACATCGGGGCTTGGCCATCAGCGCAGCTGTACGTTCGTCCATTATGCCGGTCTGTGGTAGGCCGAACATACGCTGAAATCGCTTCAACGCAGACGTGATGGCTTCGGCTGTTAGTTGAGATTCGGCTCCGCTCGTCGTCAAGTAGCCGAACTGCTGGAGGTAGCTGATCTGGAATGGATAATCCTCACTGTGAAAGTACTTTGATTCGAATTTTACAAAGAAACTTTTCCTGAGAATCAGTTAACAGTAAGTAAGCAACATAAGTAAACAAGAAATGATCCAGAAAATGATTGAGGAATGAACATCAGCTTCCTGAAATCATTAAACATTAATTTCTTGAATTTCTTAAACGCATACATGCGTGGCTACATCTAAGCCGAACTAACCCATATCTAAGATTATAATCTTTGAAGAGAACCAACCTCAAGCAGCTCAATGACAAGCAGGGGTGGGGGGAATACTGTGTTCTGAGCACGATTCTAGCAGCTACCTCTTTTAGGCCTCGTTCATACTTTGCTGTGACAGGGCGTGGCTGCCCGTCTCTGCTCTCCACCCGTGCCACTCTCTCTCGTTGTCTGCGTCGTCTACCCTCCCTCGTGCCACTCTGCCTCGCCGCCTGTGAACGCAACCACGCCCCGCCGGCGCAAAGTATAAATGCAGCCTTATATCACTGGGCATTCCTACCCACTTCCCAAAAAATAATTTTCGGTTTTAAAAGTCAGCAGACTCTCGTGAAGCTACGAGGAAAGTGCATACAAAAGATGTGTTGCAGCTATGGTATCCTATTGAATTACTGCTTATTCAGTAAGGCAAAATGGCAGCAAGAAGAAATAAGCGCCGCGAATGGACAAAGACAAAAAAGCAAAGCAAATCTTGGACGCTTTTGTCTGGGAACCAGTCAGGGCCGCGCGAACGCAGCCCCACACGCAAAAATTTAGCTGTTGGTCAGCTTCGATTCGAAGCCGCCACATGGGTCAGCCTTGTGAGGCCTCACCATGGGGTTCAACGCCTTGCTGATCACGAGAGTCCCCCAGCCAAGTAAGTTTCCCTACGTGCCAGCACTCTCGGGGCATCCAGTGGTATGACGTAGAACGTGTAGGTTGAATTCGCTGCCTCGACATGAGAGACGCAGACGGGAACAAAAAAAGAGCTCTGAGGGGTTTTCTGCTGTACCGGTAATGAAGCCTTACCGGTCTGGACCAGTATGTTCGAGGATTTGTAGCATCAGTTAGTTATCAAAGAGATCCACGAGATCTGTGAGGAGACAAGCTGAAACTACGCACGCCTGTCATTTCGCTTCCCAATACACACGGACAGGGTATACCGGGAGCCGAGAATTCCTCGACAGAGGGCTCGTATTGGACCGGACGGAAGAGAGAGGGTCGTATCTTCAATCAGAATCTGAACTTCCAACAAGCAGATGAGGAGCAAATGGCATCCACCATTTGCTTCATGTAGGAAACTAGCAATAACATTGCAACTATAAACCCGGCAACAGTTACTGCTATTGTAGAGCTCAAAAAAAAGGGGAGTCGTACTCGGTCTCCGTAGAGGGGATTGGAGTCGCACTGAAGCGGCTATTTCCCTCGACACTTAGGAATGCCCTCCCCAGCGAGGTCATATGAACACTTGAAATACTCTTTTCAGTGCTAATCATGACCAGGACACACCCAAGTGTCAAGGAAAGTGGCCGCTTCAGTACGCCCTCCCCCTTCCCACGAGGGGACCCGAATACGACTCCTCCCCCGCCTTCAGAATCTACCTTACCTCTACAGTATCAGTATCTAGTGCCGACTGCATTGTATGACTAGGATTTTATTACAGTAATTTTTGTGTTAATCACTCAAATTGAACCGGGTCAGCTGACGGCACCTTCCGTTTATCATCTAGCCTGGGACCATTGCTGATCTCTGCGATTACGAGCCCTCCTCATCCCGCCGGTCAAACACGACCTCCTATTGAAATTCTCGACTTCCGCTATACCCTGAAGAAAGCCCAACAGCCGAAATTGTGGCTAAATCCGAATTTTGTTAGCATCCCTCTGTGAGTGAGGCTCCATGGCACAATACGGCGTACGCTCGACCAGGGCACACCCAGGAGTCGAGGAAAATAGCCGCTACAATACCGTCCTCCCTCTCAACGAGGATGCGAGTACGATCCCCCCAACACCTACATGACCTCTACGATATCAGTGACTATTGCCGACTCCAGTAGTATTGACAAGGGAAGGACCCCAGGTCGAAGTGGCCATTCGGAACGGGATACACATAGTCAGACGTATTGTCGGACGCTGATCCCGAATCTGTATTCGAAATTTGGAGAACGATTCTCTGAGCGAAGTTATTTTTTCTAAATAAAAGGCTACACGTTGAATCTCATTGGCAAGGCACTATTTCATCAGCACGGCCGTGGGTTAGCTCGCAACGGCCTCGGTGGCTTACTGGTAGTGTTCCGGATCTGCAGGACAAGGGTCATGGGTTTGCTCACCGTCGCTCCGGTTTTTTTTGCATTTTGTGTTTGATTGTAAGTGCTTTTCTTTCATTACTGGACGTTTCCTTGTACTGGAACCTATCGCACCCATCATTTACTCCGCCACTTAATCTTTAACTACTAACATTAGTCACAAAGGAAAGATGCCAAGTCGAAGAGACTCCCTTACCACAAGAATTAGGCGTTGTTGCGTAAAAAGATTATGATATTCGTGCACAGCGGGTCGAATACCCCTCTGTGCAAATTTTCAGCCAAATCCACTTTTTGGTCCAATTTCGGAAAATCGGGGGTGGCCTTGAAAAAAAAAACAAAGTGGTAGTTTTTGAATTTTTTTCAACAAAAAATTCTGCAACCTGAATAAGATAGCCTCCACATACCTTTTACACTTGCCTATCGCACTAAATGTACGAAACAGGCGTCAAATAGGAGCATTTCCGAGGCAAGGGTCAATGACTTCTCCTTTGTTCAATGGGCAACCCTATAACCCATGAATTTTCCGAGATTCGGTCAAATTCTCGAATTGGCTAAAAACGTGTCCCTTGGGGTAGTTTGACTCCCTGAACATGAAAATCGCCCTAGTTTTGCGCAAGAACGTCTGGCTCGCGTGCTATGGGCTTTCAAATCTACCACATAAAGTACTGTTTTTTCGATAGAACCTCCATAACTCCGCCCAGAAAATCGTTCTGCAAATTTCGAATACAGATTGGAGATCAGCGTCCGAAAATACGTCGGACCATATGTATCTCATTCCGAATGGTCACTTCGATCTGTGGTCCTTCCCTTGTGAGTATTTTACTACGGCGATTTTTGTGTTGATCACACAAATGCAGCCATATTTCTTTACATAAAGGGTCAGCTGATGGCCCGTTCTGCTTATAATCTGACCTGGGACCATGGCGACCTTTGCTATCACTACCTCATCCCAGTCTTATACGATCGCCTTCCTGTCGAGGAATCCCCGACTCCCGACGTACCCTGCGCTCCACTTCATTCAAAATTCAAAGTCCTTTCAACATACACAGCGTTACACGCCATAAAGCAGAACAGCATGGCAAACAGCGCGTCATGCGCTGTTCTTCTATGCGTCAAGTAGGTGCACATATAAAATTTACAGCTGTTTTTACCGCCAACGTAGTAGTACACTACAGACGTGCGAAGATAACGCAAGCAAACTATACACCCGTCAGGATCTTCCCAAAAGCCTACTTCAACTTCTCTTCCAGAATGTTCTTATTCATCTGGTAAGCATAGTGGAAAAGAGGGTACGGGCTATCGAAATAAAAGGCAATGACTATAAAGCAGTGTGAGCTGACTGAATAATCCCTGCCTGGTGGAAGTACAGGGAGATCTAAAAAGAGGTGTATTATGAAAAAAAAGCCGGATTGCTTACTATCTCGATGCAAAGCAAACACAAAAAAACTTCGGGACGTCGACTATGACGAGTGGATCCTAATTTACCGCCGGTTCGAAGTAAGCTGATCAAGAGGCCATAAGGCTCCTTTCCAGCTAGGTTTTAGATGAATGCTCTGGCATCCGACTAGACCCCCGAGCGTGTAGCCTTATGTCAAATCTTCGCGCAGCCGCGCGAGGATTCGACATCAGGCATACAAGATTCGACATAAAGCAAAAACATTGGGTACACTCCCTTCAAGTCTTTACACCGGAATTAATTAATTCTTGATTAGGATTGTTATCATGTGATGTTACCGTTTCATTTATTTTTTACCTTACTATTTTGTCTTCTTAGGACAAGAGTTATTATTTTCAGCTAATGATGAGATAAACTTTAAAGGACCTCCACGGTACCAGCCCACTGCTTCCTGAGCAGAATTCCAACCGATCGCGGCAAGTCACGCTGATGGCGGTTGGTGCGACGTCGCAAAGAAAAAATCGTCATAAGGCTACACACCCATACTCCCCGTTACCCTGAACAAATTTAAATTGTGTAATTTGGCAATTGCATGGAAATATCAATCGTAGTACCACCCATGTGCATGGAACAGAGATATCTCTACAGAGCGGTCGTTCTCTACAAATGGCTATTGTTGCAAAAATGTAAATATAAAACATCTTTGAAGCCATTTATTTCTTCAAGTCCGGCCCTACTCAAAAAATGGAGGCAAACAAAGGACCATTCAAGTGGTACAGGATGCTTTCCCGAGGTGAGTGATACGCGCAAACAGTTAGTTAGTTGTATAAGGTAAAGACACCGAAAGGAGGCAAGGAAGTAAAGCGTGTTTGGAAACATAGGAAATAAAAAGGCTAATAATGAAGAGAATGTGTCCATAGCGAAACCCGCATTGTAAAACGTGCATTTTGGGCGCCATTGCTATCCTAGCGCGCTTCACTTCGATATGCAGCGCTCTAATGGACGAGTAGCCTGCTGGCGGCGGGCAGAAAAAATCCTCGGGTTGGCGCCATTGTCATTTGATGTCACGTGAAGCGGATTTGGTTTCATTCACGATGATGTGAAACAAGTGAATCAACAAACAACAATAGATGAATGAAACAATACAAAGAAGGATAAACAAAAGAAATAGGAAGGTGGTTTATATAAAATATCCAATTCGAATAGAACGCTTGCAGTGAATAACACACTTAACGTCTCAGCACGAGTTAAGGAGCCGTATTGGCAGCTGGGGCAAATTAATCTATAACGTACCGCGTGCAAATCATGGTATTGCAAGAGTACCAAACTGCGATTTTTGGTTTTTCGAAAGGATATCGTGGTCAAGCGCTACCAACAGACGCTCTCGAATATGGAGAATAACATAAACTTTCTGGAACCCTTTTTCTACAAAAAATAAATGGGATTTTTGGCAACAGGCTTTTGAACAGCATATGCAGCAAGCAATTGCAAAACAAATTCACTTTTTCTGACGTTATGCATGTACATACATACGCTTCCAATGATACTTTCTTTACCAATCTGATCGTGAGAAACAACAGTCTTCAGTTAGAAAATTCCTGGTTAGTTTTTCAAAACCTAAAATTGTGTCACATGTGCATTTTTTGATGATTTTGGGAACAGTTACGACGAAAAAAGAACCCTTCCTTCTAACATCCACGCAAATATTATACTTTTTTTTGAAATGATTGGAGATTGGCAGGACAACTATTCACCGCTGCTAGTCAAACTTCGACTAGGCTCACTCTTCAATTGGCTGCGGCGCAAACTTCTCAGTTGTACAAAAATTCAATTTGTTCAGTAGTGCTGTTAAATTACGAACCAATTTTTACAGTGAATTCATGCGTGATAGATATGTTCTTCTCCATATTCGACGCTTTCATATGATTCGAAAAACAAACGGTCCTGGGCAGCTAAGTGCAACAGATGGTATTACACGATTTGAAGAGACCCAAAGCATCCTTGGCCTTTTATGTATTGGACTTATGCGAACTATTGGGTCATTCCATAAGTGATGTCGCTTTTTTTCAAACAAAATTTTCGCTTACAAAGCTACAGGTTCGTGTGGCATTTCATATACCTTTCGAAAGAGTTTTCCTGCACTACAAAACGGCATGTTTAGTTTTTTGTCTGTCATAAACAAGCCGACCTTCAGGCTGGCGAAGTGGTTGATTCAGTTGGAAAAAATTGACCAAACCGGCAACTAATCAAAACACTACCTTTCACTTCGGAAAAATCGACCAATCATGTGTCTCGTACTTGGCCCCGACCTCTTCTATAAGTTCCACCGGTTGGTTGCTTGAGAAGTCGCCGCGCTTTTTTTTCCAACTTTGACTTTTCCGCCACAACTCGGTGATTTTTGACGATTTCTGCAAATCGAGGCAAGAAAATTTTCTCAACCAATCAGTGGAAAGAGTGGTGAAACGACAAGGAGAGGTAATGAGTAGGGGCGAGGAAACTTTCTTGACCGGATTCCTTGAATATCTATTGAAAAAATAAATTGTGAAATAATGTCACTTGGGCCCCTATGACATGGTTTTGAAATTCAGACTGAATCGCAGCCAGAATAAAATCAAAACATCCCCTCAATAGAGCGAAAAAATCCTTTCGAATGGTCCATAAAGCAATGCTGAACAATGAATTTGAAAAGAAAAATCTTTTTATGAATAAACATGAATCCTTTCGGAAAAAGGACTTTATAAAAAGAACGACGTGAGTACTCGATCAACCAACTATTGGAATTTGTAGAAGAGATTGAGGCTGAGTAAAGGATCCACGATAGGTTGATTTTACTAAAGCGGAATACAGTGTTTTAATTAATTGCCGGTTTGGTTAATTTTTGTCAACCGAACTCATCCCTTCGCCGGCCTAAAAGTCAGCAATGCGCTGGAATATTCAAAAAATAAATTGGGCATTTTGTAGAGCAGGAAAATCTCTTTCAAAAAATATATGGGATGCCTCAAAAACTTGTAACTTTATGAGAAAAATTTTCGTTTGAAAAGAAACGACACTACTTATGGAATGACCCAATACAAGTGCTCTACCGTAGACCAGAGCTGCTCCTTTTCGGTGAAGTATGCAGATATTAGAGAGATGCTCTGGAAAGTTGAAAGGCAGGCAAATCAAGGATTATATTGCTGGACACTTACTGATCTCATTCATAGTTGACAATTTCATAGTAGACGCACGGGAAGGCCATTCGGCGATATTCTGCAGGGATTGTGAAGGTATACACTGTGTAATTTTTCACTGGACATCATAAGCTCAAAGCGGGATGCAGTGTTTTAAGGCACACTTCGCGATCAGATGAGTCGATTCATTTTCTTGGGGAAGTATATACTTGAATAAATATCGTGGCTGCACCTTTTTCGCGCCGCCACGGTGCGTCACCACGGCGCTACACCTGCTCGAACCCATTCCGACCCCATCCATATCGCTCAGTTGACCAATAAGGGAGCTCAAGTACGTGTGTTGGGTGGATTCGAGCAGGGCCGTAATAGCGAGCCGTGGCGACACGAACGGAAAAGGTGCAGCCTAACAAGTTACCCAAGGAGCTACTGCCTCAAGAAGTAAGTCGACTTACCTGATTTTCTTGGAGTGTTCCTTCAAGGTTTGCTGGCAACATATAGATATAGCAGCGTTAGCATAGTGTGTCAAGGAATCAAGGCGTAGATTAGATGGCAAAGTTGCACGCTTGCTGTGATCGTATACACAACGATCCATCTTACGCCAAATTCACTTTACTGCCTTCCTTCTCATTATTTGATGCGTTGGCCCCTGTTTCTACACGCTTTTTCAGACTACTCGCCCCGATCATACTTTTGCCCAGCAGAACAGCAGATTGAACTTGGATATAGAGCTCCTGACGAGAAATCTTTACCATGATTTAGAACACGATACGCAACACTGAAACATTAGGCCGCGTTCATGCTTTGCAGTGCCGACGGCGAGGCGTAGCTACGTGTCTGTGCGTGTCCATGTGTGACTCTCTGTCTCGTTGCCTGCGTCGTCTCTCTACCTAACACCTTGCCTCGCTGCCTGTGAACGCTGCCACGCGCTGGCGGAGGGAAGTATGAACGCAACCTCATACCTTGTTCTACGTCAAGTGTTTACCGTGTAATCCTGTTGCGCTGCCATATCTACAACTATATCTGCTGCAGAAATAGGTAGAATTTGCGCTGAACATAGATTGCTGCTGCCTAATCCAGGTTTTTTTTCACAGAGTCATTGAACTGCTAATATATTCTCAAGCAGTTTTTCAAATATCTGGAAATTAAGGCCCTCTCCGAACAATCACTGCATTACAACGGGTGGTGATGTATGTATTGAAAAAGTGCATTCTGCTGTTGAGTGATTACTCAGCAGTTCATAAATCACTTTACTTCAATTAACAGGGCCAACTCGCTGTTCCCGAACACAACAAAGCGCACCCTTTTGCTGGACTCCTGCGTGTAGGAGGGAAGCAGACGAATTGCATCCTTTAAAGGCACATTTCATGAATGAACAACGATAGCGGATGAAGTTTCGATGGATAAGACATTCAAAGAAAGGCTGAGGCCTTACATGTCATGGAAGGAGTGTATCTGTCAAACTGATAAACAGTAAGCTTTCGAAAATGGTCAATACTTTTTTCAAAGTTTAAATGGTTGAGAAATGCCAAGCGGGCAGAAAGAATAGAAATTTTCTACAGCTAACTACCTTGCGTAGAAGAAGATGGTGTGGAAAGAAAAAAAGACGTTGGGAGGCGTCGGCGGCAAAACGGGAGTAGTGATAGGAATTAGAATGGAAAAGGAAAAAAGTGAATAAAGATACTCCAATGCTGTGTTTCTTGATAACCACTGCTACCCTCTGTGCCTCATCAACCGACTAACCAATGTATCTGTATCATAGCGTAGCAAATAATGGTCGCCGACGTATCTATGATTTTTGTGCTGACAGCTGCTGTTTTTGTTTTGCGAAATGCGACAGGACACTCGAATTGGGTCATGTCGTGAAAGTGACAACCATCCCCTTTAGCGGTTGGATAGGTTAAAGCGCACTGACGGAGCATTTGTTGCGTACGGTGACCCAGTTCCAGTGTTCTGTCGCATACCCTGTGTCCGGCCGTAACTCGCCTAAATTTGACTCGAGTAGTAATCAGTCTACCCAAGTAAATTTTTCCACAGGTCTGTTATTATTTTTTACCCTAATTTTTCACGAAGTGAAGCGCTTGTACTCTACTTAGCCTCTTTGAGATTGCTATGCATGTAATATTTCGTATATTACGAGCAATATATGTATTGAATAGATTTCCTGGCACATTCAATCACATCAACAAGTCACTGTGAGAGACAAGTGCGTGGCTTATTCGTGAGCTTGATCAAGAACTCTTTGGAATTCCTTACCTCCATAAGTCCCTCTAACGCCAAATTCAATATGAAAAAATCCGCAAATCGGCAAATCGCAAATTTTCTTTGAATTATGCAATAAATCTACGATGATATGAGCGCATTGCGACAGCGGTTCGATCAAAAGCACCAGCGTAATGCGAAAAAAAAAACCCTTCAAGCAATTTTACACACTCGGGTAATTACGAGATTTTGCAGCACGATAAATTGGACAAAACATCCGCACATGTCATCGTAAACTTTTTAACGCGACGATTCCGCTCCGAGTAATGGCCAACAGTCGTGGCAATGATTCTTGTAATAAAATAGGATTTGGGTACGGCTTCATCCCAAATATTTCTTCTGTAGAAATGCGTATCCATGGATCTCCTTCACCGGGAGGCTTCTCGTTAAAGGGTCTCGAGCCGTTAGGTGGCAAGACTACGTGGCGCGACCCCAGGTGGCGGATAGGGGGCTAATCGCGGACCAGAAGCAGCCATGTACCTGCCCTGAGACGCGGGTGATTCAGGGATGGACTCCTTGTTTCTGCTGCGCTGAGCTGATTCATACCCTCTGTATCCATGCAAACGTTTCTTGCATACGTGTGGGAGCGTTCTGTATGGTGCAGTTGGTATCCTGCATTCGGTCCAGCCAAACGCTTGCATTCTAACGACTGGGAGGTACATAGGAGGCGCTCCGGGGTCGCCTCCAACAAGTAAACCTCACGTCCACTTCGGGATAGTCTGTCTCACTACGCGTAGTATACCCAGTCCCCACGACAGAGCCTGGCAAGCTACTCGTGGGTCTCCATCTTGCCGAAAACAGCAATAAGAATGGGCCTCATTCCCTTGAACCTGAGAGAGCTCCCAATACGGCAGCGTTGGGTAGGACCGCTCGTGAGAGGCTGCATAAATCTCAGGGCTGCAACAGGTTGCCTAAATCGAGAAGGACTAAAATGACGATCTGTACTTACAACGCACGAACTCTTGCATCGGAAGCGAGTATCGAAGCTCCCATGATGCAAGCCAAGAAGATCAAGTACGACGTCATCCGACTGACCGAGACGAAGAGGCATCGCCCGCTACACGCCGCGTACGAGGCTGGTGAAGAACTGTTCCTTGGAAGATGTGACAGAAAAGGCAATGGCGGTGTGGGCGCTCTCGTCAACACTCACTTGGCCATGAACATCGATTCGTACGAAAATCTGATAACCCGAATCGGACTTTTGCGATTGAAAAGATGCGGCTTTGACCATCTTAGTCGCCTACGCACCAATATCAAGCTACGACGAGGACGAGCTCGAAGCATTTTATGTGGAATTGGAGAAGTTCTATAAGGACGACCACACCTTCTTCAAGGTCATAGTCAGCAACTTCAACGCCAAGATCGGCCCCAGAAGAACGGACAATGAGCTTCACATCGGGACTCACGGAACGGAATGGAATGAGCAGGGGTCTGAGTTTATCATGTCGATCAACTCCATCCATGGTAACGCACAGTTCCAGAAGCCCTCTCATCTACGATGGACTTGGGAGTCACCCGGTGGACAATTCCATAATGAGATCGATCACGTCATCTTCAATCGAAGGTTTTGTCTGACCGACGTCGCTGTTGTTCCGAAGTTCTATACGGAATCAGATCATCGATTCATCGCGCAGAATTTTCTTTTCTCATACGGGGAGTTGAAGGGTCAAAGTTTCATGTTTCCTCTCTTACGGGAAGTTGAAGGGGCGATGCCGTGTCCAGTCCGAATAAATCAAAAAAAAAATTATACATTTGCTCATTCACTGTTCAATACTTCTTACGTTTACGACCCCTATCTTGACAATGATCAAATACGACCCCTTTTGACATTTCGAATACCAATTTAGATGCTATAGATGCTGCAGCTTGTCAAAGATTCCGCAACTTGACCGGGGTCTTCGCGTGGTATTGGTAAAAAACTAAGCGGTGCTATCACAGCGAGGGAGGAGGCACCCCGCTAAGGACGTTATTGTCACCTAAGCCTAGAAAAGGAAAGGGAACCTTCTTCCCTCCACTAAGGCTTAGGCAAAAATATAAGACTGAGTGTGCAGACTGAACCCTCAAAAATCCCTTCGATATGCTTAGTGCAACGTTTTATGAGAGTTCCCCCCCCCCCTCATTGCAATAGCACCAGCTCAGGTCTCTTACGGAATTATCCATGCTAGTTTCGAACCAGTACAGCAAAACCTTTTTTATGGGACCGGAATTCGTCATTCGAATATTCCAGTAGAGTTGAGTCTAATTTGAAAAAGCACAATCGACGGCAAGTTTTAGTTAACCCAAATATTAAGTTGTCCCAAAAGCCTTGTAGGATCTTTTTCGATCATCACTTTTTATTATTTTTTCTCCCAACAAACAACAATTAGGCAACAACATATTCATCATTGTTATCGACAACACTCTGCCACCTCATATGTAGATCGTTGATTCCTTATCCCAAAACTCTGGGTTCTGAGAGTCGAAGAAGTTAGCGATCGCCTTTGCAAGCAATTCGTAATTAACGAATTTTCTCTTGGCCAGGAAGGTTCAAGATGATCGGTAAGATACTAGTCAGAAGGGGCAATGTCTGGAGGGTATAGCGAGTGGGGCATGACATCCCAGCCGAGCTCCTGTAGCTTAACGTGGGTACTCTTCGTGGTGTGGGAGCTGGCGTTGTCATCAGTGGGGTGACCGCGGACCTTTTCCGGCGCTTTTCTCTAACAGCGACGGCGAGCTGCTGGAGCTGGTGGGTGTCTACGGAAGCGGGGGCTGTCTCGCCTTGTGCCACCACCTCTTGGAAAAGCATTCCTTTCGCGTCCCAGAGGTACACAGTCCTGAGCGTGGTTTGTCTTCCATGTCAATCTCGCCGTTGCTGAAGCTGATGAACCAGCGGCGCCCGGTCTCGTAGCTCCCAGATCCCTTGCCCAACGCAGCGTTGTTGGATTGGCAAGCTTCCGTCTCTTTGATGACGCAAGACCACTCACAGTAGATGACACCGCGTGCTTGGTAGGTGTCGTCTACGGGCATTGTAGCTTTCTCCACGAGAACTGGCGGGTTGATATATATTTTACTAGAAAACTTATTGTTAGAGAACGTCCTACCATATTCCTGAACCGCCTTAACCTTCCTCGAAGTAAACATGAGTTATTGATTTTTTTAGAAAACTCCTACAAGATTTTCGGGACAACCTGATACATATAACTGCGATCACATAGAATTATTAAGTGATTATATCTACAGATTGGTTCCGCATAAAAATTTACTTTTTCAGTCATTTTTATGGGGAAGAGATGTCATAGAACTCAAATTGATAAAAAATGACAGGGGAAAATTGAGAAATGAAAGGAACGCAATCAAATCAACTCATCCATCAGATCACTTATCCACAAAAAATGGCACTTTCTCTTTGTGGCTGTTACTATGAGAAAAATGAGGGCGCCCATGTCCATGGGAGTCAAACTCAAAAGCAGTACCTAAGAAGTAGAAAATTTTTGCTCACCCTGACAGGTGAGAAGGTCCTTCGCTAGAAAAACGACACCAATAAAGTTTACACTAAAAATTGATGAACCCGTTCCGGCTCCATGACTTAGCCAAAAATCATATTCCCCGGTTCACATTGCTATCATAGTACTTCCCAGCACATGAAAATATAACGCTGACAGACACGCAATAAAAAACTCATAGAACAGAAAATGTGGAAGTTTGTGATGAAATAAGATTTCCATCATGGCTGTAAATGCGTCCTGCATATCTGTTTGCTTATTTACTTTTTACATTTCAAAACAAGAACATTCTAATGAAAATCGAACAACTAAAATTACATATTTGAGGATTTATAATGGAATTGATCTCCTAGTGTAAACTTGAAGGAATCGTCCACGAAAAAAAAATGAGTCCTCCTCTTACCCATAAGTTTATGTTGTATTTGCCCAATAAGCACCGTATGCAAAGTTTCAAGCAAAAAATGTGAACCCTGCTAAGATACAGCACCACAAAGTCTCGGCCGGGTGGGCGAGGCCTCCTAGCAAATGCCCACCCCGTCGTCCACCGCGGTCGAAAACGCACAGTATGAGCAGAAAGGTGCGTTAAGAGTCCCTCTCTCCATTCTCAACCGCGGCGAGCTATGTGACGGGGCTTCCACTCAAAGGCTCCGCCCACTTGGCCGCGGAATTGGGGGAGCTGTATCATAGCCAAATTGTCATTTTTTCGCGTAATAGTTTGCATGCGGCCCTTATCAAGCCACTACAATATAAATAGATGGGTAACAAAAATATCGTTTTCTCGATGACAATCCCCTTAAAGAAAAAAGAAAGAAAAAGGATTCAGAAAGGTAAATTGAGATTAAAGGAGTGATCAAGTGGCTCGTTTCGCTTCCATTACTCAGACGAACCACGGTGTTTTCATGAACTTCGGAGGCTCATCAGCGAATAGGTACTGATGAAAACAAAAGGGCTGGTATGAAGTAGGGCAAATTTTAAATGCGTCTTTGAGTGCGACTCCCATAGCACATGAACGCCAAAATGAGCTTCTGCTATTTCAAACAGTTCTCAGCGGCGTCAAAAGTTTTGGAAGGGAGAAAAGTGAAAGGAGGTCGATGTAAGGCCAACTGTAGTAGTGACGGTTGCATGAAACGTGTGAAATGGACGAGCGAATCGAGTGAAACGGTCAATCAAAAAGGCCATTTGGTAGAACAAATACGATATACATAGAAGGACAACAAAGACACGATTTTTGAGAGTTGCGATAGAGTAAGAGAAGGCCATACAATGGAAAACAATAGGCTTCACATGTTTCTTAATCATTGCTCCCAATTATTATCGAACAGTTGGCTGGAGCGCACTACTGTGCGCGTAACATCATGGACGTCGGTGGGTCGATCAAAATTGCTTTTTTTATAAATTTACTGAGTACCCTTTGCCACATCCCACCCCGCCCATTGCGAGAGGGTTTTCTCCATTTTAAGTGTGTTTAAGATGACTTCGAGATTGATCATTTCTTCCGATTTTTTTTTTCTGTTCTCAAGGCTGCATTGGAACGATAATGAATTTTTGTTGTAGCGACCCCCAGGTATGCTCCGCCTACAATGCCCAGGCGTCTACCATGACTTTAAAAAACTCATTCCTGATCTTGATCCACCTTTCCCCCACGTTTAGGTTATACTGGAACCCAATTCACAATATCCGGTCTGAAAACGGAACATTTGCTCGCTCCGCCCACCGTGGGCGGATCTTGAGTTGGTCCATGTGTGGCCTTTACTTCCTGTCCCATGCCCTACCCATCCCAAACATGTCCCCATCTCCACAGGTCGTTTTTCATAACAGAGGGACAGACGGCGGGACAGACGGACGTACAGACAGACGAAGCGTTTCATCTATAGTAGGGATATTAATCATAAAATTATTAGTTTTTTTCCATAACTATTTAGTTTTTTCTCTTTATTTCGCCGTTTTCCTACTTACCATTACTCCTTATTGTTAATACTATTTATCATCGGTTATTCACATTCGGACCATAAATCGGTGCACTCGGAGTGGATTAAACTTATTGGAGCCATCTTTATTGATGCTCAGAAGTCGAATGAAGGACACGAATTAAAAAGATATGAAATTTCGAATAAGTTGGAAGAAATGGGTGTCAACGTTAAAAATTATTTTAAAAAATATTTGAAAGGCTTTTTCCTGATTTCAGGTTATCCCTTCATATCCTATATACTCCTTCTAATTTCCAATCCGATTTTGCGAGTCCTACAGCTTAACACAAGTGCGAGTTCGAGTCCCGCCAAAGACCAAATCTTTTGCCCACAACTAAGCTCGTTTGTAACAACTTCCGCATCTCGGGCTGTGGCGAAATCAGCTGCTATCAAAAATCAAAGATATCAAAACCTACAGGTTATGTTTGAGTATGTAAGTTATCGATTAGTGGATTGCACTAACTGAGTTAAAGGTAAAGACAACTGAGATCAGAAATTACCTCATCCAATGCGAGACATACACCGAGCGCTGTGCAGAGAATCGTCATCGCCAGTCGACGAGCCATTTCTGTCGGGGCACGGGGCGATTTCGTCCAATGGCCAAGCCTACAACAAGCGAGGACATTGTTTATGCAAGCGAACATCGTCAAAGGGCAAAAATCGTATGAGCGAATGACACATCCTCATCTCCATAAGATGCAAAGTTCGATGGATGTGGAAAAAGTGGCCATCGACAAAGATTATTCAAAGTGATAAAGGGTAAAAGGTTGAAACGATGAGTTGAAGCAATTTTAGAATTCATGAGATCGCGTGTATACGACTCAACGGTGCCGCACTTTCAAGCCAAAATCAGCAGGAGACCAGGCCATGCAGTATATTGGTATTTCGTCCACATGCGTATAGCAACAGAGCTGTCGACGTTTTGGTTACGAACTGACGACCTCAGTACCAATATCAGTCAGATTGATTTAGAAATACCTTTTCTGGTGAGTGTGTCGTTTCAAGCATCCTTGAGCAAGGTGGTGTGGTGACGGATGGTGTGCACTTCCACTCTCATAGTGCAGGGATCAAATTCCGCATCAGTGCCAGCCGAGGCCATCCAAGTCTTCCATCCCACGGGGTAGGTGAAATTGCTCCAGACTTGTATGAGAGGAGGAAAGCACCGACTTGTACATCGGATGGCCCGCGATTTATTGTATAGGCCAAATCGCATTCACCTGCCACCACGATTTTGAATGGAACTATTAGGTTGGCAACTAAGTAATTGCGGATTTTTAAATACTGCTTTTTCCTTCCAAACTGCTTTCCAGCAATCTCTTCTGTACATACACATGTAGTACATTTCCAAACGCATCTATAGGTATTATTGTCTTCCATTCCCCGGATAACCTTTTTCGGCAAAATAAACATATCAAAGGGCAACCTCATTTTCAATACAAAAATTATAAAAAGATTTTTCTTTGAATGGCGTTAGACAGGGAAAGGAAAAGGTGATAATCCGATGGAGCAAGATCAGGGTTATAAGGTGGATGGGGCAGCAATTTTTATCCAAGCTCGAGAATTTTTTGGAAAAAAAAATTTATAAAATTTTTTACCACTATTGAAAAAATGACTCGCCAAAAAAATTCTCGAGCTTGGATAAAAATTGCTGCCTTATAGTTCTGATCTTTCTCCATCGGATTATCACCTTTCGCTTTCCCTGTCTAACGCCATTCAAAGAAAAAAAATTGGAATTGAAAGTGAGGTGACTTTTGATATTTTTATTTTGCCGAAAAGGGTTATCCGGGAGATGGATGACAACAATACCTATAGATGCGTGTGGACTTGTACTATATATTTATGTACAGAAGAAATTTTCTGGAAAGCAGTTTTGAGGGAAAAAGCAGTATTTAAAAATCCGCAATTACTTAATTGCCAACCTAATAGAATGCGCGGCGCATCCAACAGAAGATATTGACCAACGCCAAAAACTTAGTTCTTCTGAATATTCTCAACCATGGTCCTGCACTTCTACATGTGGATTCATTATTAGGTCTGTCTTCATCTACCAGCCTCAAAACACTGCTCTGCATTGGCACTGGTGCAGTAGCAAAGGTACACAGGAAATGCCTACGCCGCTACTTAGGCAGCAGAGCTTTTTTTGGATTATTTGTTCCCTGTTAGATATAACTAGGCACCGAAATAAAAAAAGGTATAGACCAGGAAGAATGCAGACGAAGCCCTATAAAATCTGATGGAAAATATCTCCCTTACCTAAAAAGTTTCGGTGCTATATGAATCAGATGAAAGAAAGGAAAGCGATAGCTCGAGAAAAATCATGAAAAATAATTTTTAAAGGTGAACCGTTGCGCACACTTAGTTACCTTCACTTCTAACGAACCTAGTGTCAATAAATCAACCATAAAGGGAACAGCTATGATTTGCGCTCGATCCGAACAAATAGAGCAGTAATTCAGAGGACATAAAACGGTACTGGGAAAGGGAAACTAATAGCTAGTATACAAAATAAACTGGTTAACTAACGATTACCAATAAGAAACTTCCTTAAACCACTGCCAAACTTCTTTTCGGAACGAAACGACGACTTCGAAATATTCATTCGCGAAAATTTGCAAATATTTTTTCGTCCAACTTTGCTAGCAGCTGATTTCCGCCGCAGCTCGTGATACCAAAGTTGTTACAACCATGTGAGTTATGGGCCCAAACATCAATCTCGGTCAGAAATTGACCTGCACTCCTTGCTTTCTTTCCAGAACGGAACGATGGCTTCGCAATATTCGAAATAAATTTTTAATCGTTAACTTGTTTACATAATTGTACGATACTACACTGATGACAATTAGTTGAGACATACAGTAGCGCTCAAAAGTCTTCGGCCAAAACTTTTTTGTCATAACTCTACTTGACCAAATTTGACAAAATTCTAATATGTGGTGCCTGAACCTATTGCCAACATTTCTTTCTACTTGAGTAAAATAAGAAAATTAAAATAATTAATATATTAATATATATAATAATATATATAACAATATAATATAATATAATATATCAAGTAAAATAATTAAAATAATCAAAGACTAGGTGGTCCTCAGCAGTGGTTGGTTGTTCAAGTCAATATAGCTTTTTTAGTTTACGTCATAACTTTGCAGCAGTGATGATTCATAAATACCGATGCTTTACAAACTACGCCACTGTTATCATCCGAGATACTTTACGGAACCCGTGACAATTGTCTTCATTCATCTTTGATGAAAGCTCCATCCGTTCGGGACCATTCCACTTGAACTTTCGAAGGGAAAATGGTCTGGAAAGGCTCTAATGCTCTGATGCTGGGTAAAATTACCACAAGCCTTTGATCCATCTGCAACCCTTTGTCAAAGCAACCATTAGGCCGCATTTCATACTTTGCGGTGCCGGCGGCAGAGCGCTGATGACTGTGGTTGCGTTGTTCTGCGCCTCCGCTTAGGCCACTCTGCATCGTTGCCACCCTCGTCTGGCCACCTCCGCCTGTGTGTGGCCACCGTCTGGCTCGCTGCCTGTGAACGCAGCAACGCCTGCCGGATCAAAGTATGAACGTGGCCTGATCTGCTCACAGGTCTCCAGTGGACCGCGGTGTGTGCACTTATGACAGAAAATCGCTTCGCGGCATCGCACTCGCGGCACCATCAGTACGACTTGCCGAATCGATTGCCCTTAGAAGCCCGGCAGAGCGTGGCAGCGTCACCTCTGCACTTCTACCCATGCCATCCTGCCACCTCCACCCATACCACACTGCTCGCCTGAAGGCTGCCATGCCCTGCCACTGATACTCGCACCCGCCGAGCCGCTCGTCGCGCGCGGCCGCGCGTATCTGCCATAAGTGCACACACCCAGTGAACTGCCTCCATCTTCTCCATGAGAACCCTTCTCTTCCTTCTATATAAAAAAGCCTTCATTGCAATAACATGCTAAGAAACTGAAGTCATGGCATGTCTTTTGCATAGTGTTAGGTGAAGGTGGTGCGATGGTGCATAATACACGATGTTGCATCGTACTGCCTCCCCCCAACCCACATTAACCCAAAATCTACTCCATCACCACCACCAAATCCAAGAACTCCACTCCAGAAAAACATGCGAAGAAATACTAGAATTTTTGACAAACACCCATTCTTTAAGCAGAAATAGGCACTCCAGCTTAGGGCGAAGCATGATTGGGAAACCCCCAAAGGGGTTAGAAAAAGGAAAATGGGTTGGCATTTCGGCCAAAATTCCTTGATAATTTTCAACAAGCAACAGCTTTTAGGTGATATTGGGAGCGTTTATCGCCTAAAAAGATTGTAGATCTCATGAATAGGATTTTTTCTATAGCTTCAGTGATCACTTTTTGAAACATCAACGACATCAGTCATCTGTAAGAAGGGAGGGGGAGAGGGATGGTGGATCCTCCAGCAATGCTAGATCATGGTCTGGCTAAATCAAAAGTTCCACTGTTGGAAGTTATATCATGAACAAACAGTAGGAAGATGACCATGAAAGGCTATTCCTATCACGCGAAAATCGTAAAAAACACGGCTATTCCCCTACCTATGTACATAGTTGTTACACGTGATATGCTTACTACACAAATTAAATAAACAAGTCAATATTTAGGCGAGGGCAATTTTATAAAGTCTGATCATAGCACTTGTGAGAATAATATTCATAACAATGCGTAAGAAGAAGTTCGGTGGAATCCTTTACCGAAAGCTATTTTTAAGGTGGTCGATTATGGAAAAAAAGATCAGGCTCAGGAGTACAGATCTCATAAAGTTCAAGTCACAAAATGTTATTAGGAAGAGAAATAATGAATGGGGGAATGGAAGGAAAGAAAACAAAAATAACAAATAATCATGAAAGAATAAAAAGTCGACTTATACGTAATGTCATTGTATACGCCAAATCGCAGTGGAATTCGCGGCGCACCCCAAAACAGATTCATCGCCTCGCTTTATTTTTACAATTCACCTCGCTTTTCCCGCCTAATTTCCATTCTTAATCCCATTATTTTTCAAATCACAAGCAACACGACTCATGGCTAGTAAAATTGTATAAATGAGGTTAGAAAATCCTGATCTGATCTTCCATGAACTGTTCCGCCAGGTAATCATACTGATGAGACGAATAATGAATAAATATGAAATTCAGCTTAGAAAAAATGGAACAACCACTGAAAATGACTAAGAGAACACGCATCATAAGGCAGCGCTACTGTAGTTTTATCACCGCTTATCAGAAACGTTGATACGATCAGCTGACTCATAAACGGAAACGATGAGACTACTCCCGGCAAAGTCTGCGCCCTATTAAACTGCAAACCACCACTCAATCACACGGTTGCCCGCCTCGGTTAATAGACTCGGTCAACTCGCATATAATCGCTCAATAGGGGCTCTATAACGGTTGTTAGGTTGTCAAGGTTTAGTCACAAAAAATCGGATCCGAAAAAGGGGAAATCAAAGCCGCGAAAGTGCTCTCATGCACGATTTCTGGGACAGAAGCATAATTAGTGCCCAAGGTGGGGCGACAATCGCGGGTGTTTTATGGGTCGTAGTAGGGGTATTGTCCAGCGCGAGCATAGTGGAGGCAATAGTCTCACTGTCTCAGCCTCCTCCTGCAGTTCACTCACTTCCCTCCACACACACACTCACTACTCCACTCACTCAGTGATAAACGCACGGAATGCACGAAGATCTGAAACGCTGTAAAACGCCGGTGTTGAAAAAAACGAGAACACTGGCAATGGACCACGGGGGCAGCTATCGTCCACGCGCGTCGTTGTTCGTAGTGCACTTGTGAAAAAATGGCTTCCAGCGCTCAACAAAAAAATTACGGCAACGGGATATGGAGCTTTTCGCTAGCTATCCAGATCACCTGAGAGGGAGAATGAAGATTAAAGGCACCATGTCGATTATTAAATATGAAAGTAAAAGTGTTAAAAATTCTCATTGGAAAAATAACGAAATAAAATGGGCAAAACCCCATGAAACAAACACCATTCAAAAATGGTTTTCGTCGCGAACGAGTTTACAGCCAGAACATTCCATGCTTGGACGACTTATCTCGTGGCACAATGACAGGTGAATGGGTAACCATATGCCATTAGTAATCAATAAAATTCACTGATGTTTCGTGGCAAAAACACCGTCTACATGCTGGAAGGACTCGTGCACGGAGAAATGAGTTTCCCTGTTATCCATATATTTATGCTGCATTTGCTTAATAATGACCGCACCCAAGTCCCATGCGAAAAAGTGAGAATCCGGATAGTATACAGCTTCTCAAAGTGGCGGACGATGGGGAGGGGCATCCACTCGGAGGCCCGCCCGTCGTCCACCACCTTGAGGAGCTGTACCACAGCCGAATTCTCAATTTTTCGCGTGAAACTTTGCATGCGGCCCTAATTGATCAAATACAACATAAATATATGGATAATAAGGAAACTCATTTTTCCGTGCACGAGTCCTTTGATAGACCGGTCCCCAGGCCGAAAAAATATGTCATATCTCATCACTTCTTGGAACTGATGCCTTTTCAGGAGAAGTGGGATCGTTTGAGCTATTAGGTGAGTGCAGAATAAATGGCCAAAACATAACTGGCTATAACTTCGCTCAGACACAGCTTTATTTGTTGAAATAAAAACCAGTCGAATCTACAGAATTTTGCCAACGATCTGGTAAAGAAAATGTGCCATCATTATAAAATTCTGGATTGCGAAAATTAACAAAGTCAAGAATGGCATTTTTATCCCGCATAGTATCGGCGAATTTTTTTTGACGCAGGTTTGCATCGAGAAGCATCGAGACTCTCCCTCTATCCCTGACGGATTACCACTTTTCCGGGTTATCGATGCAAACCTGCGTCAGAAGGAGTTTGCCGAAACTATGCAGGTTGAAAATGCCATCGTTGACTTCATTATTTTCGCAATACAGAATTTGATCATGATGGCATATTTCCTTAACCAGATCGTTGGCAAGGTTGTGTAGATTCGGATTGTTTTTATTTCGACAAATAAAGTTGTGTCTGAGCAAAGTTATGGCGTTTTGAAGAAAATGGTCCGTTTCGGCCATTTATTCTGCACAGACCTAATATCTTTTGACTCGACGATCTCGGAACAATGTCAGAAATGCATGGCATATCCCTGATAGTTTGCTAACATTGAACATTTAGTCCTCCTTTGTTTGTGTTGCATTGGAATCACTTGGCACACTGACTGGTAATAGAATATTAAATAAAATAAATAAAGGTAAACAAAAATAATAAAAAACTCGGCAAAAAAAAAATACAAAATTAAAACCAGAAACCACTCAGTACATCTGTCGCTATGTGTTATGCTATTTTTTCGAAGCGGAACATTCACTTCACACTGCTCGTATTCCTTTACTATTCCAACGATCAGTTCAAATCATTTGGCTTGCCTATCTTTACGGCCTAGGTGGTCTCCGGAATCATACAGTTAGTGCCGTAAAAGAGTTGAAAATTGCGCGAAAACGCGTTTTCGCGTTTTTTATCGTTTTTTGCTATAAATCGATTGATTACTGATTTTATCAGAATGCCTACGCTGATTTACCCGGAAAAGTAGAGAATCTTCAGAACGTTTACCAAGCTGCGCTCCAAGCTCAGAGACAACGAAATGGTAAAGTGCCGAATATGTGATTTTCTAAGCATGTTTCGGAATAAAAAAATAAAAAAAATAAAAGAATCTCAAACAAACCAAAAACTAGACTTGATAGTATCGCAGTGAACCGAAATTCCCTGGATTGCCAAAAACATTTATCCATTTTTTTCAACTTTTCAATTGATTATTTAGGGAGTTACTTACATCTCGGGGAATCTATAAAAACAAAACACTAGATGTCGAAGGAGTGCAGGGTTGGAGAACGGAAGGCTTCAAGCTTGATAAACAGGAATTCAAGGTGGAAAGGTCGATTACGTACTACTATCGCCATGAGGTGGGGGGGGGGGGGGGTGAAGGAAAGGGGCATCCCACCATGGGCATTATTTTTGTCTGAGCCTGGAAAGGGAAATGAACCTCTTATTCCCTTCACTAGAAATAAGGCAAAAATATACGCCTGAATGCGCAGGTTGGACCCCCGAAGATCCCTCCGAGATGCCTGGGTATGCCACTTTTTATGAGATACCCCCCCCCCTTCCATATTCCTCATTGCGATAGCACCGTCAAATGAGTAGAAGTTCTCGTTGCAACTCTACGCAAACGTATACGTGGTCAATGAGGAGTCTAAAGGAACTCGAATGCTCTGGGTCATAAAACGAAAATTTTTACAGCGTTCTTTAGCCAGCATAGAGATCCTGAATTTTTCAGAATTCAAATGTCTTTCTATGCCCTTATCACTTCGTCTGATCTAACAAGGTTGTGATTTCGAATAGACATATACTAATATGATTTCTGAGCCTGAAAAAGCAACTGGGCGCAGTAGGAGCCCATGCGACGTCGCGTTTAACGTTTCTCAGCCATAAGTTCTCACAATGCCCACCGTGATAGTAACGCGCGCGCATCGCTCTTTGAGCCTTGGCAAGGTCACACTAGTTCCTCTCGCGTTGAACCGCCAAAAAATTTGATCACTTGTTTTTTCCATCATTACAACTTCTTCTAGAATTAAGATGAGATCGCGCAGGGCCGTATTCGGAACTAATTTCATGTAAATGAAGGGAATCCTGAGTCTAAGAAAATTGAAGCCAATTACATTTATATGGGTGATCTTCCAAGATTCTCTCATTGAAATAAACATGATTTTTGAGTGTAAAGACGTCGAAGATCCAAAGTTCCAGAGCACTTTTAGAGATCAGGTGCTCGGTTTTTTCTGACTTTTTACACCGGAAAACACGAGAATTCCTAAAAGAAGTGCAAGTGACCGCGAAAAGTGGGCGAAGGAAAAGGTCAAAAACAAGTTTAATAGCAGAATTACAGGAATTTTAGTTACAGCAGAGATGTAACAAGAAGAAGTGCACACTACTGCTGGCAGTCGTTGCTGGTACGGAGGCCACCATCGCTGGTACAAAGGCCGGTGCTTCGGCTCGTACCGCTCAGGGACACATATGGGAGGAAGCACACACAAGGGACAACCCCATGAAAAACCTTTATGCACGTTCATTGGCGCGTGGTAGACGACATGCACTTATGGCAAGTAGTCCTCACTACAAATTGCTGATACCACTTCAGACGGTGTTTCCTTGAAAGAGGATGAATACCCAAATTGGTTTTTCTAAGGTCACCACACACACGTTCACCATAAAAAGTGCACTCAACGATTTGTATGTTATTATCACCATCATAAGATATCATCTCTACTATATAAAAACGCTTCGTCTGTCTGTACGCCTCTCCGTCCCTCATCCGCCTGTCAAAATTAGGCACTATATGAAAGCGACCTGTGGAGTTGGGGACAAGTGTGGTATGGATAGGGCATGAAACACAGGAAGTAAAGACCACACATGGACCATGTTAAGCTCCGCCCACGATGGGCGGGGCGTGCCGTGCCAAACGTGGGGAGAAGATGGACTTAAGTCAAAGATATGTTTCTTAAAGGAATCGTCCTGAAGGGCGGAAAAATAAGTTCTTCTGCTGTCCATATATTTATGTTGCACTTGCCTAATGTAGACCACATGCAAAGTTTCACGCAAAAAATGTGAATCCGGCTTAGAAACAGCACCAAAAAATCTCGGCCGGGTGGGCGGGGCCTCCGAGCAAGTGCTTACCCTCCGCCGCGGTCGGGGACGCATTTTAGGAAAGAAAATATACGTCAACAATCCTACTCTCCGTTCCCAACCGCGGTAGACGACGGGATGGGGCTTTTAGCTGAAGGCCCCGCCCACCCGTCCATTGAGGGAGCCGCATCTTGGCCAAATTCTCACTTTTTCGCGTGAAGCTCTGCATGCGACCCTTATTAGGCAAATACTACATAAATGTATGGGTACCAATAAAATTTTTTCCGTGTACGATTCCTTTGAAGTCAAGAAATAGTCCTGGGCACAGTGGGCGGGCATTTGTAGTGGTGGACGGAGCTCGGACGTACATGAAAAATCACCTGCGGGGATAAGTAGGAGTTTGGGATGGGTAGGGCATGGGACAAGAAGTGAGGAGCACCTATGCATGAACTTAAGCTCCTCCCACGGTGGGTGGAGCGTAGACTGAAACACTTTGTCCTCTCAGTCGACATTCAATCGAAACAGCAATTTCGATCGACTTACTGACACACGTGGTGTTTCGCGCATAGTGTGCGCCACCAACTGGTGTAATCACATGCATACTGTTCCATATAAATTATTAACTAGTTAGCTATTCAGAAGTCAGTAACAATGCTCCTCAACAAGGTGTCGGCTGAAGGAAGGATTCAGATGCCTGGAGGACCAACACGATCGTATCCGTTTTCAAACAGGAAGGACACGTTGGCGGAATGTGATCGCTATATGTACGTCAAAATGGACGGCGCAGGCCATCAAGCCATACGAGCGGCGGGTTAAGGGTGAAGCTGCTGACCTATCCAATAAAATTCCCTTTTGAGTATCTTTGCTACATTTAATAGTATTTTCATGTAGAAAATGGAAAATTCACGACTTGCTCTATGGTCGCCTTACTTTATTCAAGTATCTATCCGAAATTTGGACAAAATCTTTAGACATTTAACTTTAGCCTCAAAGTGTAGATTAGCTTTAATACTGGAACTCTATTAGATCTGTTCGTTAATAAGAAAGAATTCCAACTAATAAGAGTTTGTTAACAGGAAGAGGAATGGAAAGATCCTGTGAATTGTAATTGAAAGTACAAGAGATTCCGGCGGAGGAATGAATAGAACCAATTGAAAGGAAGTGCAAAAAAAATAAGAATGGCTCTCAAAGTTCAGAAGGTCATTTGCAATATTTGCCCGCCGTCAGACTTCTCGCATTAGGAGCCGCAGAATCGCAAAATCGCAAAATCACAAAATTGCCGAATCGCATAATCGCAAAATCACCAAGTCCGATGGCAGCCTTTCAAAACTGCACACAGCTACTACTATTGCCCAACATGGCCGATCGACAATAAAGAGGCTCCATTACGAAATATCTGCAGGATTGTGAACGTTCAATGCGCTCATGTGGTGTCGTCCAAAGATTACTAAAAAGGCGTGTTTTTCACGAATGTGCGACGGGGTTGTTGATTTGCAAAATTGGTGACACTCAACGGCACTCGAATTTATGCCATAACGCGCCGTGCAATATTTCAAAACTGCCACAGATTTAATTTGAAATGCATACTCATGCCTATTTCATTTTTTTTTTCAGGAATGAGGACATAAGGGCAGTCATGCAGTCGGCACCTGTTCAGCTAAAGGTGAGGAAGCTACGATGGTAAGGGTACGTACCTAGTGTCGCAGAAAAGGCAGGGGTCAAAGGTCGTTCCCGCCGTGCCCGCCAAGCGAAGATCGATGTAGGTGGGCCGGCGGCGGGAAACCACCCGGGGTATGGCGCCCGTTTTGACCTGATATAAAAAGGACCCCCCTATAAGAAGGGAGCGGGGGGCTCCAGAGAGCAGATTTTTTTCATTCATTTTCTTCCACCTGCCGTCGTCGCCTCAGCCCCGACGTCTACCTCCGCCGTCGCCGCCACTACCGCAGGAAGCCCACCGCCTCCCACGACGCCACCTTCGTCTCACCACAGGAAGCCCCGCTGCCTCCGTCGATGTTCTAATTTCTTTATTAACCCCTGCCGTTCTCTCGTTTTTTTCTCGTTGCTAATAAATCGTTCTAATCTCGAAGGGGTTCGCTCGCACTGTGCACAGGGGTCACAGCATCCACCTCGGTCATAGTTCCGGCGTCACATGGGGGCCGAACCAAACTGAGGGAAGCTAGGCTGGCCTTGTTGTACAAGCGGCCGCGAACGAAACCACTTCGAGAGGACCTCGCTGGGCACCGAAAGAAGGGGTGCAAGAGGTACCAAAGGAAGGAGGGCAAAGAAGGAACCCTCAAAATTAGGATCGTCGTGCTAATACATCACGGATAAAACCAGTACCAAGCAAGACATGGTTATTTTAAGAGAAAGGCAACCAAGCCAAAGGAGGATGAGCGCAGACAACGTCGAGGACGTTATAATGGGAGAACAGGAGCAAATCGCACCTGAGGTAAGCAACTTTGAGAGTACCGACAGTAGCGGGCAAGGAAGTTGGGCCGGGTACGTGAGAGTTATCCAGGAGGCAAAGCAGAGGGCAATGGCGATGCTGGCGAAAGCAAAAGTAGCTAAGCAATTGAGGGAGGATTTGGAGAAAGAATGGGTGTCAGTAGTGGAGACGGCCCAGAAGTGGGCCTCAGACGAAATTCCACACCACCCCACAGTTTCGGGGGGTCTCATGAAACGCATAAGAGAAACCCTCGAGCAAAGGGGGATAGGAACAGAAGGAGAGTGGGAAGAGTATGTAAGAACGGTCGAAGAAGACGGTGAGCTGGTCAACGAACTATGTGAAATGTTTGAAACAAACGCTTTCCAGCTGAAGCAGACGATCGAGGAAAAATGCAGCGGGTGGCCCGGAGAGGAGCGGTCCGAAGCGGCGCAGAGGGGTAAGCAGGTAAAGCAAGAACTTGCAGAACAGCCCAATAATAATAGTCCATATCAGGAAATACCCTCGAGGACTGGTCCGACGTCTGCGCGCAGCTGGCAGAGGCGTGGAGCGAGTCCAAGGAAAACGGAAAATCGCGAGGGTACAGGTACGGATATCCATTTGATGAACTACCTGAGAGCTATGACATGCTCCGATCCAGGGGTATTCAAAGGGTCCAGAAACGAAAACTTCCAAGAGTTCCTAAGGAAATTTAGGAGGAAGTATGAAAGTGTGATTGCGTGTGAGGAGACGCTAGTGGACATTCTGGCGGATGACCACCTGGCGGGTAGGGCAAAAAATATTTTTGCATCTTTGCCACGCGCAGTCAAGGAGAGGGGCTTCAAGGCGGTGACCCAGGAAATGGCAAGGTTGCTATCATGCGACTCCACTGCCAGCAGAATGAGAGCGCTGACCGAGCTGAAGAATTTAAAAATGAGGCCGGGCCAGGAGGTATCGGAATTCTGCGTGGTTCTGGAGAAAATAGGTAAGCAAGCAAATCCGGAGAGCTCGCCAGAGGAAAGGTCGATGGAATATGCCCAAATTCTCCTCGAAAACCTGAGCGCCTGGCCGGAACATTTTCAGTTGGTGGGAGCTCTACATAAAGTAGAACCGCATGAGGCCTACGAAGAAATAAAACAGTTAGCCCTGAGCATAGAACAATCGAAAATTATGCTGGGAACAAATAGGAAGAGCCCTGTTGGATGGAAGGCAAGGTACGCACACTACCAGAGTAACAGGGAACTGAAGCAGCTAGAAGCAAAGTTAGAAAATCCAGTAAATGTGGAGCGACTAGAGGAACTAAGGGAAACCCAGCGTAAAGGGGAAACGCATCGCCCCAAAGGGCTCAAAGGACCGAGCACCCTGGGCAACCCAAATCATGATCGGGAGACAGCGCAAGGTAAGAAATGCTACCATTGTTCGAAATTTGGGCATTTTGCGCGAGAGTGTCCGTCCCGAACGGTGAAAGTGAATCGCACAGTTCAAAAGAAAGACCTAGATAAAGGAGATGCGAAGGTATCATCCATGGTGAAGCAGTGTCGTAGCCTGGGAATGGCCACCCGAGAGAGGGCGTCGGAGAAAACCGATCTCATTGGAGGGCAGATAATGATTGCCTTGGACCTGTTAGAAGATCGATGTAAAGCTCTAGTGGACACGGGATCGATGATAAGCATAATCCCGATAGAGGTACTAGCTAGAGCGCAAGATAGGGGGTTCGATGTGGACTCGTTGGCAGTGGTACCAAAGTCAGAGCTCAAACCGGTCTTTGATGCTTCCAGTAATAGAATGGACTTCATGGGCGCGGTATATATACAGGTCAGAACCGAAGCAGGACATTCTAGTGAAATAGCGTTCCATATTAGCCCAATGAAAGAGGCGGAAATAATATTGGGAACGAACGCGTTAAGCAAGCTAGGAATAGAGGTAGCCGTGAATGGAGAAATAAGAAAGAACCAAGATATAAGGGAGGAAAGTAAGGCAAATAAGGTCGTAGTAGTAAAAAGACTGTACATTCCACCCAATGAGGCAGCGTTAGTTCCGGTGAAATGTGAGGGTGAAGTGAAGACTGATGTAGAAAGAGTAATTTGGCCCAGCAAACAGGGAGTAGAACCAGGAGTGTACAAGATAAAAAATCAGGAAACGTCCATTCCTGTATTTAACGACAGCTCGGAACCTTTGCTTCTGAAGGAAGGAGAAAATGTTGGCTACTGGGGAACGGACAAGTGGCACGAGCAGTGGGAAGAGATGAACCCCCTACTATCTAGTGAAGAAATGGCGGGGATATCAGAGTCACAGAGAATGCAGAAACTGGAGCAGCTACTGCTGGCCAACACCGAAGCCGAAGCACTGGATGAGAAGATGAGGGAACTGCTAAAAAAGTACCCAGACGCCTTTTCAATATCGGATGAAGAGCTAACTCAGACCGACTTGGCGCAAATGACCATAGATACGGGTGATTGCGCACCGATTAAAATGAAAGCGCGACCTGTACCGCTAGGTCTTAGAACAAAACTCAGGGAACTACCAGCAGACCTAGTAAAAAGAAAGGTAATAGAGCATAGCAAGTCAGAATGGGCCTTTCCCATTGTGCTCGTGGAGAAAAAGGATGGCTCAATCCGACTATGCGTGGACTACAGGGAGCTCAATAAAAAGATAAAACTGGACGCCTACCCCCTTCCGAGCATTGAAGCACTGCTCCAAAGTCTCGCAGGGAAACGATTCTTCTCAACCTTAGACTTGTGCAGCGGGTATTGGCAAATCCCACTTGCAGATGATGCCAAAGAAAAGTCGGCTTTCGCAACTCCGGAAGGCCTCTTTCAGTTCAGAGTGACCCCATTCGGCTTAAGTACAAGTCCACCCGTGTTCCAGAGGCTAATGAATACCGTCCTAGAAGGCAGTCTCGGGGACGAAGTCTTCTGTTACATAGATGACATCATGATCTGCACGGACACGAAAGAAAGGCATTTCCAGATACTGGAGGAAGTATTGTCCAAGCTGAAAAAAGCGGGATTGCGGTTGAAAGCACAGAAGTGCCATTTGCTGAAAGAAAAAGTTGCTTTTCTCGGTCACATCGTTGACAGCGAGGGAGTTCACATGGACCCTGACAAAATAGCCGCAATTACGAATTACCCAACCCCGCATACGGTCAAACAATTACGTACTTTCTTGGGAATGGCATCTTTCTATAGAAAGTTTTGCCTAGGCTTTTCCAAGCATGCTGGTTGTCTCTTCAGCTTGACCTCATCAAAAAAGAAGTGGTGTTGGGAAAGTGAGCATGAGGAGGCGTTTCAGAAAATAAAAGGGATGATTTGCTCTGCACCAGTTCTCAAGCAACCTGATGTGGAAGCTGCTAGGAATGGTAGTAAACCCTTTTATATATGCACGGATGCGTCAACGTACGGCTTAGGGGCAGTACTCTCCCAGGAAGGAGAAGACAAACAAATGCACCCGATCTTTTTCGCATCCAAATCTCTGAGTAAGGCGGAAAGAAGGTACCACGTAACAGATCTGGAAGCACTTGCGGTGGTTTTTGCAGTCAGGCGTTTCCATATGTTTATATATGGCCTGCCCACCATCATCATGACGGACCACCAGCCTTTAACAGCGTTATTCAAGCGTAGCAATGTATCAGCTCGGGTACTCAGATGGTCATTAGAGCTACAAAGGTATAACATCGAGATTCGGTATGTTAAAGGCAAATCGAATGTAGTGGCAGATGCGTTGAGCAGAGGAGTACCAACATCGTGGGAATCAGAGTCACTTGAAGGAGTGAATGAAGCTGTAGTGAACTCTATTACAGTAGGAAAGGAATCAACATGGCTGCAAGAATTGAGGCAAGACCCACTTTTCGGAGAGGTTATCCGATTGGTAGAAGGAGAGGAGTGGGAGCAGGAAATAAGGATAATGGGCGAAAAACGACCCACAAGGGTGGCAGATTTCGTGATAGAAGAAGGAGAACTAAAAAGGTTATTGGAGAGCGGTAGAGCGGTATATGTGGTCCCAAAGCCATTTCGCTTCGAGGTTTTTCAGGAAGCGCATAACGGGGTGTTTGCAGGCCACTTTAGCGCGAAGAAAGTTTTGAGAAGTCTATCGAAGCAGGTTTACTGGCCAGGAATGGTTCAGGATATCCATAGGTGGACGAAAGAATGCCAAAAGTGTTTTGTGCACAATCCTCGAGAGAAGTTGGTTCCACCGCTCAAACCAATTATGACTTCAAAGCCTTACGAAATAGTAGGAGTAGATGTGCTGGAACTCGGTCTTACCTCCACGGGGAATAGATATGCCGTGACGGTTATCGACCATTTCACAAAATATGCTGCGGCATACCCAGTGCCTGACAAGTCAGCAGAGACGATAGCAAGAACACTTTTTGTTAGGTGGATGCCGAAGGCTGTAGATGGCCGAAAACGGTGTTGTCAGATAAAGGAGGAGAATTTGTAAACCAAGTAATGGAGGAAATCACAAAAATTACGAAGATCACCCATGTAACCCCAAAGGTTATAACCCGAGGGAAAACGGTCTGACAGAAAGGCTTAATGGAACCATTGTGGCCATGTTACGCAAAAGTACCGTGGTCCCCACAGAATGGGATACAAGACTACCATCCTGTATGATGGCATACAACATGATGCCTCACGCCGCAACAGGAGAGAGCCCATACTTCCTTCTGCATGGAATAGATCCGCTTTTCCCATCAGAAATCATACCCAAGGGAGGAATTACTAAGTACATGATGGATAAGTCATTGGGCGAGTACAAAGTTGAAATAATCCAGGCCATTACGGAAACGCATGAGCGAGTGAGAGAGTACAATAGCCGGATAAGAGAGAAGATGAAAAACATATATGACAGAGAAAATAAAGTCGAAGGCCGAAAGTATCCGCAACTAGGCGATCGTGTTTACGTGTGGTCACCCAGCGAGAAAGCGAGAAAGTCGCATCCAAAACTTGTAGGTGACTGGGCAGGACCGTTTAGAGTCATAGACGTGAGTGACAACTCTGCCCTGGTGACGCGAATTGGAGGAAACAGCGAACCAATTCGAATTCAGTTTGATTTGCTTAGAATTGTTCCAAAAGAAATTTCAGACGAACCAATAGAAACGGATCATGTCATAGGTCGCAAGGGTAGAATGCCAAAAGTAAAGGTTCGTAGAGCTCATACCAAAGATTTCAGAGGCGCAGTTTTGTCGAGTCCTGCTGACAAGGGACATCTTCAATTTCAATGTGTCGACGACTGCTTCGGGAAAACAACACTGAGCGATATCGAAGGAATCCAGTTCCCAGGCGCCTACGGTCGACAACAGTTCGGAGATCCTTGGACAGCATGGAAAACAGCGTCAATCTTCATCAGAAAGGAGCTGAACACAGCGCAGAAGGTGGAACTCGTCAGGAATCGCGCCGTGTCCTTAGACACAGAAGCTTTGATACGAGTGTTAAAAGTAGCCTACTCGATGTGCACAGAATGGACCGAGTTCATCTGTACGACAAAGGAGATTGCAAAACATCAACCGATCGATAAAAATTGCATTATCGATTTTTACAGACCCGCATTTAAGCAATTGAAGAAGGAGCTGAATAAGGGCGACCGAGCAGCAGGAGTGGTAAGCAGGGACCCACTGCCTTTGCAGCGCCCGAGACGGCCTTGCTGATGGAACGCGATGGGCCGAAAGGTGGCCTTACTACAAGAGTTGTCACCTCCTACAAGCAGCTGAAAGAAGTTTTGGAGAATTGGACCACGTGTCCCACATGGGTCATCGTCTACCCCATAGAAAGTAAGGGCGACAAGAAGGCCGTTTGGACTATTTTGGAGACAGCACGAAGACACCTGGAAGAAGGCGGAAAGATAGTAACAGCTTGGACACCAATATCGGCCCCAATAGAGTCGCAATGGATTTCCATGACGAAGCTATGGAAAATGCTGGATGCAACACTCCTGAAAATGGGTGGCGATGAGCAAGTCATCGCAACGGCCAGTAGCCAAATAATCGAAGGAAAGGTTTTCATGGAGGCAGGCACCCCAGAAGCCTCTAGCCAGTTTCACCGCCCTTATTTAGGTGTGGCAGCAGCCAAGTCGCTCTACTCCGCAATCCGTGAGAGGGCAAGGGAATTTCAGCTCCCTGATCTCGAGCGGTCGTCGAGGACGACGACTTCGCCGAGGGGGGGCATGTCGCAGAAAAGGCAGGGGTCAAAGGTCGTTCCCGCCGTGCCCGCCAAGCGAAGATCGATGTAGGTGGGCCGGCGGCGGGAAACCACCCGGGGTATGGCGCCCGTTTTGACCTGATATAAAAAGGACCCCCCTATAAGAAGGGAGCGGGGGGCTCCAGAGAGCAGATTTTTTTTCATTCATTTTCTTCCACCTGCCGTCGTCGCCTCAGCCCCGACGTCTACCTCCGCCGTCGCCGCCACCACCGCAGGAAGCCCACCGCCTCCCACGACGCCACCTTCGTCTCACCACAGGAAGCCCCGCTGCCTCCGTCGATGTTCTAATTTCTTTATTAACCCCTGCCGTTCTCTCGTTTTTTTCTCGTTGCTAATAAATCGTTCTAATCTCGAAGGGGTTCGCTCGCACTGTGCACAGGGGTCACAGCATCCACCTCGGTCATAGTTCCGGCGTCACACCTAGAAGGTTAGAGGATCACCCAATAAGAAGAGTTTTGAAGTTCGAAGCCTTGGGCCGCCAGTGTCCTTTTTGCAAGTCTGTTCCGTTGTATAGTCAAATTGTCTGAATTATTCATGTCACAGGGCAAAGGCCACAGGCTGTCACAGGGTCACGGCCTAGATTCGTGTGTCCCAACCGTCACCCGGCCGCCAGCACCCTGCGACTGCGGGATTAACGCCGGAAGAAGAAGCATGCTCATGCTGATTTCATAAGGATGACGAAGGACCTAAGGTTCCTTATTCGTTAGTATTTTTGCTCAGACACCCCTTGGTTTTACAGAAATAATTTTTACTTCTACATGGCCAAGGTGACAAGTGGTAGTGGGTAACACTGTTAGGGTCAAATCAAGTCCGGGGGAGACGCAATTTGGTGTCGACGTCGAAACCCCTTTCCCTCCCTAGGCTTAGGCTAGAATTGATATCTCCTTCTTCTACATAAAAAAGCATATGTCAAACCATAGGTCTCATCAGCTTTAGCCTAAGCCTAGGGAGGGAAAGAAGCTTTGACGTGGGTGAAACGTCGACGCAAAGTTGCGTCTCCCCCCCCCCCCCCCCGACTTGATTTGACTCCACCGTTATACAATCATACTCTATATATAAACCAGTACAAGTCAAAGAGCATGGCAGTGGAAAAAACAAAAAAGTCCTTCGCCGACTTTATCGCTTCCAGAACCGCAGACGTCTATGCTAGCGGCATAAATAAACTAGCGGCAGCAGTGAGTTAATCGGATACATATTTACTGATTCCTTTCATAAAATATCAATATATGAAATAAAATAAAATGCTTTTTAAGGCTAGGCGCCGAAAGCTTGCCGGTCAAATCTCCTTCGCAATATTTTGTGAAATCTTATGAGTCTTCTGAAATGAAATTTTGAAGCCTCACACTGTTTTTTCAGACATTTAGATGGCATGAGGCTTCGGAACAGAACAACACTCAGAGGTTTTTATTTTGATCAATAAAGTTTATTGTGAGCTATGCTACGTTCGTTTAAAGTCGTGATCTAAAAACCTGCATTTTTTGCAACAGCCTAATAAATCCACATCCCGGCACAATCAATATAAGCCGGTAAAAGGGTGGAGGGCCATGAAAAGTTCTGAGTTACTGAGTGTGGATTGCCCAAATGTAAACTAAATTTGGTAAGAGAAGGAGTTTCGGAAGATAAATCACTTCTGTCGCTCATGCCCCACCCCCCACCATATCAATATAGCGCCAAACGATGTATAATGGGAACATTTGGAAGGAATACTTACTCGAAAAAGTGAACGATGAGTTGCCGAGCTGTTTCTGATGCCATCCGATCCGATCGAGAATCTCCATAGCCGGTTGAATCCTGTCGATTTTGAGTTGCAACGAGGAATACTTGCTCCAAAAAAAACCGGAAAAAGTAGGATTAAGAAGCGAGAAAAATTGGAATTGAAAAGAAGGAAGAAAGAAAAAACTGTAAGCAAGAAATTAAATAAAATGCAAGGGTGTTGAAATCAAAAACGGCAGAGTGAGTGTCACAATCGCATGGTACGGCGATCAATATAAGATCAAATCAATCTCACAGACCAGTTCAACCACCACCTTCCATGCTGCTGGAGGGGCAACTGGAGCAAAAATTTATCAGGGAGGATAGTAAATATTATGCGCGCTGGGTATGTGACCAGAATCTAGCTTTGGGCCAATTCACGCACCGTACAAGGAGATCAACCTGCCTCCCTTGCCATACCTCGGCTCAATTTATAGATTTCTGTGTGCGAAGAGGTTCGTACATGTAGAGTAGCTTGCTAAGGTATTTTCATTTCATTTACAAGTCAAATGTATTTCCAACTTCGTACTTCTGTTTATTTTTTGTGTGGTGCACCATAGAGTGTGAATAATAAATAATAAATATTAACGTGCAGCTACTGATGCTGCAAATTGCCAACAGACCTTAAACACATAGGAACAGCGTTACGATTCCGCGCCAAATAAGGCCGGAGCGATACGGGGGTCTTATTCGTGTTCAGGTCCTTCGGGTCCCGAAGGTTCCAATATGCTGCCATGCAGCAAAAATTCGAGTGCCCTCATTACTAAATCAGCCCCTTCCTTCCATAATCGTTACCAGAAGCGCAAAATTGCGAAGGCTGACGGCGGCCTAAGGTTCCTCTCCAAAACACGATTTGATTTGTGCTAAGACGCGAGTTGATGTATGTTACTGCTTGATTTGTGAGGTCAAAACAGGTTAAAATGAGAACTACCGTAATGGACTCCTGATTTTCAGGCAAAAGGATATTGAAAAGATCGTGTTCAAATGGTGTATGATGCTGGGACGCCCCCTTTTTGGTAAGATCAGTTTGATCGCGTTCATACTTCGCGCGGCAGGCCATGGTCGAGTTCACAGAAAGCGAGGCAGATTGGCACGTAGGACGTGCAGAGATAACGCAGGCATCAAGAAAAGGTGGCACAGGCGGAAACGCAGAAAACGCAGCCACGCGCTGCCGCGGGCACTGCAAAGTATGAACGCGGCCTTTCTGGTCGAGCGGGTTTTACGTTCAGGCCCTTTGTAGGACATAGTTTTGTAGCGGTAAGTGTTTGAAGTAAAGCTAATAAAAATAACAATAATAACAACATGGAAATAATTATAGTAATAACGATAATATGAAGTAAAGCATTATTAGCCTCGAGCTCTGCCGTGACGTCATTTTATTCGTCACTGTTGTATAGTGAAGTAATTAACTGATCCATAGCCAACTAGACTCCCTTGATAGTGAAAAAAGCCATTTCAGTGGCTTGACTCATCAACAATATCGTCCATCTAATAGCCTTGTGGCTATCTATTGCGAAACATGTGGATGACGAGAATGGTCGTAGATGAAATGGGCTGATGAGATGTCCGAATGTCTGCCAGATGAAGAAAAATAACCCGATTACTAATCGAATAACTCCGCCCACTTCGGTTGCTCTCTGTCATCTGGGGAGGTCTGATGGAAAATATAGCGGGGAGAATAAGCGGCTATGTGAATAGTTGAAAGGGGCAACAACTACAACTCAATCCCAGGTACATTCTAATTAGAAAATTGTATAGAAAATATCGCTCAGGAAGTGCATGGCGTAGTGGCTAAAAGTGGTGCGGTGGTGTTGTACCATCCGTGAGATCAATCCCTTTGCATGCCATTCGATCGCGATGCAGCTTCATATAAGGTTTCTCCATTCAGAACTTTTCCTAGAAGATAATTACGCGGTTTGGCTGAAATTTACCTGTAAAGCTTCGAACAGACTTTCAAACAAATCCATTGGCACATCGCAAGAAGATTGGTCAGCTCAATGATAGTCGCATGCGAACTTTCACGCGGAAAAGTGAGAACCCGCCAAGGTTACAGTCCTTGAAAAGGTGGAGGGACGGGGTCTCAGAATAAGTGCCCGCCCAGTCGTCCGTCGTGTCAGAGACGCATAGTGAGAACACAGAGTCGTGTAAACAGCCCCACTCTACGTCTCCAAGTGCTGAGGACGAAAGAGCGGGGCATTAGCTCGGAAGCCCGGGCCCCTTCCCCCCGTCCGACACTTTGAGAAGCTGTATGTACAGTAGCGCTCAAAAGACTTCGGCGAAATGGTCTTTCACTTGGGTTTTTCCCTTGTAACTTTTTTGCAACTGCACCGATAAATTTTAGAATGTTGTACTTGGAGACACTGCATACTTAATGTACTATTTTGGCGCTCAACGGTGTAGATTACGTGGTTATATAAAATTTTTTGTTTTTGAAGTGCAATCGCTATGCCGTCCCGCTGTGCCGCTGCCATCAAAAGTCGTGGTCTTTCTACAAAATATTGATGCTCTCTGAGGCTTGCTAGTTTTGTTTTTGTAAAGAAAGCCGTTTTTCTTGACCGAGCCTTTTTCTTTTCTCTCGGTGGTCTTGTAGTAAATTCTTGTGAAAAACCATGAAAAGAGTCAAGCGGCACTCAAGTAGAAGGAAATGTTGACAACAGGTTCAGGCACCACATATTAAAATTTTGTCAAATTTGGTCAAGTAGAAAAAATTTATGACAAAAAAGTGTTGGCCGAAGACTTTTGAGCGCTACTGTATATGAGCCGGATTCTTACCTTTTCGCGTGAAACTTTGCATGCGGCCCCTATTGAGCAGATACAACCTAAATATATGAGTGATAGAGAAACTCATTTTTCCGTGCACGATTCCATTAAGTGAGCGATAATTATTATGCGCAAATCAGCCAGTTTCCGTGCTAATCTCTCCACACTGTTTACTTCTATTCATTGGTTGTATTTATTTCATTTTTATTGATATTTGCCAGCTTAAAGTACCGGAAGGTATCCATATTTGTTTTTTTATTTCCACAGCAGCGTCGATACTGTCAGATTTCAGGGAAAACATCGGATATTGAATTTGGGCTCCATAGATCCTCGACCGTCGTTCAAAGCTAAGTGGACTACACAGCTACTGGTCCACTCCCATATATCTCAGCTGGGTGTAAGCGTTCGCCGCGATGAGGGCCATAATTTTATTGCTCGCTTTCCCCCACAACCTCATTTCTGTATAAGGATGTTTGCTCACTCAGGAATATGTCGTAAAGCGCAAAAGTTCTAATGTGACGGATGCGATAGTCAGTTGAGTGGGCAGGTTGCTCCAATCTATAACATGACCTGGTGCGCACGTGCTGTGTCAAAAGACCTAATGTGACAGACCAGAATATTTTTGAAGAGTGCCCGCCCAACAAATGTATTCCCACCCTGAAATGGACGATAAGTGATGAACGCTGATATCTACTCCGCTTTGATAAGGGTACTCAATTCTACCCTTATCAAAGCGGGGTCCATCTCTCTAGTTTTTTCAGGGTGTGTAGCCTTATGTCGGGTTTTCGCTTTGCGGCGTTGCACTCACGGCGCCATCAGCACGAATTGCCGCGCTCGGTTGGAATTCCGCTCAGGATGCAAGGGGTGGTACCATGGAGGCTCTTCAGAGAGATAGCTGTGTCTCATCACTATCGAAAAGCAATACTTTTGTGCTCCCAAAAGACAGAATAGTAACATAAAAAGTGAAAGAAACAATAACATCACATGATAACAATCCTAATTAAGAAGTAATTAGTTCGGGCGTGAATTTTCAAAGGGAATGTATGCAGTGCGCGCAATCAAACGCGAAAAAATCCGCCGCGCCCGGTCGAGCGAAAATTCAACATAAGGCTACATATCCGTTTCTTCATACCAAACTCATAAATGGCTTACTAAATCTGGATTTCTGCAAAGGCCTATATACCACTCTCCATCACTGCTGTTACTTTGAGTGGTAGCGAACCGTATCCCAAAAAGGCAATATTTTATTATTGGAAGTTTTATTCTTATTTTTTTCAACAATATGCATCATTCAGCTCATGAGGAACTAAATGGATTCGAACAATATATTTGTACATAACCATTATCGATCACTCGGTCATGCGCTTTCTCGTTGCTGTAGAAGAAGTCGCCCAGAGAAGAAGAGTATCGCCGCAAGAGCTCCGATACATACCGTAGCAAACACCACACTAAATATCACGATATTTTAATCAAAAAGTAGTTTCCGATCAAAAAAACTGTTTACATAGCAAAGACACCTTCAAGGCTCATTTAAGGACAGCCCAAATATTCAGCCGTGAACGTTGCCCCTCCCCTCGCAACAACTCGTCCAGCAGACGCGAGGCAGCGTGATTGGTAACGCTGCGGGATCGCGTTAAAAACTCGAAGGTCCGCTTTGCAATAGGAGTTTCGCTACAAATTAAGTTCAAAACTCTGGATTTCGTGCAATAATGATGTCTTTGCAGTTGTAATTTTCTGTCACTCCAAACGGTGCCTTTAGGCAGCGAAAGGAGATTCGGACGAATCTTGAAAATAGTGATTATGAAAGACGATGTGCTTAGTTATATGATGGTGAAGAAAAACGGAAGGAAATACTAAGAACCCGAGAGCGTTAGCCCTTATCCGTTACGTCGTCTCTACAGCTCGGGGGCGCGCTTTTCGACGGGTGTTTTGCCGTAAATAGGCTTCTTAGGCCCCTATCTTCCCTGTAAATGATTTCTTTTAGGGCTCTTTTAGTGCCAAAAGGTTCCATGCAGTAGATGCATAATTCGATAATCTGGGCTTCCATAAGTGAAATTAATTGACAAGTACTGGCTGAGTGTTTCATTCGAATACAATAAGAGAAAAACAGTTACTTACATTGCCCACGTCTCGAAACGAAAGCAGCACTGATACGGGTTATCATCGCAGCAAACGTAGTAGTGAAGGAAGGAGTCACGAGGGCAACTGTAAAAAATTGGCTTAATTGTTATCGTTTATATATGTCCCTCAATCAATATAGGGCTACCTGAGAAGAGCTCGTAAACTTACCTTCAACCAGTTCCTTCAGCAACGTAAATAAATGACCCATAACGTACCACTACGATACAATTTCAAAATACGAAAAATTGTGGTTTGCACTTCGGCCACTCGGGAACGGTTTGGGTGCAACACATGGTGTTCCCGAGTGGCCGAAGTGCAAACCACAATTATGTTTCTATGGAGAATAACATATCTTTCTGGGACCTTTCCCTTCCAAAAAATACATAGCTAGGATTTTGGCACCACGCTTTTTGAACACCAAAGCAAGCAATAACAGAACAACTAACAGGACAACTACTCACCTCTACAGATGAGACTTCCACTAAGATTACTTTCTATCGACTGCGGACCTAGCTGCTTAGTTGTACCAAAGTCTAGTTTTTGCCTAGGAGTGACATTAGAACGCAAACCAACATTTCTGGTACAATGATGAACAGATAAGTTATTCTCCATATCCGAAAAAGTATCCTGACAGCTTTAGCCTTCACAAATCGATGGTTTCATGTGAGCCCAAAAAATACGTTCCTGGTGGCCAAGTGCAACACACAGTGTTGCAAGATTGAAGACTCGATAAAACGTCTGGCCATACAGGTAGGAACGGTGAAAATAGCCTCGGAACGTTGTGCGTGAAAGCGCTGAGTTATCAAAAGATTAGCACTCACGTTTCACCGAGCCTAAAATCAATTGCTTGCATCAGTCCAAAAGGTGCGAATGGGCACGACCACACAGATGGTGTTGCCCGGACTGTCTCAAAGGTGGCTAATAGCTGTAGAGCTGTTAGAAGCATTGCAACCATGGATCTGATCTACCTGAATTTAATGTTTTATGATGTCTACAATAGCGTTGATAATAAAGGAAATCACTCGTTAATCTGTTGAAAGTAACGCTAAATCAATCACCCAAAAGGCACATCCGAGATAACGATTGAGAGTGCCAAGAACTGAGGATTGTGCCGAAGAAAATGGTGTAGATGGTGAGCATGAGATCCCCTCCCACCAACTCCATTACTAAAATTCCCTTATCCGACGGTCCTCAATAATTAATTGATGTCTATAGTATATAGTGATAGTATCGTGTAGTAATAGTATCCAATAGTATCGTGCCATGGCCTATATCATGCGTATGTATGTGTGGAGCGAAACCGTTCTTCTGCCATGTCTACCTATAAATATTAATAAGACCCCCCTATCAAATACGACCTGCTGCGAGCGAAACGAAACACGACCCTTTTTGCAGACTTTCATAGGCCAAGCTTTACGAATCTGGCTCTATGAGGCAAAGGCAAGGAGTTTACGTACAAGGTGAGGGCAAAGTCACCATTTTAATCGTGAATGGGTCAAAGAACCCTTAGACCGCGTTCATACTCAGCGTCGGCAAGGCGTTACTGCATTCACAGGTAGCGGGGCACTTTGGCACGAAGGAGATGCAGAGACGAATTAGGCAGCGAGACAGGGTGGCCTAGGTTGAGACGCAGAGACACGCAATCACGCGCTGCCTCCGGTATCGCAAAGTATGGACGCGTCCTTAGAGTTCGTCCAGCCAGCACCAGCGATTAGCTCAAAGCCGATGTGTGTGACTTACCGTTTTGGATAAGGAATATGACAGCCTAGCGCACTGCCTATACTAGACACACAGAGGAGGTCAAAGACATCTGACATCTCCTTGCTATGTGGACTTCAACTCCTTCCGTATAAGGGCATGTGCGAAACGGAGGTTAAACTATTTCCTTGTTTTCCCTCCTTAAATCTTTTAAACATGGTCTCTTCGTTAATAATTATTTACTTATTCATAAAGACAAACAAGCACAAATGATTGGAGTTTTTGATGAACGCAATAGGCATTATGTGGTACCCAGCAGGATTTCGATGGCGTAACATCGGTAACAGTGGCGATTATGATGGCTATTACCCGACGAGAACAAGTTCGCCACGCTACCACCTCCACTACACACCTCTACCGGTTTTCTGCCATCTGCCAAAAAAGTATCGAATTGGAATTTTAGCGGGATTTCATTCGCACCGTATTCCCGAATTGCCCTCCAACACACAGTTAGTCGGCCAACGAATTAGAACGCTTTTTGGTGTGAACGAACTGGTTTTCAGAACCTTAGGATATTATATGTGATTGCTGGCTTTATTTAACAATTCAATAAAAATATTCAAAGTCGAGGTCAGGCTATTCATATCCTATCAACATTCAAGAAGGTTGTATTCAGCTTAAAAAAAGCAGGTGAAGGGGTAGCTGTATGAGTTTAAAGTGTTCATATCAATAATTTCTTAATAATTTTAATGTACCTGAATCCTGATGTAAGTGCTCCCCATGAAATATACAAATACGCGATGAGACCTCTGACTAGGGAAGTGTTTCAACTTCCCATGGAACTTCGAAATGAGACCCGGGAGGATCGATAGAGCTCCGAATATTGATTATATCTGTGAAAACCAAAATTGCTAAATGGCATCCTGAATCGGTTACGAGGGCAAACTTTGCCTGTGACACCTCATTGGCGAGACACTTTGCCATCAGCATGGCCGTTGCTAAGCCATTATCGACCACCGTGGCTTACTGGTAGTGTTCCAAATCTGCAGGATTGAGTTGGACACCATCAGTAAGCCACGGTGGTCGATGCTGGCTTAGCACGGCCGTACTGATGGCAAAGTGCCTCGCCAATGAGATGTCACAGACAAATTTTGACCCGTCGTAACTCGCTTCAGGATGCCATTTAGCAATTTTGGTTTTCACAGTTATAACCAGTACTCGGTATCGATCCCGCGGGTCTCATTTCAAAGTTCCACGGGAAGTTGAAACCCTTTCCTAGTGAAAACAGACTGATTCATTCAAATTTTGGCGACAAATTTTGAAGTCTCACCGAGTTTGAAGACGGTCAGCTTTTAATAGGTTACTTCAAGCTCATTCAAAAGCAATGGGTGAGACAATTTTAGTCCCGTGAAGTAACTGTAAGTGAGGCAGAGATGCTAAGTTTTGGCACAGTAAACAAAAATAAAAACCAGTCAGAGTTTCGTAAGTTGGAAACAGACGAGTGAAAAATTAAGATCTTATAAGGTACTGAATGCAGGCCAATCATCATGGAGAGTACATAGCCAGTGTATATGTAGTGCACAAGGACGCATATCCATCACTACAGGCAGCCTATCCATTTCCCAAGACCAGAGTAACCAGTTAGTTGTTATAACGTGAAATGTGGCTGTCAAATAACATACTAATATCATCAATAACTTACTCACAATAGTACCATCATGAGATAGTAGTATTTCGTGGACTATATCAATGCTGTTAGCGCGAATGTGGTGTAGAGGCAGTTGGCACGAACTCCCACCAGGGCACTCCCAGGCCTCGAGAAAAATGGCCCCTTCGGTATGACACCAGTCCCTTCCGAGACCCAAATGCGACCCCTTTTTAGCTTCTACAATATCAGTAACTACAGCCTGATTACAAATATGCAATCACATAGCGGGATAAGCAAACGGCACGTTCCGCTTCTTGTATAAATAGGGCTAATGCCGACCTCATCGATTACGACCCTCCCCCTCCCCTTCCACCCGCCAAATACTACCCACTGTCAAGGAATCTTCAACTCCCAGTGTATCCTGACTCCCACTCTCCTGGTGCGGGGATCAAATTCTGCAAAGCCCGCCCAGAACAACCAGGCTTTCATTCCATCGGGATTGATGAAGTGGTACCAGACTCGTCTGAAAGAACTTGTACATCGGCTGGCCTTCACAAGTCATTGTATAGGCTAAAACGCATGCACCTGCCACCACGATCTTGAATGGATATGAGATGCGTGGCGCATCCCACGAAAGGGATTGATTAACACCAAAAATTTCATCCTTTTTATCCTTTACTATTTGTCACTATCTTCTTATATGCCCTACACTGCTCATCACGCACTGCGATCGGTTTAAATCATGGGGAATTAAATCATGATAAGGAAAAAAGTAAAAAAAATTGATAAAGCCCGACGAAATATGCTTGAGGGATGAATAACCTGATGGATTGTCAAGTGCCCAGGGAACGTGATTGCAAGTCGGTTTTTTGTCTCAGAGTCGTGAATACTGAGGTACATAATGTTTAATGATAACTCTTTTATTTGAATTAGCCCTTATTATTGAACTATCCAAATTTTCATTAATTTGCTATATTTAATTATTGTTAGTTTGTTTGTGTTTTCATTCCAACAACTTTACTAGTATTATTTTCATTTTTTATTTTCATAAACATCCCTTTCCTCAGTGTATGATCGATAATTCCTCGCCTGATTTATACCTCACCAAAATTAATCTGAAACTTGGATTACAATGGCCAGTCTATTATATTAAAATATAGTCAATCTACTCATCACTCATCGCATCCAAAGTATTGAATTCGTTTAAGAAATTTCTGGAGGAAAAATTATATTACCAAAAATGACATTATATAACCAAAAAATGGAATAGCATCAGTGAAAGTTGAAGCGAAAAATACTTACCATTCAACCGGTTACTCGATCATATCAAGCCATTGGAGCGAAACGACAGCATGTTGCAAACTATAAACATCATGTAACGAATGCTATGGTATCCCTAGGTATTATTAAAACCAGAACGATTACAGAATGAGAACAGAGTTACATGGAAATACAGCCGAACACTTGAAGACATCGGAAGGGGCAACTTTAGCAAATTGTGGAATAATTGTAATATATGAATGTAAGGATAATCACCAGTTGAATAGCACAGAAAGAACGATAAAACCGCGAAAACCCGAGAAATAGGATCTCAAAAACCCCTTTCCACTCATTCCCTTTCCCGCCTCTCTGCATCACTAGCAGTGAGGCACATGCAGACGGGCAAGGGGCCAAGACAGCCAACAGCGAACGTTGCCCCGCCTTCCACGCTCAGCGGATGCGAGGCAGCGTGACTGGAAGAGGTGCGGCTCGGCGATTAAGATCCCAAGGCGCGGTTTTTTCAATGAGAGTTTAACCACACATCTCTTCTAGACTAGAATGCTGTTCACAGAGGCTTCCCATTATTCATTTTCCCATTGATGGAATCGTGCACGGGGAATGAGTTTCACTGTGACCATATTTATGTTGTATTTGTTCAACAAGGACTGCATGAAAAGTTTTACGCAAAAAAGAAGGAATCTGGCTAAAACACAGCTCCTCAAAGTGATGACCAAGGGGGCAGGGCCTCAGAGTAAATGCCCGTCCCGTCGTCCGCCACGGTCGGAGAGGAAGAGTGTCACTGTTTACGTAACTATATGTTCCCACCAAGAAATGAAGAGAGCTTAAAGTGATCATGTAAAGAAATTTACAAAAATAAGAGGAAAGCAGATACCCCCACGCAACAATTATGCTGCCTCATAAATACTCACGCCCACAGAATGCTCCCTAAATGCTGAGAAAGATAAGCGGGATGTTAGTGTACGCATGAAAAGGCCTTACTGAAGAAACAGTCCTACCATTCCCTGCTTCAACAGCACGAATGTTACCACAGAGCTACGACGACCGCTGCTACACCCACGATTAGTCTCGTTGATGCGTCACTCCAAGCAGAGAATCTCGCCGATGGATCATTACAGGCAAATTTTGACCCCAAATAACTTGCTTCTGAGCGGCGTTTCACAAGTTTGATTCTCATTTGTTATCAGCATTCGAGACTCTATCGAGCCATCTCTCATTCAAAGTTCAATGGGAAGTGAAAACCCTCACCTGATTAGATTGATAATCCACTACCAATTGGTCCTCCTTTGCATCGAACGGTCAAATCCTCCTATCATTCCCAATCACAGCTACTCACTTGCGGACGGGCAGAAATACTGACCGACAAACCGACAAACAGACCAACACACAAATCGACACAGAAAGTAAGTGCCTCATCTGATAAAGGGAGTACTAACATCCGTGTGGATGCATATCAGTCGATATTGTTTGCTCACTTAGTTTATGCTCGAAACGTGCTACGTTATGGGTCATCGAGTTTCTTGATGGTTCATTTCGCAGCGCTAGATAGGGCGTGGCCGTAGTGGCGAGAGTGGGAGTGTGTGGCGGGGTGAGAGAGTTTGATACATTCTCACCCAAGTCCGTGGGCCACGCCCTATCTAGCGCTGTAAAATAAAATGTACATGCTCTTTGACACTTTGTTGAAGTGCCTCCACCTGGAGCCTTTATTCCGAGAATAAAACTGTTTCAATTAAATTCGCGAGCACAGAACCATTCATGCACCTATATTGGTATACTTTGTTAAAGTACAAAAATGTTCCACTTACTAGACAATGAAACCAAAACTGCTCGTTTGCACCATCCCTGTTATTAATGCAGAAGTATCTTGAATCAGCCAACATGATAGAAGACCTCTAGCGTGTTTTCACATCGCGCTGAACGTTACTTCGAACAAGCTCGTCCATAAACAGTTCTGACCCTTGGAGAAACTTTATTATTTTTTGTGGTAAAGGTCGCGACACAATAAACAAAAGAACGGAACTGAATCCTCTTGGAATACATCCCTATTCTTGGAAATACATACATTACAATTTCTATGCAAGTAGGTACTAATTGCTAATGCCAAAACTAATGGAAGTCAGAGAAAACCAGGGAGGTTCAAATGATTATCTACGAGAACACTACTAGGAACTCTATTAGATGATATACAGTCGAATACTCATAGACATTCATGAGAAATAAGGTAATTATCGAAAGTCTTGCTGAAAGCTGTCACGCTCGACAATTTCAAAATTATTCGACGAAATTCCCGCTTGCACCATAGTTGATGATCATTTATTTTTCCACATATTACATTACCAAGGAAGCACTCAGTTTTCACTTCCGACCTCTAGCAATTCTGCTGTTTGATTTGAAGATGAGAGCTGCTGTCGCTCATTCCCTTTGCGGAGATCAAGACTTCACGTACTTCGACTACCGCTGTTGATTCAAGCGGCGATTCAAAAGTAATTGGTCTAGGTGTTGATGAAGACTAAGACCTAATAAAAATACTAATCTAATGACGGCATCGTGCGTTTCCGCTTTTAGTAGGGTGTGTGCAGATATGACGGAAAATCGCTTCGCGGCGTTTCACTCGCGGCGCCACCAGTACGACTTGCGAATCGATTGCTCTTGGGAGCCTGGCAGAGCGTGGCCGCATCACCTCTGCGCTTCCACCCATGCCACACTGCCTCGCTTGAAGGCTGCCATGCCCTGCCACTGGCACTCGCACACGTCGCGCCGCTTGCCGCGGGCGGCCACGCGATTTTCCGTCATATCTGCACACACTATTTTCAGTACAGCGTGAGACAGCACGCCTTCTTCTTTGCATGCGATACCATTGGACAAGCGGTTTCGATAAGAGGTTGATGAAGTGTTCTAGAGTTCTCAACGAGAGATTGTTTTATGTGTTAAGACATCAGGAGTAGTTGTAATTTATAAGATTTGGCTTCACTTCTCACTGCCCTGTTTTGATTTCTGCAATGCTTGAGACTTCCGAGGAGCGATTTGCAGTTTTGGTGGAGAGTAAGAAAAGCGCTAAGGCGTCTGTCCCTCCGTCTGTCACGAAATTAGGTATCATATGAAAAACGACCTGTGCAGATGGGGCCAAGTGTGGTATGGGTAGGGCATGGGACAGGAAGTAAAGACCACACATGGACCAAATTAAGCTCCGCCCACGGGGGCGGGGCGTGCACTGGAATGTTTGGCTTTCAGCCCGAAAATGTTGATTACGTTCGAACGTGCTCCTAACGTAGGGAGAAGATGGATTTAGGTCAGGGATGAGTTTCTGAAGGTCAGGAAAGAATGCAGGGCACAGTGGGCGGGGCATTTAAAGTGGTGGGCGGAGCTTGGACGTTACATGAAAAACGACCTGTGGAGATGGGGACAAATGCGGTATGGGTAGGGCATGGGACACTAAGTAAAGACCACACATGGACCAAGTTAAGCTCCGCCCATAATGGGCGGGGCCGTCGTGGAATGTTCAAAAATTGTTGATTGGGTTCGAATGTGCCCCAAACATAGGGAGAAGATGGATCAATGTCAGGGATGAGTTTCTGAAGGTCAGGAAAGAATGCAGGGCACAGTGGGCGGAGCATTTGAAGTGGTGGGCGGAGCATTTGAAGTGGTGGGCGGAGCTTGGACGTTACATGAAAAACGACCTGTGGAGATGGGGACAAATGCGGTATAAGTAGGGTATGGGACACTGAGTAAAGACCACACATGGACCAAGTTAAGCTCCGCCCATAATGGGCGGGGCCGTCGTGGAATGTTCAAAAATTGTTGATTGGGTTCGAATGTGCCCCAAACATAGGGAGAAGATGGATCAAGGTCAGGGATGAGTTTCTGAAGGTCAGGAAAGAATGCAGGCACAGTGGGCGGAGCATATAAAGTGGTGGGCGGAGCTTGGATGTTACATGAAAAACGACCTGTGGAGATGGGGACAAATGCTGTATGGGTAGAGCATGGGACAAGAAGTGAAGACCACACATGGACTAATTTAAGCTCCGCCCACGGTGGGCTGGGTGTGCACGAAATACTCTGTCCTCAAGAAAAAGAGCAATACAGGCCGACCTACTGACGCACATGGTGTTTCGCGCACAGTAGTGTGCGCCCGCCAACTGGTGAATCATATTGTTGTAAGTGGATCAAAGGAACGGGGTCCGAAACAAGAGGAAGATGTAAAGAAATGAGCATTTTGTAACGAACACTCAAGGTTAGAAGCGATAATCGGCGAAAAAACCCGGATTCAAAAGCGCGACGCTGCTGTGTGTGTTCGCATCCCATTCGCATCCAACACACAGACTTTCCGAGTTGTCCGCTGTAGGAGACGGGCCGCGGGCCAACGTTAGTTGTAGCACCTGACTTCCAGCGCAGTGAAGTGGCCATTCCCAACTACATTAGCATTCATGTTAGTACATCTAGAAACAGTATAAGAAAGAACAAAGGAAAAAAATAAAAGGAAAGAACAACTTTATAATAAAAACATCTCTTCTTGGCACCAGTGGCACCAAATTGGCGAGTTTGTGCAATGGCGGCCATTTAAATTCGTCCGAACTACGTCTGATCTACCATAGGCCAAAATTACCCCCTTCCGGTGTCTTCAAGGTGGTGAAGTAGTGCAAGCATGATGGATGTGAACTTACAAGGGAAGGCCATCAGGTCAGCCTAGCGATTCACGATGGGATGTACACCACTGTGATGGTCTTGAAATGAAAAACTCAAAACTACGTTCTAAATATGTGGAACGACTCTACGAGTGAAGTTATGAAGGTTGGTCTTAATAAACAGTATTATTACACTGTAAGTACAAGCGTTTGCAGCGCGCGAGCCAGGCGTTTTCACACAGGGACCAATGTGATATTCGTGCTCTGGAGTACCCCCCGGAAACATGTTATTGGCATGAACGAGATTCTGACCAAAAGACGGTAAGATCGTTAAAGTAGCAACAACATTCATCGAGGGGGAAGTCGTTGACGCTTGCCAAAAGAATGCTCCTCTTCGACGATCACCGCGCCGTTTGACGCGAGAGATACCTGTTTGGGTATCTTCCGACTACTTTCGCTACAGTTGATAGCTATTTCATGTAGAAAATGGAGAAAAGATACCAATAGCTTCATAAGCACCTCACTTTTCTGAATTGGGGCGAAAACTCGACAAAGATGAATATCGTGATCGCTATGCGCAACAACATCTGATTCGCACGTGACGTGCTTCGGGTCAGCCGAACAAGCTGGATCACGTGCAAGAGAAGGTCAACAGGTCGGACTGGCCATTTGCAATGGGATTTGTCTGCTTAAAGACAGCATTAGGGGAAAGTCGGACGAAAAGTAGAAGAAGTAGTTAATATGAAAGACGAGGTGTTTATTAGTAGGATGGTAAAAAAACGGAAGAAAATGTCCAAAGAGCCGATAACTAAGATACCCTTCCCACATTGATTCTCGACGAGGACGACCGTTCGGTCGAGAAGCGGGTAGCCGGGACGACTCTGCCATTGGTATGTAGCCAAGTAATAAATGCGCAAAAACAGCGAGGAAACATCACAAAAACTTAAAAGGCATCTCATCGTTAACTACACACGAGCGAAAACATCAAGTGAGAATTAATGAAAAAGAAAAGAAGAGTAGAAAAGAAAACTTGCAAATTCTACGGGTGAACAGCAAAATCAAAACCACTAAAAAGATAATCAGCTCATTAGAAATCATAATCGCGCCCCCCCCCCCCCCCAGCCAATCAGGGGAAGCTCGTCGCCAGGAGGCGGGCTGTCCTAAACCAAGGCGGCTTGTCCTGACGAGGCCGCCTCCGCCACAGCTAAAGGGGGCGCCTTTCGCGGGGGAATTCGCCGTACTTGGCCTTTCAAACCCGTAATTTTTCAGTGCAGCCTCCTTTTCGAATTCCCTGTCACCCACATTACCCTTAACACCGTCTTTAAATTTCTCTTCCCAAGATGATCACGTGGTGTACATCCCAACGCGAATGGCCACGCTGATCTGCTGATCTATTTTTCTTCGACAAGTGTTGGTGAGCTGAAGGTTACAAAACATTTACATGCAACCATAACTCTGGGGAGATCAAAAAAAAAACCAAATTGTCCGCAGCCCCGGTCATATGGTTTTTTGTAAGGCTCGGGAGGAACACTCTTAGTGTGTCGATAAATCGTAGATCTTCCGGAGCAATTTCATGCGCAAGTACTCGTGTGTAGATTTAGGACAAGCATCAAAGCACAGTCAAGCGCAATTTCACAATAATTTTGTGGTGTGTCGCACCAGTGAGAGTCACAGAATGCGGAAGCTATTGCTAACAAACAGTACTATTTTTACAAAGGTTCTATGTTCATCACACTGACGAGAATGTACGTATAGAGCCCCATATAAAAAGACCAGTGCGGGAGACAAACATCTAAAAATGTGGCTCGTCTATTTTCTTTCCCTTGCTCTTATTATCACGTCCCATATTGAGATGGTCAGCTCAAAGCCGGTAAGTTGAAAGCTCTCATGATGAATGAGGCCTCTATACATACCATGCAGGGAAGCAGAACATTTCCTACCCCCCTACACTGCCATGTATTCACGATGCCACCTCTTTTCTACGCAAGTGACCCGCTCTCAACGCGTTCCACACTGTGGTCGGTCAGGAAAAAACTTGACCCCGCTCCGAATATGGTTGGGTTTTTCAGAGCATATGCGCACTTACAATACCGCTCCTAATTACTGCTAAATCGACGGATAGCGGCGGAAAAGAACGTAATGCACCGTTTTTTTTTTGCCATAACTTCTGGAATAGTGGTGTAGTGACAGGTGGCGCGCACCCCACTGTCATGGTGCGGGGATCAAATCCCGCATCAACGCCCGCCCAGGCCAACCAAGCCTTCCATCCCTCCGGGGTCGGTGAATTGGTACCAGACCCGTCTGGGAGGATAAAAGCACTGACTTGTACATCGGCTGGCCACCGCAAGTCATTGTATAGGCCACATCACATTCACCAGCCACCACTATTCTGAATGGAAGTAGAATGTGCGGCGCATCCCAAGAAGGGATTGAATAACGCCAAAAACTTTGTCCTTTATCCTTTAACTTCTGGAATGCCACTTTCCTGAAATTAAGGTAAACCATTCATGAGTGGGATCAAAATGATCACAAAGTCATAAGCTTGTCGAATATATTGACATTTATTGTTTTAAAGTGCCCAAACTAAAACTTTCAGCTGAAGTGGAGAGTTGCCGTCATGCCCACAAGTACTTTCTTGCGCCTTGGAGAGTCAATTTCCCATTTTACCGAAAATGGAGATGATCCAACAGAGAAAAATGGACTTTTCGTACATACACAGATTCCTCTCCAAAAGCTCTAGCCATTGGTCTATTTTCCAAGGAAATAGGACCACCTCTGCTAAAGTTATGGCAAAAAAACGGTGCGCGTCGTACTTTTCCGCCGCTGTCCGCCGATTTAGCAGAAATTAAGAGCGGTATTGTAGTCATCATAACGGCCTCGCCTCTGTGTTCCCATCAGCACTCATTGTGCTTTTTTATTCTAGGAACAAAATGTCGCAGCGTGTCGTCGATCCTGTATCGATGTGAGATTCGGCGGAGCTTCACATCTAGAAGCACCAAGCACAAAATTTTAGAAACACGCACACATGGAAACCGCCTAGGCATGGAATCAATTCCTTTAGAGCAGTCCAACGAACAGATTAGTTTCCAGTACAATAATCTATATCCTACGAATGATAACAGCTGCAACCTGTGGGGGTACCTGAAGGTATGCATGGACATGAAAGCAGATCCGCAGTGAGTTATCCTCATTGACCAACGACTTAATCATTTTCAGATTAGCACGAGGGTGCCCGGAACACACGGTGACTCCATAGGGGGTTTATTTGAGGATAAAGATCATGCTCGGCATAATTGTAACACAAACCCCTGCATAGCTACAACGTGACAAGAGCGGTAACCGAAGAATAGTTTAGGCGAGGACGTCAAGCGATTACGGTCGCAGCAATGCAACGGAAAGACCACTGGAACAATCGGCTGCTCTACCCGTTAACAAAAGTGCTCCTTATTACCCTACTATCAGATTAAAACTACAGCAACCGGAGCGGCAGAATTATCCTCGGGACAGTGGTTATTATGCGTATAGCGTTTATCGTAGACCGTTAACTATGCCGGTACAGCAGAAATTCGTCTCTCTACTGTACTAGAAGTACCGCTACGCTTAATGCATTATCCTTCTACGAATAATTTGGGAAGCAGTAAAGTTTTCACGTATTCTTGCACATGCATACAAGTACTTGTACATTTCGAAAAAACGAGTGTCAATATCAGTTCCATCACTCGTGGACGACAAGAGATTTAGATGTTGAAAAACCAAAAAAAAAGTTGGGCTACTGCCACGTGAGCACAGTTGTCTGAGCATTAGCTACACGAACACAGAACTTATGGTCGACGCCCATGACAAAAGTCCATCGGGTCACACCTGCAGTGATAATTACATTTTGTAGTTATCTTAACGCAGAATGAGCTTGCGACTCGATGCTCACGATCCCATGGGTGTGTACACATATGACAGGAAATCGCGTGGCCGCGGGCGACGAGCGGCTCGGCGGGTACGAGTACCGGTGGCAGGGCATGGCAGCCTTCAAGCGAGGCAGTGTGGCATGAGTGGAAGTGCAGAGGTGACGTAGCCACGCTCTGCCGGGCTCCCAAGGGCAATCGATTCGGCAAGTCGTGCTGATGGCGCGAAGCGATTTTCTGTCATAAGTGCACATACCTGTTCTGTGTTCCCTTTCCACGCCTAGCGGCTGGGTGCAACCTGACCGAAAGAAGAAAATTTCTATGGAAGGCGCGTGCTCGACTCAATAAGGTGGCACTACGGTTCGAGTAGCAGCATAATCGTAGTGTAAACCCATTCTGTGTCTCTGGATCGGCTCCTTTTTGAAAGACACGAAATATACACTGATCGATATAAAAATTGTATGAAAAAGTAAAACTCGACAAGGGAAATTCAAATGATATGTGGAACAGTACGTTTCCAACTTTTGTGGTATCAATTTCAAAACAGGTGATCCTTCTGAAATTGAAGCTTCAAATTTCAAAAACCATGCTTTGTGTCGTGCTTTCCATTTGATTTTATATCGCCCAGCTGGGTCAAAAAGAAAGAAATTTTAAAATTTTTGACCGTTCCTGTATGCATCAACATGGTGCGTGATCCCTATAGCCCTGCTGACTTCGTGTTCGCGAATAACTAATGTTACTCTGCGTGTTCGCGAATAACTAATGTTACTCTGCAGTCGGAATAAATGGATTATGTCTCTAAATGTTATGATGATACAGTGAAAATCCACGTCATCCTATGTTGTGCCCTGTAGCAAAAAGACAAGTTGCTCTATCTCGTTAACTCACCCGTGTTATATATGGGTTATGGTTATTCAAATTGAGACTCTCTGTGATACTATCTCGGAATGAGATAGGGGCTTTGTGCAAATTGTAGTAGCCTGACTACGGGTCGTAAAACGCACATGCCCCACGAGTATCCCCAGTAATTTGGAATCAGTGCATAGGACCATAAACCTTAGCCACGCCTCAATTGTCGGTCGATCCGTCGTCGCATGGAGCCGATCCGTCAATCTGGAGTTTTGCCGAGCTCACGGAAGGTGAGCGGATCGGTCTCTCTCGGAATCGAGAGGGGAGTTTCCCAATGCCGTCGCGAACGGCTTGGTGATGGACTCTACGTGGTAGGGGGCTCCCCTTGACTCACGAGGTGTCGCGTGATGCGAGCCTCGTTCTCTTCACTCGGTGAAGAGTGGATCTTTCCCCGTGAGGAAAGTGGAAGTGCAGTAGTTCGCAGGATGCGACTACAGATGCAGATTGGCCTGAGCGTGGTCTACGCGATGGTCTTCCCTTTTGGGTTCAAAGGAAGTGGATGCAATGAACAATCTCTGTTAAGATTGGTTCATGATCCAAGATGGCAGGTGAGTTGGTGGCTAATACCCTTAATATCCTTTCCCTTTGCCTGGTTGAACGCTAGAATCTATTGATGTAGATTCTAGTACTTCTATGTATTGTGTGGCATATTGCCATACAATATTGCTGTATATATTCGCTTGATAAAAGGTTATTTGCGCAGTGCTGTGTTATGTAATAAAAGGTACAGACTCTAATTACGTAACACCCACGGCTGATCACGAAACCGTGGATCAAGTGGCTGTCTAGGTTTTCTTGGATTTCCCCTCGTCTCCTGGACGGTCCAGTTCCAACACCCGTTATTTTCTTTTCTACCATCATTAGCCAGGTAGTTAACTCCTTGAGTTCATCATTAGCAAAATAGCCAACGCCTTCCTTCGACAGTACAGCGGTGGTGGTCATTATGGTGTAAGTTCGTTTAAGGAGTCGTTTTCCCACGTCTTCTTATTTTTACAAAACAAACGCTACCACAACGATAACGTTATAGATAGGTAATTCAGCACTAATTAGTGTCCCCTTGCATCGAACGGTCGATTTGCTCTATCGTCCCCTATCACGACCACCCACTTGAGGACGGACCGAAATACAGACCGATACACAAAGTAAGTGTTCCATATAGTAGAGGGATTACTAACATCCGTATGGATGGATATAGGTCAATAGTGCTTGATCACTTCGTTCACGCTAGTTTCAATTATGCTTCGCGAGCACGAAACCATTCATGCATAGATATTGAGCTTGAAATTGCTGATTTTTGAAGGTAACAGTCACAAATTTGATTCACCGATGTTTTTAAATTCATCAAACAATCAATCAACACATATCTTTTTACCGGTGTATTTCTCGATGAAATCACAGTTGGCCGCTGGTCGTGAATAGACACCTGAAACAAATGTCATATAAATTACAAGAGCACGGAGACAACACTGGAAAAAGTTGAGAATTCTCGAGAAAAAAGTGCTTCATTGGAAACAGAGAAACTATGCACGTACCTGCATGCCCCGCTTCACCACATCCATGACCCCAACTGACAATTCCTGCTTGATACCATCGATTCAACTCCTTGTGTTTCATAACCAAAGGACCACCAGAGTCTCCCTAAAACTGAGCTGATCGATAGATGTTAATGAACTCAAGACAATAGCCACTCTGGTCGACTTTCGTAATGCACAGAATAACGAAATGTAGTTAATAAAAACGAGAAAATAGACAGTAAGAGAAGTACATACACTCCATTGCATCCGCGAAAGTAGGTGAGGTTTTATGGAAGCAGCGTGATGGCTCAAAAGCAGCGAGAGGGGATAAAGTTGGCAGATTGTGGAATATGAATGGAGGGTACCCAGCAGTGCGTAACAGTAGAGAAGGAACGAGACAAAGCGGCAAAAAGCACGAGATTTAGTAACCCAAAGCTCCCTCTTCTTTTTCGCGCCCCTCTGCGTCCCTGCCGGTGGGACAGATTACAGATGGGGAGGGGCTAAACCAGCCGGTCGCGGACGATGCCCCGCCCTTGCCGGAAACCTCCTGCTGATGAACTGCAGACTTTAGACCGTGCTGCTTTTCAACGTCATGCTATGTTGAACTCATACCTACTACAAAGATTCCATTGTGATCTCATGCTGAACAGAAGCCTAAAGTGTTCAGAAAATTATAAGTTTAGCATATCGGATCAAATAAAAGGTGAAACTGCTGTAAATGCACAGAAGGCGTCTGAAAATACGCGCACTATATCGGTATAAGCACCGCCATTACCTGTATTGGGAGTCTTTGTACATACATACTTTTGCAATGTGTCCTATGTCTACCAAAAGTATTTGGTTTTAGGAACCAATTTTCAATCGCATTCGGTTCGATACCAGTAGACTGACGACGGCAATTACGGTACACCATCTTGACGGCCTGGACTTATCTGTTGAACATATTCTGTTGAAAATGGATCAAAGTGCAACAGCTTTGGTCAAGTTTTTTTATTTGCGGTCTAGTGACAGCTCAATGAAGTAAAGCATTTTAAAAGAGCCGCTGGAAAGTTCTTGTAATTTTACAGTTCAGAAGCCAAGTTGTCGTTTTTACATTTCGTTTAGGCAATTTACTTGTGTGTGTTTTTTCCTTGTCCATCACATAGGAACATGGCATGTCAAAAATAAATAAAAATAAACAAATAAATTCTAAAGTTCTGCTAACGTGCTAGAAACCGTCACTCCATACCTGGCAACTGTCCACACCCTTCCGTCTAGCGCAGGTCATCGACTCGTCTATTTCACCCTTGTATTCAAGTTCACATTCCTTCGAACTCAGAAACGGCACTATCACCTGTCGGAGCTTGCTTGATGCTACACCACCTTCTGAACAAGAACAAAGCGATCAAAAAGCAATAGCCATTTGAAACTATAGTAAAAAATTCGAAGGAATAATTAATCATGAATAAAGACATCATGTTTGAAAGATATTTAATTCTGTGCTGTTCCAGAGTACTATTTGAATGCTTGACAACAATCACGACATCAGAACATTCATTCAGAAAAACTCAAAAGGCCCCTCGAAAGACTCAAAAGCTTGTTTGTAATATATTTTGTTTTAATTTTTAATTTTTATGTCTTAAGTATTCCAAAAAAACCTCTGAGACCTAGAAAGGTTTTTCGAAATTCCTGAATAAATATGCTGAAGACTCAACTGTTGTCGAACATGTTTAAAATATTTCAGGCGAGAGTAAACAAATTACTTACTCCGTTTCGCAAGTGCCCTTAGACTGTGCTCATCAGTAAGGGAAAGGCGGCAAATACGCTTCACACAGGGGTGTGTAGCCTTATGTCGAATTTTGGGGTTGCCACGCGCGGCGAGCAGCGTGGCGGATTCCTTCGCGTGCGACTGAGTACACTCCCCTATTCTACGCGCGAATTAATTACTTCTCGATTGGGACAGGGTCAAGCGTCCAGTTGAGGAAAATTTTCAAAAAATACGACCCCCCCCCCCAAAAAGGGGGCCCCAATACGACCCCCCTCTCTCTGCACAAAAACCATCCATTAAGCCTTTGTCGATTTTTTAAATGCTCCACACCAATATACAACTAAACGAACACAAAAACCCGAAAAATATGTGATACAGGTGGAATTCCCAGTACTATACACTCAATATATAATCTATGAATCCTAGATTCCAGATTGCATCACGCTTCTACCTCATAATCGAACAATTTCAAACAAATAATTCAGAATACTCTACACATCTTGAGAAGTTAAGGATCTCATGTCAGGCGACGGCTGCGACGCGGCGATCACGACGGAACGCGGTATCTTCCCCATACCAAATTCCGACATTATGGAAATAGTTCAAACTTTACCTAGAGCCCATCTTTCGAACAGCTGTAAACTGTTTTCCTAATAACTCCCTCAGACCTATCCATTGCCCGTTTGCTTTCCCCAATGGTTGCTTAGTTCTCGATATGGGTTTCCAGATGAGAATTTGATGAGGAAAATTTCAAAAAAAATTTACGAAAAATTTAGAACTAAGAATTTAGAACGAAGAATTTACGAAATTTTACGGAAATGGCCATAACTTCCTTCAAACTTAACCATATGAGTTCGTTTTGGTGAAGCAGGGTCTGCTAGGTTGTCGCTTTCGAATGACTACCTGAACTATGCCATATCTTCAAAACGAAGGAAGTTAGTTTGAGGGAAGCTTGATGAGGATTTGATGAGGAAAATTTCGAAGTGTTCCACGGAAATGGCCATAATTTCCTTCAAACTTAACCATATGAGTTCGTTTTGGTGAAGCAGGGTCTGCTAGGTTGTCGCTTTCGAATGACTACCTGAACTATGTCATATCTTCAAAACGAAGGAAGTTAGTTTGAGGGAAGCTTGATGAGGATTTGATGAGGAAAATTTCGAAGTGTTTCACGGAAATGGACATAACTTCCTTCAAACTTAACCATATGAGTTCGTTTTGGTGAAGCAGGGTCTGCTAGGTTGTCGCTTTCGAATGACTGCCTGAACTATGTCATATCTCTAAAACGAAGGAAGAAACCTTCAGAAAAGCCAGTTGAGGAAAGCTTTTTTTTCGCTGAATTTGCGAGATATTCCCAAGATTCTTCAGAAAAATTGATTTATTGTTACTGGAATTTCTCTAGTATGCATCCTTCGCTCTGGAAGGCCTAGTGGGAGGGCAAGAAGCGTCGGTCAACTTCTCTCTGGGATGCGCCATGCATGAGGATTTCATCCACATTCTCAATGAATACAAACGTTTTTGCGGTTTGTATAGTGGCTGCTAACACGAGATTACGTACTTGCATTCGTAGTAATATATGAAAAAAGTCCATATCAGCTAATTTTCCGTTTTAATCCCAATGTTTTTGCAGTGTGCATCCACGGTGGTACCTGTTGGTAGATATCGCTTTCCACGGTTAATCGGTGAATTTCGTGAATTTCGGAGGTGTCTCTGTGCGTGGTTTCGGTGCCAGCGGACCAACGAAAGGTCTATTGGCTTTGACCGGTTTCGTTGCAGATCACGCCATGCATGAGGTTCCCATGATGATTAAGTTAAACTAGTTTCAGGTACCAACCTAATTAGTCAGTTTTATCATTTCTTCCCTTACACTTTAGACCCTCTGCGTGAGAACTTCTGTTGATCACTAGTACCTCAACGATCACGACCCCCCCCCCTCCTCCTAGCGGACCAAATACGACCCCCACGTTGAGGATTCCTCAACGGAGGCTTGACCCTAGATTGGGATTGTTCTTTTACTCATTATGTTACAATATTGTCTTTTTGGAACCAAAGTTATTATTTTCCCCTTCGCATCCTGAGCGGAATTCCAACCGACCGCGGCAATTCGTGCTGATGGTACCGCGAGTGCGACGCCGCAAAGAAAATTCGACGTAAGGCTACACACCAGACAATAGCAATTTATGTAAGCTGCTTAATAAGTTACTGACCATTAACTTGAATAAATTAAGCATTATGCATTAGGTATTGTTTATATTCATATATTGATATATAATATTAAATTTATTTATATTTAAATACATTAAAATTTATATATACATAGTAGGGATGTTGTAAAAAATGAATATCGCTCAGGTAGACTAATTAAGTGTTTGTATTTGAATTGGTGTTGAATTCAGGATGCCAAAATGGTAAACCGCAACCGCTACTCAACTAACTTCACACTCCAATAAAGGAAATAGCTTCATGAAATGCAATGAATTAGCAATCAGAGTTATTGAATTATTATATTTAGTGCCTACTCAACTAATGTACTAGACAGGCTACTACTGATTACGGTACTCCACGCTGACATCCTGAGCTCATAATCCGTTTTTAAAACCTACTGAATAAATTCTATATCAACGTACCGCTAGTCACTCCCCAGCCAGTCACGTAACCAGTCCGTGTATCGTTGCCGGTTTTCATTTTCCTGGACACACAAACAGGTTGAATATGGTTGGTGAAGTTTACAGGTGAAGCTAACTAAAATTCATCATAAATGAAGCATTTCTATCCAGTCCAATGGCTGGTGATTTCGTGTAGTGCAGTGGCACTGATCGCCGCTGTTAGGCCTATATGACGTGGCAGAGCAAAGGTTTCAGCCAGCGATTTTTGCGAACCCACCTTTACAAGGCTGATGTCGTAAGAGAACGGGTGTGGTCGTCCAAACTGAGGATGTACATGGATCTCGATCACATCTCTCAACTGCTCGCCATCTTCGTTGTCATCCCTGTAGTCATAGGTGCCCAGTTTGACACCGAATACTTTTGGAGTATCTTCATAATTGTGACTGAAAGTGAACAATTACAGGAGCAGGAACACGGAAAGGAACGAGAAATATTCTTTGATCCAAAGAGAAATCGAAGAGCTGGTAGAACAGCAATTTGCTTGAATTTCCGCCGAGCGTCATTTGAACAGTTATCAGCGGGCGGACCGCACTTCAAATTTTCGCGCATAATGTTGACTGTTGTCACTCTGCTTCTCTAATCGCGAGACTTTGCCTCTTTGCTCCTTAAGCCTTCATGGGTGAGCCCCTCGCCCGTCACTATATGGAGCCCTGTCTCAGCTGAGTTCTTGTTTCTCGCATGGAACTTTGCATGCTGCCCTTAGCAAGTAAGCAAAACATAACTATATGGGTAACACTAGAACTTATTTCTTCGTGGACGATTCCTTTAAAAAGAATCATCCATCGTCCAAAATGAGTTTTTGTGTTACCCATATGTTTATGTTGTATTTGCCTAATGTTGGCCTCATGCAAAATTTCACGCGAAAAAATGTGAATCTGGCTGAGATACAGCACCACAAAGTGCAGTCCCAGTGGGCGGGGTCTAAGAGAAAGCCTCTTTCCGTCGTCCGCCGCGGTCGGAGACGCATTGTAGGAGCAGAAAGTTTCGTAAACAGTCCCACTCTCCGTTCCCAACGGCGGCGGACCACGGGACGAGGCTTTTACTCTTAGGCCCCGCCCACTGGGACCGCACTTTGTGGTGCTGTATCTCAGCCAGATTCGCATTTTTTCGCGTGAAATTTTGCATGAGGCCCACATTAGGCAAATACAACTTAAACGTATGGGTAACACAAACACGCATTTTCCGTGGACGATTCCTTCAAGTGTGCAGTTATTAAGAGAAGTAAAATATAAAAGATCTTAACTACGCGATTCTATCTTCGCTTAGGACAGAGTGGAGTAGTGACAGGTGCGCGCATCCCACCCTCGTGGTGCGGGGATCAAATTCCTCATCAACCCGCCCAGGCCAACCAAGCCTTCCATTCTCTGGGGTCGGTCATCTGATTTGAATAAGTAGGTATTCCCCGATAGTGTCACACAAGGTATCACATTCAGAGGCACTTTCCAAATTCGTCGCAAGGAGCGTCGAGGTTGAGTACTTACAAAATGGTTTACGCGAAATGTGCTTTCTGCAGGTGGCTCTTGAAATATATGAATAGCTATAAGGCAGCATATCACGCTTTGTAATTGTAACCGTTTGTGACTTTATTCAAGGTGAAATACCGATTACACCTTATCTCGCTCTGTGACATTCACGGAAGACTTCAAGGATCGTGTGGTCAATGCGTCAAGAAATGTATGAGAACCCTTACAATTAGTGTGGTTAGGCCGCGTTCATACTCAGCGCCTGCAGGCGTGAAGGCATTCACAGGCAACGAAGTAGAGTGGTATGAGGGAGGAGAGAGGCGACGCAGGCAACGAGACAGTGTGACCCAGATGGAAACGCAGAGACACGCAACCACGTCCTGCCGCCGGCACCGCAAAGTATGAACGCGACCTTAGTTCGATTTTTGTGTATTTATATTCACCCAATACCAGTGTACAAGTTAGCATAATAAAAGAACTTACACGCAGTGGCCCGCACTCATCACCCATTCGTTATCTATGATTGTACCACCGCATCGTAGATTGCATTTCTTGTCAAAAATACCTAAAATTATTACACTCGAAATTATAAGAGTTTCCACGAATATTTATCATTTCAGAAACACTATATTTATATGTGTCGAATAATCTGCGAGACATTGATAAGAGAGACCTTTTTTTTCATCATTGTAATGTCATCACCAAACAATTAATTGAACATTTAAATAATCTGAGGTTTCCCTTGTAGAATTAATAAATTACCAGCTTAGTAACTCATAGGAACACGGGTAAACATTTCCTCACTTCTCATGCATAGTTCCACCTGCCATGGCCACGAATACGGTCTGGCCACCGTACCGCCAAGGATTTTTCCCATCTCAACTGGAGCAATAGGTGCATGACCACAATTCAGCTCCGCTGAGACTACGACGATTACTGAAATTGATATAAAGCAGGGTGGGCAGCATGTTAACTTTTGCCATTTCTTTAGAAATTGGAATACAAGTGAATTTCCCAAAAAAAGGAACAAATGCTAACCTATGAATAATAATGACAGTATCATGGCAGGCGGGTGCGATGACAATGCTTAGCACATATTAGATACCTCTTCCGTCTTATCAGTGACTATATCAACAACGATGACGAAACACAACAACAAGCAAGTTGTTGTTGGGGGCTGGTAAGGTTCTACTGTACTGAAGTGAAGCAGTTATTTATCTGAATAAGCACTTAAAATTTGAAAAAATACAGCATACGGCGTTAACCAGCCCTTTCTAGGATACACCAAGTATTCTATTTCCACTCAACATCCTAGCGCCTCCATTTGACAGCGATTTCTCCTAAAGAGAGTGGGACTGTTTACGTAACTTTCTGCTCCCGCTATGCATCTTCGACCACTGCGGACGGCGGGACGGGCAATTACTTTAAGGCTCCGCCCACTCGGCCATCATTTTGAAGAGCTGTATCTTCGGATTTTTTTGCGTAACACTTTGCATGCGGCCCCTATTAGGCAAAAACAACACAAAAATATATGGGTAACAGAGAAACTCATCTTTCCGCACACTACATATTCTTTAATGCTCGCCCAGGCCAGCCGAGCCTTCCAAACTGCCGGGATCAGTGAATCGATACCAAACTCGTCTGGGAGGATAAAAGTACTGGCTTGTACATCGGCTGGCCCCGCGAGTTTTTGTACAGGCCAGATCGCATTCACCTGTCGCCACAGGTCTGAATGGAACTAGAATGCGCGGCGCATTCCATGGAAGGGATTGAATAAAGCCAAAAACTTTATCTTCTGTTCTTTAATTGACAAGACCCCTATTCTCTATACTGATCACGCCCTCCAGAAAAAGGTGAGCATACGACTTTCATTCACATTGCTAGATACGCCCGAATATTGGCTGAGCTTGTAAAACACTCCCATAGGTAATCGCCAAGCGTAAGTTTTTGTTTTCACCAGAGCGTCATTTACCTAGTGTGCTGTTTCAGCCGCTCTGGAAGGAGAAGGAGTGATCGGCCTGACGCCCTTCACGATCTCAATTTCCATCGCCCGAAAGGTAGGTTCGGATACTTCTCCGAGATAAACTTGTACACCTTTCCAATACCAAAAATGAATTTACTCATAATTTTGAATTTTCGAAAAGGGATTTTGTTTGTTATCTGCAGCCACAAAGTATAATTAACAGAGACCAGTTGATGTGTGACAAAGCAAACAAAAGAAAGCTGGAACCAACTTCAAAAGTAAATATATTACTGAAGAGTCGAAGACGTACCAACATGGGAAAAATTCTCACCTCCCTAGTGCTGGTAATGAGGGCTACTGACCCTTCTATTATCACTCGTCAAACCATTATTACAGCAGTTTCATGCAGGGCAACCTTGCCATTCCCCTTAACATTTCCGCTGGAATTGGATTGAACCACACCATGTAGTTTTACTTGGATGGTCCGCTCATTTTCCGGATCTGAATCCGATGACATACTGTTAAAGAAATTCCAGAATGAAGATTATATTACATAAAAATTACTTATTGTCACAGAGTTTTGCAACGGTCGTCTTTAATCGCTTTTTAACCGTAGATTTCGAATGGCCTGTGGGAACGGTCGTTCCCATATACAGCTTTATACACATAATAAATTGAATAACTCAGCCATTTTTCTGTCATTTTCCCGCGAAGCTCGAAAATTCAAATTTTTTGGCTAGGATATTTTTTTTTATTTTTAGCTATAAAGCTACCAGATAACTTAAAAGTTGAGGGTACACGTAATAAGATTACAGGGGGTGCCAAAAAAAAGTAATTTTGCCCATGGCTCACATCTCCGAATTATACAAAACATAGGGAAACGAAAGAAATGAAAGTATTGGGGCAAAATGTTCCCGAAATGTTCCTCTAAAAGCAGGAACAAGCTGAGACTCACTACTTTCATTTACATAAAAATATAGAACCTTTAAGCGGCGCAGTCGGGCTTCGGAGCACCCACGGTATCAAGCTCCCCTTAAAACAGTGGAGCCGTGTTCCATGACAAGCCTTTTGTAGGAAGCTTCCTAAGGACTGGCCCTTCGATTGAAGTCACAGAGCTCCTGCTGCTTGTACAAAGCTGCTATGATCCGAAGTATCATCTTCATGCCCAAATCCGCCTCCGGAGGGGTTTCAGTGGTAAGGGCACGTTTTGGCTCTTAGAAACGAAGGGCGCTGGGGACCCGGAAAAAACGGAATGTTAAAGGACACCACCTAGTATGAATCCCCGTAGGTACCCAGAGTGAACGAACCTCAGCAAGGTTGTGAACGAGGGCGACGAAATTTCGGATTTTACCCAGTTGAGGTGACACATCTTGTTCACTCTTTCCTCGCTTCCGTTCCTGCTCGTGCAGAAGGCTGCCACGGAGTATAGTGATAGAGTGAGGTCTGCTCTTGAATCAGGGGATGAGAATATCTCAACAGAATTTGCTGTAGTTCGACTAAAACGGGGTGAAAGTGGAGGAGACAAAATTACTTTTTTTTTTGGCACCCCCTGTATAGCCTACCAAATCACATGAAAATTGAGAGTGTACGTACATGAAAATTGAGAGTGTACGTAATAAGGTTGTAGCTAATATAACTGGAATCCATGAAAAAGTCTTTCAAAAGATCACAAATATGAGAATGTAAACATGATTCAATCAAAAAATAAAAAAAAAACAGAAAATGATATTATTCGCCGCTTACATTTGGTTACATTTGGTTAGCAAGAGCAAGTCCATATAGACGGATTAAAATCTATTCTAGAAAACGTTGGTTGGCTGAGAGCAGATAGACACAGACGTCCAAGGCATGCCCCGCAGGGGGGGGCCGGAGGGGGAAAGGGGGGGTTGATCGCTACTGATCTAGGATTCTCCTTAGGTCTGCCTGCGAGTTCTTTGGAATGATGTCTGGCCTCAAAGTAGAACACTGAAAATTAGACTACCTCTGACAAATAATATCCTCGATGACTAAGTTGTTCGAGCATTTGATTTCTTATAGCGTTTTGAGACTCCGTAATGCGCGAGATGTGACATCGGAGATCACTCACGAGAGTGGTCGTAACATCTATACGACCAAAAAGTGCTATTTATTCCTGAAGATCGGCAAAAAATTCAGCCTTCTATGAAATTCATTATACACTTATCGTGTTGTATGTGAAGTATTAGGTTGAACCATAATTTCTGTTACACATTTTATTTTTCTTGGGAAAAACTGAGGAAGCTTCTGGAATATTTGGTAGTGGGGGGAACAAAGCGAGTGAAAAGGACTACTGATAACACGTTTATATTCTCTATGGCTTCAACCAGCAGTGAATCTTTGACAATTTCGCAAGAGTAGCGAAATTTACGAACACCGCCCGGATTCCTCAGCATGCAAGGCCACTATCCGAAAACCAGTAGATGGGCACAGGTACTGTTTCTTATATGGCGGCAACCCGATGGCTCGATCGACACAAATTGAAAAAAAAAAAAATTCAAAAACTTGCAGAAATTTTTTTTAATTTTCAAAAAAATTGAACTGTTACCATCCAACACGACAGTCACTGCCGATCTCTACTGCAGGCAATTGGACACCGTAGCCGCAAAACTTACCGGGAAAATGGACCGAGACTACTTCCTCCATGACAACGCTCGCCCACATGTGGCAAAGTTGGCGTGTCAAAGGATCCAGAACCTTGGTTGGACGACGGCTCCCCATCGATCGTAACCTCCGGACATGGCCCCAACTGACTACCACCTATTCCGATCTCTGACCCACTTCCTCGACGGACGGCAGCTCAAAGATGGCGATGATCTCGAAATCGACCTCTAGACTTCCTTCGACCAGAAATTCCCAGAGTTCTACACGCAAGGCATCTATTATCTCCCTATTCGCTGGCAATATATTGTTGATTACAATGGTACATATTTTGTTGACTGAAGCTAGACACAGATGAAGAAAAATAAACTTGAAATTTTTCGTCAGTGTGTAACAGAATTTGTGGTTCGACCTAATAGCAAGCGGGCGACAGTACGCGAGGTCAGGTGACGAAGAAACATTGTCGATGGAAACCTCATGCACGACGTGTTCCACAATGAAACCTTCATAGCCATAGAGGACTTTAGAAACAGTTAGCATGCCCCATTATCATATTCCTTTTGAAAGGCTGAATTGATAATGCAGCAGAGACGACTCAATAATTATGGACGTTAATGTGGCAATAAAAACATGGAACACAGAGCACACCGAAATCCCATTTGCGCGCCATTTTCAACATAATCTGCATGCATAAATAACTATCGCTTTTTATCATTATAACCATTCGAGTAGCAAATTATGACACGAATTCGATAAAGGCATATTTGAATACAGCGGATGATAATCGAAAGACTTTAGAGCGCATTCCTGACAATGATACAATCATATAAAAGTCGCCATGAACACAATGTCTATGTCTGCCTAATCATTGCATTGTTCAAAAGTCTTAAGCTCACCTTTTTCAGAAATACAATGAGAGCTCTATCCGCCTGGTGTGTCCTGCTTGTGGTATGTCGTTTTCCGTTCTATTTGAATAATACCGTTATGGCCAATACACAGTTAAGCTTTTCTCGCTATAACAGTTTACTAACGCCCCAGACGTAAGACAAGGATTATACGCAGGAAGAACGCTGGTCAATGGCGATCATACTGAGTTTCCTCGAAATCTAGCCTGTCTTACCGTACACCACTTGCAAGTGCGCTTGCAAAACAGCCTTTTCAACCTGTATTGTGTGACACTACTACAGCCTTACAGAAGCGTGATGGCACCTAGTTGCTTGAAGCCGATAGTGCTACTACTCAGATTCAGAGGCTCAGTGAAGTTGCCACTTGCAGCCATGAAGCTCATGTATGCGTGATGCGCCAGTATGAAACGGCCAATACTCCAACGAGTTGACCCCACCATCTCCCATGCTCTGTAACCTTACGGCGCCGGATCTGAGTAATCGAGGATTTTGTGGCGGATTTTCTGACGGCAGTTATGAGCCACGACCGACATTGTTACGACTGTGTGATTTTTACGCAAATTTTAGGTTTGCTCTTTCATGGCAATCGGATCGGCTTGGAGAAGTGGAGGAAAAAAGAAATAGAATCTATAAAAAAATGATAACCCATGAATAAAATCGATTGTTGCCAGCCATTATGTAATGCAGCCGAACTATGTGGCAAAAATCTACCATAATATAGTACATGAAGAACGAAAATTTTAACACTGAGATAACGTCGAGGGAGATTGCTATGAACGGGTAGATTTCCCCCTGACTGTCTAACATGAACAAATGGCTACTAATTATAATAAGAGTAATGTCAATCCATGCGGGTTTTTCAGTGAGTCGGGATAGGTGCGCATGAAAATCCAATTGTTCTTCAAAGATTTATTTAGAGAAGGCTGTATTGAAAATCACTACAATGAATATTGCAACGAGGAACTCCGTAACGATTACTGACTGCTGAAATCACAGGATTTCTTCAGGAATACCAGCGGAAAAACAATAATTTAAGAAATAAAACGCAACTTGCAATTTTTGAGTTTTTTTCATTATGTTTGATTTGTCACAAATAATTAAACTGAATAATTATCGGGGCGGAAGTAGTGCAGTGACAGGTAGCGCACTCCCACTCTCATGCTTACGGTAAAAAATTCCGCATCAAGGCCCGCCCAAGCCACCTAAGCCTTCCATCTATTTGGGGTCGGTGACTTGGTACCACACTCGTCTGGGAGGATAAAAGCACTGACTCATACATCGGCTGGCCCCCGCAAGTCATTGTATAGACCAATTCGCATTCACCTGCCACCACGATTCTGGATGGAACTAGAATGCCCGGCTCGTCCCAAGAAGGGTTCGAACTTTATCTATCCTTTAATAGCTATTATTAGAAGACGCTATGTATGGGTATGCGTGGTACATAAAAATCAATGTGAACGATGGCAGGAGAAAATATGGTTTTATACAGCTATGGCAGATATCTGATCAAGAAAAAACCCGATGAATATTTGGAAAAAATAAAATAACAAATCAGCTGACATTAAGAGTAACATACTAATAAAACAAATGACGAAATTCAATTAAGTAGATATTAGGTTGGAACATGATTTCTGTTACACATTGACGAAAAATTTCAAGTTTATCTTTCTTCTTCTGTGTCTAACTTCAGTCAACAAAATATGTAATAATCAATAATATATTGCGAGCGGATAGAGAGATAACAGAGGCCTTGCGGTAGAACTCTGGGGATTTCTGATCGAAGAAAGTCTGGAGGCCGATTTTAAGATCATAGTCATCTTCGAACTGCCGTCCGTCGAGGAAGTAGGTCAGAGATCGGAATAGGTGGTAGTCAGTTGGGGCCATGTCCTTAGAATACGGTGTGTGGGGGAGCTTCGTCCAACCAAGGTCCTGGATCTTTTGTCATGTCAACTTTGCCACATGTGGGCGAGCGTAGTCGTGGAGGAAGAAGACTTGGTCCATTTTTCCCGTAAGTTTTGCAGCTACGGTGTCCAGTTGCCTGCGGAAGAGATCGGCAGTGACTGCCGTGTTGGATGGTAACAGCTCCCCTTTTTTTGAAAATTTTGAAAAAAAATTTCTCTTTGCGCATCAAAACAATTATGCCTGCTGCACGTGATGCTTTTTATTACATTGCAAGATGATTTTGCGCTACTTGATTTTGCTATTTCCTGGGAAATGCCAGAAAGTTCGGTGCAAGTTAATGGTTTATTTATTCCAATCATTGACAATAGTGACGATTTTCTGGAAATTTGCTCCTTCCACACGAATGTCGTCTGAGATTTAACGCAGACAACGAGGCCATGGTATTTATTAGCACACCGAGCTTTTATTTTATTTTTCTTCCAGTTTGGTAATTCGCTTTTTCAGATTCTTTTTCATCTTCAAGTATTAAGGTATATCAGAATAAGTGAATATAATAACAAAATTTTCAAATCAAAAAGAAGTCGTTGCACAAATTTTTTTACAAAATAATATTTCATAAATCAGTAATTCAGTATTTCAAGCTTTTTGCAACAATTGTCCCATTCTCATTCAAATTTTATTTATTTTCTACAAATCTGTTCCGATGTCGATATGAAAGTCTATTCAACACGGCGTGAGACTCCAAAAGTTCTTTCAGAAAACTCTAAAATTGCAAGTTGCTACAAGGATGCTGAGTTATGGGCAAAAGCTTCGGTGTCGGACGGAACTCGAACCCGCACTTCATCCTTTCCGGGCATATGTGCTATCGGCATGCCGATATTGGCCAACCGGCTCAACACGTTATACGTGTGAGTGCTGATAAGCTATGGTAAATATACCATTCAAAAGCTGAGTTAAAGACAGCATTAGGGGTAATGCGGTAATGGAGAAATCCCCTCAAGAAGTCACTCACATGGTAGTCCTGGGTCCAAGAAGGCTATCTGTGGCGAAATCCCGGTGAAAAAGCCCCTCCGAGCTGTACAAACCCTGCAAAACGCCGCAACCGTGCAGCGGTTCCGCCTCTTGGATACAACGATCCCGCCTCCCGATGACGTAATTCCCGATTGACTGGGGTGGGACGGCCAAGGAGATGCGGCAGAATCGAAGGTTTTGCGGCGCGCTTTCGCAGTTTTAGCTTGATGCTCACTCTAAAAAATAAATGTTGTCGTTTTTCTAAACATTCCCTTGTGTTTACTTGGCAACATGCCAATGGAAAACTGGATTAGACTACTCCCCTCTTGACGGACAGGTCGTCCAGGTCGAGAATCAGCAGTGGAAAGGGGGTCCTATATCTCGGGTTTTTGGCCATTTCCATCCGTTTTTTCTCCACTGTCCTTTTACTAGACATCTCGACTTTCATATGTACTACTTCTTTTACTTTCGTCCGACTTTCCCTTAATGCTGCCTTTAAGGTGAAAGAGGTGTCGGTAGTGTAATGGATTAGCACATATCCCCGGAAAGGATGAAGTGCGGGTTCGAGTCCCGTCCGACACCGAAGCTTTTGCCCATAACTCAGCATCCTTGTAGTAACTTTCGCATCGCGAGCTACGGCGGTAAACAGCAGTTATCAAAAATCAAAAATTGCAAGTTACGTTTTATTTCTTTGATTATTATTTTTCCGTTGGTATTCCTAAAAAACCCTGTGATATTAGCAGTCAGTAATCGTTACAATGTTCTTCGTTGCAGTATTCATTGCAGTGATTTTGAATACAGCCTTCTCTTAATAAATCTTTAAGGAACAATTGGTTTCCATGCGCACCTATCCCGACATCACTGAAAAACCCGCATGGATTGACGTTACTCTTCGTATAATCGGTAGCCATTTGTCCATGTTAGACAGTCAGGGGGAAATCTACCCGTTCATAGCAACCTCCCTCGACGTTATCTCAGTGTTAAAATTTTCGTTCTTCATGTACTATATTATGGTAGCTTTTTGCCACATAGTTCGGCTGCATTACATAATGGCTGGCAACAATCGATTTTATTCATGGGTTATCATTTTTTATAGATTCTATTTCTTTTTTCCTCCACTCCTCCAAGCTGATCCGATTGCCATCAAAGAGCAAGCCTGAAATTTACGTAAAAACCACACAGTCGTAACAATGTCGGTCATGGCTCATAAGTGCCGTCAGAAAATGCCACTAAATCCTCGATTATTCAGTTCCGGCGCCATAAGGTTGCAGAGCATGGGAGATGGTGGGGTCATCTCGTTGAGCTATTGGCCGTTTCATATTGGCGCATCACGCATACATGAGCTCCTTGGCTGCAAGTGGCAACTGCACTGAGCCTCTGAATCTGAGCAGTGGCACTATCGGCTTCAAGCAACCAGGTGCCATCACGCTTTTGTAAGGCTGTAAGTAGTGTCACACAATACAGGTCGAAAAGGCTGTTTTGCAAGCGGACTTGCAAGTGGTGTACAGTGAGTCAAGCTAGATTTCAAGAAAACTCAGTACGATCGCCATTGACTGACGTTCTTCCTGCGTATGATCCTTGGCTTACGACTGGGCAGTCAGTAAACTGCTATATTCGCGAGAAAAGCTTAACTGTGTATTGGCCACAACGGTATTATTCAAAAAGAACGGAAAACGACATACCACAAGCAGGACACACCAGGCGGATAGAGCTCTCATTGTATTTCTGAAAAAGGTATGCTTAAGACTTTTGAACAATGCAGTGATTAGGCAGGCATAGACATTGTGTTCATGGCGACTTTTATATGATTGTATCATTGTCAGGAATGCGCTCTAAAGTCTTTCGATTATCATCCGCTGTATTCAAATATGCTTTTATCGAATTCGTGTCATAATTTGCTACTCGAATGGTTATAATGATAAAAAGCGATAGTTATTTATGCATGCAAATTATGTTGAAAATGGCGCGCAAATGGGATTTCGGAATGCTCTGTGTTCCATGTTTTTATTGCCACATTAACGTCCGTTATTATTGAGTCGTCTCTGCTGCATTATCAATTCAGCCTTTCAAAAGGAATATGATAATGAGGCATGCTAACCGTTTCCGGAGTCCTCTATGGCTATGAACGTTTCATTGTGGAACACGTCGTGCATGAGGTTTCCATCGTCAATCCATCAGGTTGAAGGATACACTACTGTCGTGGTCGTCTTGGAACTGTGCTCTGTAAACAAGGTATGAAGTATCGACCTAGCACCACGCATGAGTTATGAGCGTTTGGTTGCAGAAGTTTAACTCGTTATCAGTTTACAATTCCAAGAGAACCAAGGGAACAGCGTCCCCTTTGACTCTGTTTACCTTTTGCGTTGTTCACGCGCTCTCCACAATATCGTCTTGAGCACTTAGCTCAAAAAATTTGTGTCTTCCTGTTTCCTTTTTGTGGGGTGCCGCTTCCTGTTCCTTTAAATTAAATATTAGTTTTGGATTTGAGCCCAGGTAGTCATTTCTACCACATCTCCTCTTTACACTTCAGACCCCTCAGCCTGAGAAATTTCGTTGATCACCGCCTACCTCAACGATTAGGACCCCCCCCCCCCCACAGCGGACCGAAAACGACGCCCCTGTCGAGGATTCCTTGACGGAGCCGCGACCCTGCTGACAACTAGGGGGCTGGAAACGACGAAAATAATGGATTTATCACCTCGGAATCTTTTATATTAGGTTGACTCAATATGAATCGGACAAGTGGTAGTGATGACTTCCAGGGATCATAACTCAGCAAAGAGTTGACGAAAATGGATGCGCGAGGTACCGTTGGAATGGGTATAAAAAACTCTTTAAAATGCATTCAAAAAACACTCCAAACTAGTTCCAACTTCTCTCTTCGTAGAACCTCGGCATCGTTAATAGCTTGATATTCTTCTGTTATGCCAACGAGGTTTTTAGGTGGAACATTTATTTACGGCCTAACGTTTCGACCAGATCGTCTTCCTCAAAGGCCTAAACGTGGCTCAAGATTTAGGATTCTATCCACTACACCACCAAACGCCTTATCCCTCTAGCGGTTCTGACGAAACTCAAGGAAACCGCCGGAGGAACCCTGTACGAAAGAACATAACTCACCCAGTCCACCACCGCGGGAGCGGAACGCCGCCACTCCGTGTCAGCTATCGTCGGTGAATGAGGGATGCGGTGCTGTCCTTATACATATATAGTATAATGGGGACATGCATGTCTCCCTCATCATATCAGTAGCTCGCAATGTGGCGCAAACGGCAAGAGATCATTCGTAATGGATAAGCACTCATTTCGGTTGTTTATACTTGGATTTCTTGCAGAAATCCAAAACGCTTCAAGCACCTTCTTAGCGGAAATCTCAGTCTCGCATGCTAGAATAGTGCACTTCACATCAAAGTCGTTTCCTCCATGCTCCTCGGTCATGTGCTTTCCCAGAGGTGTTCTTGTGTTACCTAGTCTTTTACCAGCAAGATGTTCTTTGATACGTACTGCTAGTCTTCTTCCAGTTTCCCCAATGTACGTTGCGTTACATGTCTGACATTCAATTTGATAGATTACACCAATTTTGGCGCAATCCCCAGTTGTACCATACGGGCAACTAGGGGGCTGGAAACGACGAAAATAATGGATTTATCACCTCGGAATCTTTTATATATCATTCGATAGCTTTTTTCTGAGGAATCGAACGGTGTACATTTCATTGGGGAATGTGCACGCGTCTTAAATTGAGTTATAAGATGGTTATTCCAACAGCATACACACGGAGGTGCTGTTTAGGGCCACACTCAGGAACAGGGGCTCACCTGAAATGGCAAAATCTTCAAAATTTCAGCACATCTGTGAATTCAGATTGCGTCTATGGGAAGACTGCATGGCCAGCTCATCAGATTTCGAAGAAATTTTCCCACAACCTTTCCTGAATGTGAAAAATGGTCTAGTACCGAGTTAAAGTAAACCAAAAACTTGTGGTATCATCATGTAGAGCTTGAAGGGGTGATTCCGAAAATGTGCATATCTTCGAAAAAAATCGATATCTAATCAATCTACGGCAAAAAAAACGATAAGAAGCGAAGACGCGTCAATTATTGGCCGCAGTAGCTATATAACCTTATCGAACGCCAGAAATATGGTCATCCTGCATTCGTGAAACTCAGTTCCTTTCCAATGAATTAAATGGGGTTTACGTGGTCAGGAAGAGCGATCGTACCTCCTAGGGTCGAGGAATCAAAGAAAATATAGCGAACACCAGTTATAGAAAGTCAGGAGTTTTGGATAACCACATCGATGACCTCTAGGAAACAAATTAAATTTAGCTGCACTTGAAGGCACTCTTCAGTATATTCAGGTGATTCGGCATCCCCATTTGGAGAGTAGTTTCTTTCGTAACTATCCAGGCTGAACCTTTTCTGCACCACCACAGTGAGCCACCACGATCCACCTGCACGAACCCTCTCCGGCTACACCCATTATGCTCATTTGAGCAATAAGGGAGCTCAAGTGAGTGTGGTTGGAGTAGGTTTGAGCAGGTGAAGCTCCGTGAAAGCGCACCGGAACGTCGTAAAAAAAGGTGCAACCTGGATAGTCAGCTGGGGAACTAGTATCCCAAGGAAATAAGTCGACTCATCTGACTATTGTGAAGTGTGCTTTAAGAAATCGCGCAGCTCTTTCAGGCTGATGCAAATGTCGTTAGTACTTCAGGATTCGACGCGATCATAGATGGACTCATATTTCGGGGATGAAGTCTGTGAATGGGTTGGGGTTTTCTTTGCTGACTGAGTGAAATTTTAGTTTTTATCTTCAGTTTCTAGCTGAATGGGTGTATATTTCTCCCTGGGTTCAGCACCGATCACCTCATTCTGCACAACACACTAGGTCTGGAGTATACAGGGGTGCCAAAAAAAAAGTAATTTTGCCCACGGCTCACATCTCCCAATTATACAAAACATAGGGAAACGAAAGAAGTGAAAGTATTGGGGCAAAATGTTCCCGAAATGTTCCTCTAAAAGCAGGAACAAGCTGAGACTCACTACTTTCATTTTCATAAAAATATAGAACCTTTAAGCGGCGCAGTGGGGCTTCGGAGCACCCACGGTATCAAGGTCCCCTTAAAACAGTGGAGCCGGAATCCATGGTAGGTCTTTTGTGGCAAGCTTCCTAAGGATTGGCCCTTCGGTTCATGGAAGTCACAGAGCCCCTGCTGCTTGGACAAGGCTGCTATGATCCGAAGTATCATTTTCATGCCCAAATCCGTCTCCGGAGGGGTTTCAGTGGAAGTGCACGTTTTGGCTCTTGAAAACGAAGGGCGCTGGGAACCCGGAAAAAACGGGATCCTAAAGAACACCACCCAGTATGAATCCCCTTAGGAACCCAGAGTGAACGGACCTCAGCAAGGTTGTGAACGAGGGCGACGAAATTCGGATTTTGCCCAGTTGAGGTGACACATCTTGTTCACTATTTCCTCGCTCCCGTTCCTGCTCGTGCAGAAGGCTGCCACGGAGTATAGTGATAGATTGAGGTCTGCTCTTGAATCTGGGGATGTGAATACCTCAATAGAATTTGCTGTAGTTCGACTAAAGTGGGGTGAAAGTGGACGAGAGAAAATTACTTTTTTTGGCACCCCCTGTAGTTGCCGCCCTCTCCTTATTGATGAGCAAGAGAGAGGTTATCTCTGGGGCTAACCTTCATCTAGGGTCAACCTTCGTCCAAAGGCATGTCCCAAACGGAAGCTGAACTAATTCTTTGTTTCCCCAAATCTTTCAAAACATAGTTCATTATTTATATTTTTATTATTTCTGTACAAAGTGAAGGTGGGTAAGGAGAAGGGACTTTTCACGAACAACCCTGCCCCACATATATGTAGGCCACTGTTTTTCTGAAAACGAAATGTTGCAGAATATTGATTTTTTACAAATTTGGAATATGTAGGTCAAGGCAGCACGAAGATGTCGCTGCTCTTTTCGCCGAACATCTATTGTTGTCAAGTGTTCATGGGAAAATCCATACTGGTAAAAATTTCAAATAGCCGTTCAAAATCTGATGAGCTAGCCATGAAGTCTTCCCATAGACGCAATCTGAATTCACAGATGTGTTGGATTTCAAGATTCTATTATTTCAGGTGAGCCCCTGTCCCTTGGTGTAGCCCTAAACAGCGCCTCCGTGTATACGCTGTTGGAATAACCATCTTATAACTCACTTTAAGACGCGTGCACATTCCCCAATGAAGTGTACACCGTTCGATTCCTCAGAAAAAAAGCTATCGAGTGATATATTAGGTTGATTCAATATGCATCGGACAAATTGACAAATTTTAATCATTGTCGTAACTTTTTAACGACAACTAGGATTCACTTGTAATATGCTCCATCTTTATCGCTGACCTTCTGCCACGGGTTAGGGAGATCACGGATGCTCTTGCCCCAGAAGGCAGGAGGATGGGTCTCGAAGAAGTTCTCGAGTACCCTCTTAACGTCGTCGCGAGTTTTGAAGTCTTGGCCGTCCAGGTGGCATTGGAGGTAGAAAAGGTGGAAATCCAAAGGGACCAGGTCTGGGGAGTACGGTGGGTGTGGAAGAACGGAGCGACTGTTCGAGAGCAGCTCGGTCTTCTTCAATCTCGAAGTGCCTCTCGCGTTGTCGTGTTGGAGGTAGACATGTGACCGCCGCCGTTGCGAATTTTGGACATTTGCCTTCGATTCTCGTAATCGACGAATGTAGACGTCGGCGGATACTGGGTATCTTCATCGAGCAACTCCCAGTATTATACGCCGTGTACGCTCCACCAAATGCGGTCTTCGTCTTCGATGGAATAGTCGTCCGACGCAAACTTCGAATGCCACAAGTACACTATACTTCTGGCGGGGGCATGCTCCTTGTTAACTACCTTTAGGCGTCTTTCAATATCCGCGAGTTCTTGGCCAGATAGCGATAGAAATAGTATGACGTTGCGGATGTGGTCTCTGGACGGCTTGAAATTTTGCGGCATGGTGGCGGAATGAAACTAGTTTGGAGTTAATAGCTTGATATTCTTCTGTTATGCCAACGAGGTTTTTAGGTGGAACATTTATTTACGGCCTAACGTTTCGACCAGATCGTCTTCCTCAAAGGCCTAAACGTGGCTCAAGATTTAGGATTCTATCCACTACACCACCAAACGCCTTATCCCTCTAGCGGTTCTGACGAAACTCAAGGAAACCGCCGGAGGAACCCTGTACGAAAGAACATAACTCACCCAGTCCACCACCGCGGGAGCGGAACGCCGCCACTCCGTGTCAGCTGTCGTCAGTGAATGAGGGATGCGGTGCTGTCCTTATACATATATAGTATAATGGGACATGCATGTCTCCCTCATCATATCAGTAGCTCGCAATGTGGCGCAAACGGCAAGAGATCATTCGTAATGGATAAGCTCCCATTTCGGTTGTTCATACTTGGATTTCTTGCAGAAATCCAAACGCTTCAAGCACCTTCTTAGCGGAAATCTCAGTCTCGCATGCTAGAATAGTGCACTTCACATCAAAGTCGTTTCCTCCATGCTCCTCGGTCATGTGCTTTCCCAGAGGTGTTCTTGTGTTATCTAGTCTTTTACCAGCAAGATGTTCTTTGATACGTACTGCTAGTCTTCTTCCAGTTTCCCCAATGTACGTA